>OX457025.1:89224198-89577283 GCA_949752745.1 Protula sp. h YS-2021 | reverse complement strand
TAAGTTTCCTTGGCAACGGACCATCAGAGAGTATAACACGACTCTTTTTAAAGCAATGTAAAGTAAAATTAAGAAGTGGCGATATAAATACACATGGCCAATAAATACACATTTATTTACATGCATTGAATTTTGGTTGAATTAATTGAATAAATATGGCACTCATTTAAAATATAAATCAAATGGAAGAGAAATTCGGGAAAATTCAAATTCAGGAAAATTCCTTGGTTTTGAGCTGTTTAAATGAATATATATATATATATATATATATATATATATATATATATATATATATATATATATATATATATATATATATATATATATATATATATATATATATATATACATATATATATATATATATATATATCTGTGTGTGTGTAATTCTTTCGACTAGTTTCCTGTTCAAATGGAACTAAAAAACAAAAGCTATTAGAGGAAAGTACTGCGGCATTTATTCGGAGGCCAATAATCATGGACTCAAAACAGTAACAATCCATACAACGGTGAACCCGGTTTAGGTGTCTCGCACTTGGTGTAGTTGGCAAAGTTCGATATAAAAACAGAGTGACTAACAACTACTGCCAGAGCAGTGTTTACTTTTCTCCAGAGCAGTTGAATGCCCTTCGAAGCTCAGTTGAATATGAACCTTGTCTCTTCCAAGGATAGTCTTTTTTATTACTTTCTAAAATAGAGAAACACATGGTTAATAAAATAAGTAAAATATGTAAAAGGAAAATAGCAAAAATATGTTAAATCAAATAAATAAAATAGAATACATGAGATAAAAATTTATCTATAAAGGAGTTGGGCTTAGACACATAGATACAAGCCATTATTCGGAATAACAATGCTACAAAGTCGAAGATATCACGAGGCTTCTTTTTCGACCAATCAGAAACCGAAGAAGCCGCTCGAGCCAGCAGAATGGAGGGTAAGTCGGTCCTAACTTCAAATTAAATAAAACCAGGTTAAGATATCTCATTCCCCCCCCCCCCCCCACTCCTCCCCACCCCTCTCACACACACATTTAAAGTATTCTTTTATTACTCTACAAACATCTTGAAACTGGAAATATTTTAAAATTATTTGTATTAATAGTTAATGAATTTAAGACGAAGCTTCTAAATCTCATTTTTATTCGTTTTGCAGGATGTTTATGCACAGGCGGAGAAGCTATTTACCAATGGTGAATATGAATTGGCCTTGGTTTGGTACCATCGAGGCCATCGACTGAGGCCCAAGGCGAAGGAATTCATCAATGGCATCAACAAATGCGAGCAGGCAATATCCAATAACACAGGTAGTGCATTCTTTACTTTTCCATAACAGGAAACAACTGTAATGACAATATTAAAAATGTTACAGACAAAACATTGAACTTAAAAATAGATTTCTGGACACGACATCGAATGAACGTTGTAGAAGTGTACAAAACAAAACTTCAGAAAACATGTATCTGGCAATTTTGAAAAACGTTATTTAGACATCGTTGTGTATACAAAAGACGTTTGATTGGGATAATGGCCGTCCATGCGTTACAATACCTCCCCAACAAAGGGTCAACCCTTCAGTTAACAGTTCACTTTCTATGCATATCACGCAGTGCAAAAATAAGTAGGATCGGTCTGACATTTTACAAGCCGGTTTTAGCCATATTTTTAAAGTGTTGTCATGGCTACCATTTTCGGAGAACGATAATGTGGCCCCGTTCTTATTTCGACGAAACCTAAAAATGTTTAAAATTTGTCAAATTCGATCATTCTCTTCCGCATGATAATTAAATTTTATTGCACTTCCATACCTTTAAATATCAATGGTCGTTTCTCTCGTTGCAGAATTATTGCCGAATATTTCCGAGTCGCAGAGTGTCATGAGTCATTCCCCGACTGACGTCAATTCTGTTCGTGTGAGTTGATTCTCAACAAAATTACCACTTATAACAATTTTCTTCCTTGACTACAATATAAAGTCAGGAAGTCAAATAGGCTTGTAATCCCATTTTTTATAATAATCCGACCGGCCCGCGATCTAAAAAGAGAGAGAGAGAGAGAGAGAGACAGAGAGAGACAGAGAGACAGAGAGAGACAGAGAGAGAGAGAGAGAGAGAGAGAGAGAGAGAGAGAGAGAGAGAGAGAGAGAGAGAGAGAGAGAGAGAGAGAGATAGGCTCGCCCGGGGCAGAACTTATTTCTCTTTAAAAGTTAACATGACTTTGCATTTTTTTTTGCAAAATATGCTATGTTGAGAAACAAGATTAGATTTTTTCCAGGCTTACTATAGCATTTCTGAGAAAGACGCACAAATATGAGCAATCGCCGACTTATAAGTGTAAATACGGAAACAAAATTCTAAGATTTAACACAGCTTCAGCTGTTGCTTTTTTTCATGCTCACTTTGCCACCTTTTCCGGGAGTCATCGGTTTATAGATGGAGACATTATGGCCATTCCTTTCATCCACAACCACTAGTGACAGCCGGACCAGAAACCACTTCGTAATAACCGCCGCCAAAAATTATAACGTGGCGGTCAAATCTTTCTTCTTTTCACGGTCTTTTGCAGACCTATGGCAAAAACACGGAGAAGTCTTCCAAATCGCGGCACAGTCACAAGACGAAGGCTTCTACGAACACACAGACGAGCCACACGAAGCGACGTCTGGACTCCGACGTCGTCAAGGACGTACAGCATATCATGGACCTCAACAAAGATCGAACTTTTCTGAAAGGCCTTTTAAAGCAGATCGGTATGTGGTTGAATTCAGTTCCCCACTAAGCGCCCTACTCCTACCACCCCCTCCTACCCCCTCCCCCCCCCTTCAAAATTTCAGAGCGAATGTTTGCGACGTTGGATAGACGTTGGTTCAACATCGGTTTGGTTGTTTAGTGAAATCGAAATGTCTACCTTCCGACCTTTCAATTATCCGGCGTCTAATGAACTTGGCGTAAAGCTTGCAAACGAAATCGAAACAACATCTGTCTTTTGGGCGTTGTATAGAGGTCTAGACGAAAGCGCCCCAGGCTAAAGCGCCCCCCCCCCCCTATAGCGCCCCAAGGCAATATTTTTAGAAGAAAAATACGGGGTGCATTAGTCCGGGCGATTTAGCCTAAGAGGTGCTTTAGCCGGGAGAGGGAGGGGGGCTTTGTTCGGCTCTTTATCCAGATCCTATTGTACAGGCGTCGGTAAACCGATGTTCTATAAACATCAGGAATCTATTAATGTAGAATCGCCATCAAGACAGCGACAGTCATAGTGTGGTCACCCCTCCGTCACAGTACCAAACAGGACAGTGACAGTCATAGTGTCGTCACCCCTCCCCCACAGTGCCCTACAGGACAGCAACTATCATAGTATGGTCACCCTCCGTCATAGTACCGTACAGGACAGCCACATGCAGTTATAGTGTGGTCACCCCTCCGTCACAGTACCTTACAGAACAGCCACAGTCATAGTGTCGTCACCCCTCCCTTGCAGGACCCCATAAGTGATCCGGTCACACAGGATATGTATGAAGTTGGTTTAGATGAAAATTTCTCAAAAGGTTAGGAAATATTGCGGGCTCTTGAAATTCTAATATTTTGCATTCTCGTTTTGGTCTAGTTTCGGAGTAACCTGTTATTTCTAACATGTCTATACAACGTCCATTTTCTGATGTTACAACCAAGAAGCTGATTATACCTAGGTGAAAGTTACGTTTTGATTGCGACCAAAGCAACATTTAAACGACGCTGCCTATCCAACGTCTATTCAACCTTGTCAAAAAGGCGTTGGTGAGATATGGCTCTCTTTTTCGGAACCAGTCACAACCAAACTACAACCTCAGTTAATGTGGTCTGGTCGACGTCGCAACCCCAAATCAATGCTGAGTTGACTTTGGAATGTTTAATGCGTTGGTCCCCCTTTAACCGAAGATTTTGTCGCACGACATTTTGCCACTCAAGATGACGTAGCCCCAGTGAATGAACACACTGCTGATTCAGCCACTGTTGAGGCATCTGTAAAATACATGAATACCTTCATCCCTCGCCCCACCCTCACCACAGACACATAGAATCGAAAATTGCAGTATCACCAAAATGGCTGCTATAATGATCGACTTGAAACGAAAAGAAAATCAACAAAGAAGCCTAATGAAATGTATATATAATTTTTAAGGAAAGCAGCTGAAGCTTCTGTTAGTTTTCTTCAACAACAGTCCGACAGCTCATGAAAAATTGGGACTGAGCGGCCACCAATTGTTCTTTCTCTATTGGTTACTTATTAGCTGTCCTGGGGCGTAACCGCGCGGAGAAACCGCTGGCCTCAGACCTCCGCCATTCACTTACGAGGAACATAATTGTGTAATATTTTCGTTAATGAAGATGTAGTTGTTGTATTCATTTGTTTCACAAAAACTTTCTCAAATCAAAATTTAAAAGCGCTACATGCGCTTCATTCACTGTTGTGTCCCAAACGGATCTCTCAACAGACGGTGAGCAACTGGGAAGTCAAAAGAAGAACAAAGGAAAACGTGCACAGTCGCAAACGAACAGCGCGAAATCAAAAAGCACCATGGCTGTGGTTGTGGAGAGGGGCGTGGAATATCTCGACACCCGGTCCATATTTTGGGAGCAGCAGATGCCGCTGCATATTATCCGTCAGAACATGGATCCGTACCGTCTGCGAGAAAGTGCGCCGGTGGTGGAGGAGAGAGCGGAAGCAGGCGACAGCTTCCGGAAAGGCTATGCGGATTTGCTGGGTGAAATAATGCTCTGCAACGAAGGTAAGGATCCCACTATGTGAGTGAATTTGTGCTCCGTAATGAAAGTAAGTATCCGACTTTCTCAGTGAATTTGTGCTCTGTAATGAAAGAAAGTGTTCGACTTTCTGAGTGAATTTGGGCTCTATAATGAAGGTAAGTGTCCAGCTTTCTGAGTGAATTCGTGCTCCGTAATGAAGGTAAGTGTCCGACTTTCTCAGTTAATTTATGCTCCGTAACGAAGGTAAGTGTCCAGCTTTCTGAGTGAATTTGTGCTCTGTAATGAAGATAAGTATCCAGCTTTCTGAGTGAATTTGTGCTCTGTAACGAAGGTAAGTGTCCAGCTTTCTGAGTGAACTTGTGCTCTGTAACAAAGGTAAGTGTCCTGGTTATGAGGTCCCTATTGTTGCTGAGTAAAATAATGCCCTGCTATGAAGGTAACTATTTTCAGGTTAACTGAATGAACTAAGTTTTCTATAGTGAACGTAAATTTTCAGCCAGGAATTTTGTCTATGAACAAACTGCTATAACAACATAATTGCTGGAGGGACAACTGCACGTAAAAAATAAAAAATAAAAAATACACGTTGCAATCCATATAAAATATGAAGGTTAGTGGTAAAGAACTCATGGCTTTAAGACGAAATGCAATCGAGTGTGTTGAATCATTCCTGTATACGAATTGCAATTGTCGTATTGTTATCTGGAATAGTTGAGCTCGCATCAATTCACATAAAAGATACATGAGGGGGAACATGGTTTGAATATCGTGGATTGAAAATATTGTCTGTACGAAACATTTTTAATAGTTTTTTTTTCTTTTATTAAAAAAAAAGTCATATTTGGATGTGTATTTCCCCGGAAGTGGTCCTACGCCGGTAATTGTCGTGCCCATAGTCGTCTTTTGCAATAGTAAATAAAAATACTGGCTTACTGTGTGAGATGAGTGCCTAAGTAATGGCGGATTCACTTAGTGAAATAATGTTATACAGTGAAGATGCATGGACGAGTAATGATGCCAAGTTTCCTAACGAAATAAGAAAGATGAGTGTACAGATAAATACTTCATTTAAATACTTTTATCACTAAATTCAGATTTACAGTTGTAGGACTTGTTTCAGAATTTCTAAAAGGTGAATATGAGCAATGTTTTGATCGAACCAAGAAATGCATCAAATTGCTACGAAAATACAAAAGCTCGGAAGTGAGCAATAAGTATGAGATATTGGGCAGCCTTTACAGCGTCATGGGAAACGCCTTCTTTGAGATGGAGCTGTACAAAGAGGCACTGGATAGTTACGTCAAGGATCTGGACATCGCCAATGACAAGTAAGTGATACCGTGGGGAAAATAATACGGAGCCAATTATATGCCGTCCTCCTGTCACGTGCCATTGCATTTTTTTTTGGTACCCGAGTACAGCGTGGAATGCTCAACCCATTAACTCATGCATGATGTTTGAAGAAATAATAGATTTCGGTGCCCAGCAAACAATGTTGGATAAGCACTTAACAGCAATGCCTGAAATGAAAGTTGTAATAACGTCTTTTTTAGACTGCAGGAGAAAGACGTTTTCTGGGCATGGCACAAGAGACGTCAATAGTAAACTACGTATACTCACCTTTTCATTATTAAAGTATCTCCACCCCGCTAAAATTTTGGAATTGTGCACGATTGATTTGGCATCAATTTATCTACCATATGTACCGGATCGATCATAGCTTCACAGATTACCGAAAGTATAATCTCCCTGTCTATTTAGGAGAGGGGAAATTACCTCCCCATCCTCGGCAGGGTCACTCAAATCGCATATAAAGAAAAGGAAGTGACTCGGTAGGGTCTAAAGCGTTTCTATTGGAAAAGCGCGGAAAACCTGCAATGCAGAAAGAGTACTGACAATTCTTTAAGAGGAGACATTTAGGACTAAAATTTTCCACAAGAGCATTCGGTACGCGCATTGCCACACCATAACGTTGCAAATTAGCAACTTTCAAAATGATATTTAAATGTTATGTGATGTAGCGCTTTATAATAACCATGAAGTCATGCTTTGTGGGGGTGGGGGTACGGAGATGAACGAGACTAAAATTTTGGCCAATGCTGGGTCAACAAAATTTTCAATAACAGAAAAGTTCAGCCTGGACCGGGACTTATTTTTTCAAGACAAAAATAAATGATCGCTTGCCGACCGAGTCATTTAAAAAAAAAAAAAAAAAGAATAGGGATGAAAAACAAGATTATTTTTTCTTGGGCCTTGCAACGACATAATCACCACTTTGTTTGGGCGTGCGTCATCACAGTATTGCTAAAAAGACATTGAATGCACAATGTTTTGAAAATTGAACCATAAATGCAACTCTTAGAAAAATTAAAATTAAATCGAACGGCATCGCGACCTCAAACCTGTGCTGAGTTGACAACGATACTCGAAGTGTAGTTTTATAAACTCCTTCTAAGCTTCTTATCTTTTGCAGAGACCTACTGCAATCCAAGTCGAGAGCTCTAGAAAACATGGGCCGAGTTTACGCACGCGTGGGCGAGTTCGATACTGCCATCAGAGTGTGAGTATTCCATTGTCCAATATATATATATATATATATATATATATATATATATGTTGGGCCCGATCTGCTGATCAGTCCCATTTGCAGATGGGCCTGTCCTATTTACGGATCGCCAAACGGGAGGCCCATCTGCAGATCCCGTTTGGCGATCCACAGATGGGACAGTCCCATTTGCGGATTTTTACGCAACAATTAATCCCTATTGTCTCGAGATGTCACCCGAACTGTATATTAAGCTACTGGAAAAAGTTATATTATTTTATGGTAATAAAAAGGATAGCTGAATAATAAACCTTTAAAATGAAAGACCCTGAGAGTAATCGGTCTAAAGGTGATAGCCAGATACAGAAAAGTTTAGCAAATAATCGTTCGGTTTTATTAAGTGATGAGAAATCCAACCAAATTATTAGCCATTTAGAAAATCCCGAAAAAGTTGTTGACGCTCATTTCAAGCACTATGTTAAGAGCAAGATTCCAGATAATGGACGTTGTTTCTTTGGGGGTAACAGATGCGCTTGTTATCCCTTCTAATGTTGTCACTTCTTTAGTTTGTATTTTTCAAGTTAGAACAGCCAAAGTAGTTCATAGAATAAAAGTTGGTGACAAAAAATACGTTTCTTTTTATTCAAGTTTCATTAAACAATATATCTGCAGATGGGCCTGTCCGATCTGCAGATGAAAAGCAACTAAAAATCCCAAAACGGGACTGTCCCATCTGTGGATCGCCAAACGGGAGGCCGCTCTGCAGATGGGACGGATCGGCAGATCGGGCCTAACATATATATTGTATATATATTCCCTTAAAATAAAATGCTGTAGCAGTGAATCTGCAAAGCTCTGGAATTCTTGAATCATTTATTATGCTTATAGTTAGATATTAATCTGAAAGTTTACGATCTTTGGGTATTTTGTGGCACTAAGGGAAAAACTAATATATTTTGTTGTGGCTTGTCCAGAGTCAACACAATAGCTCTTTTCAGGTGGCAAGAGAAACTCGACATGCAGGAAGAAGATACACAAGAAGCTTGGCTTTATCATGAAATAGGCTATTGTTACCTCTCCAAACGGGAGTTTATCATGGCGAAACAGTACGCTGAGGTAGCTCTGTCGCTCGCTAAGGATAGAGCTGACGTTCGCTGGCAGCTCAACTCCTGTCTTCTGATTGCGCAAGCGCTCGGTATGTTCTTCCTACAGAATTTCGTAAATCAGTAAACCGGCGAAAAACTATCGAAATGTCGAATATATCATTTCGATAGTAAACCTATCGGACGGTGACAACATTATGCAAAGGAACCTCGGAATTTGGACGTTTTGCAAATGAGCCTTCCCTTCCAAGTAAACATTGTGATGCTAGATGACGTTGGATAGACGTCGGGTCGGGTTTTTGTTGATTATGTAAGTCGAAACAACGTCTGTCTTCCGGCGTTGAATAGATGTCAATTACCTGACGTCTAATCAACGTTGCAAAAACGTTGCAAATGGAAGTCGAACAACATCTATCTCCCGATGTTGAAAACAAGTCGGAAAACAGACGTCTTTCGACGTGTATATAACTTTGGATGAGCGATCTTCCTAAAACATCGTGAAATACAAATCTAGAACTGCCATCTAGAGAGTTACAGTCATAAAATGTTATAGTCGTCACCCCTTCGTCAAAGTACACACACCAATCCGGTAACGCAGGACATGTAGAAAGCTAATTTTCATGAATATTTTTGAAAAGCAGACGGAAATAAACTTCCGCGTTCCTGACATTCCAATATTTGACGTCTTATTTTGGTCAGTTTTCGAAGGGACTTGTCATATCATCTGCACAACGTCCATTTCTCGACATTTACGCAACGTAGATTTTCCAGTATCTATTTAGTGTTGCACCAAAAACGTTGACTACACGTAGGAGAAACTGTGCGTTTGGTTGGGACCAAAACCAATCTCTAAACAACGTTGCTTATCCAAAGTCGGTTCAACGTTGTGACAAAGTCGTTGATCCCCAGTCACCACCAATCACAACCAAATTACAGCCAGATTAAATGTTACGATTTGGCCTTGTCGACGTTGCAACCTTAAATTGATGTTCGAGGGCGTCTACGAAGAGCCCCACGAACAGAAACAACCCAGAAATCGGACCGCTTTACGTCAGTCACATGGATAGTCCTATTTCCGAGGTTTCACTGTACTGACGAAATAGCCTGCGAGTTACTGAGGTTACAGTATCCCATCAAAAATCGATATATATAGTGAAACCACAGAAATTCGAGCATCGGTGGGACTGCCGTAAAGCGGTCTGATTTCCAGGTTACCGGCTCCGGAAACAGGTCTATTGAAAACGGCCCTTTTTTGTGATGTGGTCCCTATTTGCGGGTTTGTCTTTTCACGAGATTTTCTTGTATCACGCAAAAGAGTTGTTAAATTCTCAAAAACTTTCATATTGCTCAGAATCGCTATTTGTCGCGGGACCTTCAAGGGAAAATTATTCAGTCATCCAGTACTCGTTCAAATCTTAGAAACAGGGCAGTGACAAGAGAAGCTATGCTGGTTTGAACGAGTGCTCAGTGAGGTGATGAACAAGCTTTCGAATATTCTGAATAGGCAGGGTGAACATCATATTGCGCAGCACGAAAGGAAGCCTGTGTATGTGGGTGGGCACGGGGGGAGGCGATGAAATTAAATTAAATTAAAAAATCAATTCAAATCACTGTCAGTTGAACCGTTCATTAGAGGGGATGGAACTAGGCCTGGGAGATACCAGAGGGCCAGACAAAGTCTCAAAGGGTGGGGGGGGGGGGGGGGGGGGGGTTAACGCACCATTTACTCAGCATACGTGTCCCAGACTTTAAAACAAACTGCTGAACGCTAAGTGCTAATTTTGAAATAATACCTTATTGTTAACTGCATATATGCAGAATGAAGTTCTCCCCATTCTATCGTGGAAAAAGTGGAGTACTGAATGAAAATTAGCCCCCTTCCCCTCCCCCCCCCCCCACCATCGGCGGGAAATCAAAAGTGTTTCTAGTAAGGATCGCAGTTTTTTAAACGCATGTGATCACATATTTATATGTTTGTTATTTGCTATTATTATTTATTTAATATTATTGTTAGTTTGCTCACATAAAACAAATCATCAAAAATATATTAAATTAAATTATAGATATAGCACCAGAAAATTAGAACAGATCACTGAGAGTGTCGTAATATCTGCTGGAGTACCCCCTCCTCCAACTAATTTAAATAAACAACCGCCCCCCCCCCCCCAAAAAAAAAAAAGAAAGAAAGAAAAAGAAACTCAAACCCTATAATCCGTAAGTTTAGTTTTAAAAACCCCCATTAGTTGGCAGATTCATATTGCAAAGTAAAAATGTTTGATTTTCCATTTCTATGCCCGGGTATTGGGGAGCAGAGGGTTGGTGGGATGCTGGTTTGAAAGAGTTAAGCAAAAAAAAAAAAAAAAAAAAACCCACACACACTGATTTAAAAAAGTAGTTCAGAACGACGGGTACTAAATTACTGAAATAATTGGGCCCTATATTTAAAAAAGTAGATCACAATACAACGAAATAAAAATGGATTTAATTGGGTGGGGGGGGGGTGGGGATTGGGGGATGTAAATCAAATATAACGTGGCCATCAATTGCTCGCCATTTACGTCAGCCTGGCGTAATAATGTCCCAAAAGATTAAATGAATTTTGTATTGTGTAATGTTCTTAACTTATTTTTGCTTATTGTAGCAAAACTGAGGGAGTATTACAAAGCTCGGCACTACTTCAAGAAAGCTCGCGGCTTTTCCAGGGATTTGGGTAATATCCTGTTCATTGCTTTGGTTGTATTTCCACAACGCTTCTGGTTTAATACAAGTGCAACACCACTTATATCCGCTCTGATATATGTCCCAAGAAGTGACGATCTAGTTTGTTGTCAAGCTTCCACGATTCATTAAATAAATCCTTTGATAAATCCTTAGTATTGTAAATATTGCCCAACTTAAGCTGTAACAGAGCTTTTCTCTATGGACAAGTAGAATACTGACTATTTTGGCAACAACTGAGTTAGAGAACAAACTTGTGTATTTCAAGTTATAATATTGAATTAATTAATTAATTAATGAGATAAAGTGACATATATATAGGTATGTATGTTGTATAACTTCAGGTTGGATAATTGAATACGTAAAACACAGATCAGTTGGAGGATTTGAAACATAATAAAAGAACTGCACTGTTCTTGTAACGGAAAATTATATTTTGTAGAGGATGAGCCGTTAACGGAAACAATCGAGGGGGCTTTAGAGGACGTATCTCGAGCAATTCGCTTCAGTCGCGCAGAACATTCCGACGAATCCAAAAAACCTAGTACAGTTTTCGAACAGACCGAAACAGAACCGGAAGTTGGTGGTTCTGGTTCGAGTGATAACAAACAAGAATCACCAAGTACCGTTAATGAGAATGGTACGCAATCTCCACACAAACCACGCAGAGTAGAATCACGACTGAGTGTTGACCGTTCTGTAATATCCTTCAAACCGCACGAACCGTCCGAATATTCAGACACGCAAACGGTTCGTTCCTTCTCGACAAACATGGGTACAGATGGGGCATCGGCGAAAAAAGCGCGGCAAAAACGCGTCAAAATCATGGACGACTTCTCCAATGGTGATTCAATGGAACTTTTGGATAGAGCAGATGAAGGTGATGGCTTACATAAATCTATCCATTCAAAATCAAAGGGAGAATCAGTGGGAGGAGGTAGCCAGAACGTTTCTTTGCAGTCCTCCTCTGCAGAAAAAATGGTGCCAGCGCCGGCAGCCGAAGAAGCCGCTAATAAAATGCACCCCGGCTACATTGCTCCAGCGAGACGGGGCAAGTTTGCTAAGTTAACTTTGGCCGAAATACGCAAGGAATTTGAGGCCAGTATGAACGAAAAGAGAGAACAGTTGAAAAACAACCCTCCCAAAAGTGACGCCGCACCACAGATTTATTTCAATAAGACTAAACAGAGACCTGAAAAAACAAAGGACGAACCAAAGAAAGCACCCGAGGAAAGTCCATCCAAAGAAGCGAAGAATGACACGCCAAAGCAGGTGGAAGTAAAGAAAGATACGGCAGCTCCACCACCACCTCCTCAACCCGTTATTACGGCAGAGGAGAAAGAGGAGTTGGAAAAAGACAAAGACTTGCGCGAAGCTTTGCAAAGCTTCGACGAAGCAGTGAGCTCAAAACAGCAGCAGGATCACAAACAGCAATCGTGGCAGCCCAAGACCAGGCTAGATGTCAACAAGTTTCCGTGGAGGAACGCAGAAAACAAGAAAACGCCTAAGCCTATATCTTTCTTATCCAGAAGCACCACGAAACACATTCGTCGGCGCGCGAAACAACCATCGTCGGACGATGAAGATAGCGATGAGGAATACAACGAGATTGTTGAAGCGAAAAAACGTGGTTCTCCGAGACTGCTGAAAAAATCCCCGGATTATACAGCGTCTGATGTTGTCAACACCCCATATGGCACAATTATTGCAGACTTTAAAAATCAGAGGACAAATTCATTTGTTGGTCATCAATATACTTCTATGAATTCTTTGCCAATAGAACAGGAAAGTCCATTTGTTAAGGCGGTGGAACGAGAAGACTCTTTTACCAAGGGCAGCGGCACTGCACGTGAGAATTCGTTCATGCACAGGGAAGGTTCCTTTGTGAAAGCTATGCCAATGAAACGAGAGCGTTCTTTCACAAAAGGACCTACAATACAAAGGGAAGGTTCATTCGTGAAATCTTCCACCGTGCAGCGAGAAGGTTCTTTCGGGAAATCCGTAAAAGGGGAGAGATCGTTTGTGAAATCGCCGACAGGAAAGCCGCCAAAAAGTCCCTCACGTGAATCTATTTACGCTCGGCGAAAAGAGAGAACTTTTTATGACCAGACTGAAAGTGGTACCACGATACGCTCTTTGGAAGCTATTGGCCCGCAAAATAATATCAAAACTGAAAACACATACTCGCAAGGCATCCAGTCTGAATACCATTATCTAAACAACAGAAAGTTACAGAGTCAACGAGATGCAGGACTGAGTCAAAGCTTGCCAGCACTCCAGCCTGGCAGGAAATCCCCCCACAAGCGTTCCCTCACCACTCTAGTTGGCGATCACACTGACCTTAACCCCTCCTCCAAAACGAGGCTACCCGTACTGCCGCCCAAGTCAGGAAAGACCAACCGTACTTCAGACTCGACACATTCGAAGCAGTCGGACAAAACAGAAAGACTTCAGAAGCCCCACCCCAAGAACGAGGGAGGCAAATCAGGACGCAGAGCTAAAGAAAGGGGAAACGCCAAGGACATGGAGATTTTAAAAATGCTCCTTGATATGAAAAATTAAGTATTTAGTGAACAAGTATTGAAACTTAATTTTGAAAAGTTGCCAGCAAAATAGTACAAGGATGAGAAAGTTAAGTTTCTCATCTCAAAACCACAGGATGATTTCGAATTTATTTTGTTTTGTTTTGTTTTTTCTTTTGTTGATCTTCATTCAATAGTCTGTTCAACGTTAATGTGTTAGATAATGTATGGAACCATGATTTAAAAATTGAGTCAGCTCGCAGAGAAGGGCTCACGTAATTTCAAAATGTTCAGACTTCTGAGTAACTCGGACAATGTAGCTAAGAGGGTATAAACTGACAGTGGAAATTAAGGGATGGGACGGTTAATCAGCTAAACCCAAGTCATGTATTGGTTATTATAGCATTGTAATGTTAGTGACTATTAAAGTTAGAGATGAACAACAAGTCAAAGTAAGAAAAGACTAGATTTTTCGTTTTACCCCCCGCCCCCCCCCCCCGCTCCGTGCCTCCGTCCCTGTACGCAACGGTGTGCGCAGCTCCCGCCCCCCGCCCCCTGCAAAAAATACCCTAACACCGGAACCGTAATTAATACACAGCCATGACCATACACCTCTAGCGATAAAAGGTTCTGTCTAAAACATATCACGCAAAACAGGAACAAAATAACTATAAAGTACAGAATATGTTACCGCCAAAAATGCTAATTTCGGGGAGAAAAACGAAAAATTGCTAGTGTTGGGAAGGACAGTGGTAAGAAATGCTCAGTTTTCTTAACAACAAGCTCCGAAAGAGAAGCTACTAGTCAGCTTTTCATGTACTAGTATGTAACATGTAACTGTGTAACTCTGTATGTAACTCCAGAACTGTGCTGTTGTCAATGACGTCACAAAATTATGGCATATGTTTTACAGCGTTTAGTTCACATTAATGAAAGGTAAGGCAAAGAATCTGTGATATTCTTAATGTAAATGTGTGTTTAACACACTGAATTAGAAGCGCCAATCAATTTACCACCGCCTAAAAGGTAAATTTTTGCCGTTTCCTCCGTATTTCCTATAATTGCCTGCATATCAGTTCTTTTGATATTTTGCACATTTATAGACGTCTCCATCATGGTTTTTTCAAGCGCGAGCTACATTTTTACTAAGAAACCCATGCTTAAAAATATGATATAATCAAGAAACATAGATGTTTATATGTACGCGATATCACAGTAACTATAAGCTTCCTGTACAAATGTTACTTTGCAATTGTACAGTTTATATACACGAGAATATTCCTTGATTATATCATATTTTTAAGCCCAGGGTACCCCGTAGAATTTTGCCCCACCAGCGTTCACAAGTAGAGTAATCTATTTTTGCGTTGCAAACTGTGTTGAACTCCACAGGTGAAACCCAATTCTTTCATATTATTACATGTACGGGTCACAATTAAACTCATCAGATTTTTAATACCAGCAATCGCAAAAAATAATTAACGATAAAAACTGTAAGAAAAGCAGAAACATAACAGTTTTATTATTTATTTATAGAAACATAAAATTATTATTTTGGTTATTTATTGCATTTTTCTATTGTAAATACTTCTATTTTTAAGGGGCAATAATTTGAAAACACAAATGTGCAAGAGGGCAACATTTAAGTGAGAGAAATTAATTAGCAAAATCCGTCCACAATTAACTATAAATGCAAGACATCCAAAAAAAAAAAGTTAAGAAAATTTGGAGGAAAGTGAGAAAGTTGCATTATAGGAGGTAGTATGTCGGTTCACACTTCTAGGCAAGCCCTTATTTTATTATATTCATACGTTTACATTTGATACTTCCTCTGAACGGAGTATGTGTTATTTCATGATTGCCAGGAGTGGTATTCTGCTCCGTCCTTATTTTTAAGGATATCCTTATTTCTAAAAATAAGGATAAAAAAGCTATTCTGCTCTATCCTCAAACTTAACAAAGTCTTTTAAAAATAAAGATAAAAATTAAGGATGAACCATCTACCCAGCAAACATTAAGACGTCAAAATGACGTCGGGTCGACGTCGTGACTCGACGTTTCCGATGTCGGACTGACGTGCCGGTTTTGGTTGTATATGAAATGGAACCAACGTCGGGTTTTCAACGTCAGAATGACGTCTGTTTCCGACCCAAATCCTAAGTCAGAATTAAGTCGGTTTTAGGTTGTATATGAGATTGGAACCGACGTCGGATTCCGACCTGAAACTGACTAGAGTTATATAATTAATAGATAATTAATCATTCAACTGCTGTTGTGAAATACATACGAAAGCATTTTCCATGTAGATTTTTACAAACTAGGAAGAAAAATACCGACGCGCCATAAAAAATTCTAAAATTTTCATGCAAAAATTACGTTTTTTCTTCCTCTTTTTCAAAATGGCTTCTATTTCCGGTGAGCGATAATAAATGTTCATCGCTTTTTGGTCGTTTTTGCAACGTCAGAAAACCGACGTCGCTTCGACGTCGGAATATAGTCGGGTTTGAGGGAATAGGTCAGAATATGGTTGCGAAAACGTTGCGACCAAAATCCAACCTTTTTTCTAACCAAAAAAGACGTCGGTTGTTTGCTGGGTATTCTCAAGAATAAGGACGTCCTTAAATATAACGACAGAGCAGAATACCACTCCAGTACGCGTACAATGGAAACTTTTGATTGGTAGATGCGCCCTGTGCACAGTACTCGCCGCTGTTCCAGTATCGAAAACGTCACTTTAACAATACTGAAAGTGTGTACTTGGAATCGTCATAACAACTCAACTACGCGACAAAAAGCAGCGCAGAGGAGTGCAAAAAATCTAATTTATAACAGAATATAAATATGAACCAAAAATAATGAAATATGAACCAAAAATAATGAAATAAAAATTAAAAATAAAATCATTGAACAGCTTTGTAGATTATTGCCTTCAAAGTTGAAATAATAAATATAATTAGCGATATTTTCCTTTAATTGTGATTTTAAAATTTCGTATCAAATGTAAGGTTGCCAGGTTCAAATGCTTTAAAAATTAGAAAAGCTTTAAAATATGTACTTATTATCACTTTGTGCGACATATCTGAAAACTACAAAATCTACACATGAATTCACTACTATTGTCAATAAAAATTATCGTCATATTTGCAAATTTTTTTGCACCACAACCTCTAGTGTCTATTCTTTTAAGAGTTCAAATTCTCGCATGATCTTTATATGGCTGTGAAAAGAGGCACAAGAAAGAAGTGTTTGAGAGACTGCAAATGGCTCCTCGAGTTTAATCAGGTGCGCACCAACACCTCTTTTTTCTCTCCTTGTTCCTATTAATGATATAGTTATAGTGTCTTTCTTTCACATCTCAGTTGAACATAACAAACAATGTTTACCTTGAATTCATGCCTTTGTGATTCGAAGTTCATTTGCCAGTTTATATAACCTGAAGAACGTTATTGCAAGACACAAAACGTGCAATTTTAATCTTGAACTGTTGCTGCTATAGCCATGAGATCATTATCTCCCAAACACGTTTTTTAACACAGATGCAAAACTAAACATTTGCCCTCACTGGCCCTCATATCTTGTTTCAATGTTTGACTGCCTGTCTGTTTGGCCGACTGTTATACTGCCAGTGTATTGAAAATGTATAACCAGCCGCCTAACGTTTTGGTGAGCAGAAGATGGATTTGAATATTATATGTTAATTTAAGGACGTGTAGATATATATGTTGTCTTTTGTTGAAAACAAAATCGGAATCAGAGAATGTGCAATTTCTTTGTCACGATGAAAAGCATTCCATTGTTGAGTTTGAAATTCCCAAAAAGGAAAGGGACTTCGGTCCAGTGGCAGAGACCTCTCTTACCTTTTTTAAAAATAAAAATTCCGTTTTTCCTGGAACTCAGTATCGTTTATGAGAAATCAAATAAAACTAGACCGTTTTCGATAGTGAGTAGCTAAATGACACTTGGGGCCACAACAATAGGATCCTGAATATTTAAAATTTCAGAATTATTTAAAAAATCTGTCATGCCAAATTGCCAGTTGCATTAAAACTCTACGTAGCACAGTTTTTTTACATGCTGTATGACGTCGACAAAACTTCCAGGTTGCGTCAGTGACCCCGACCAAAACGCAAGATTAAACCCAGTGGTAAGTTTTGATTGGTGGCGACCACAGACCAAGATGTTTTGACACAAGGTTGAAAAGACGTTAGATATCAACGCTGTGAAGGCGTTTATTTTGCTCGCGCAAAAGAACACTTTCGCAAGATCAAATCGGGTTCTAATGTGGTTGTGTTTTATTGCAACCACACATTGCGACCACTTTTTCCGACGCTTTAATTAACGCCTTCGAATAAATAATTTTGAATAAATAAAATGATATCGAAAGTCAATCTCAGTGTCGCAAAGAAATTTAGGCAAACTGTAGAAGAAAGACCCCCCCCCCCCCTACCCCCACTCCCCATTTTAGGCATACCCGGATTTTTGCCATGTAGAGCACCATATTCAATGAAAACCAGCAGTTGGTGAAAAGTCAGAATGTTTAAATCGTAATGACGTCATAAACATTAATGTTAAATCATATTGTAACAAATGGACCGATCAATGTTTGCGTATAGTAACATTTATTTATTTATTTATTTATTTATTTTTTTTTTTGGGGGGGGGGAGTTAAGAAAGTCCGAACTTACAAAATGAAAGGAACAAAAAGAAGTAGAGAATTCGCATGTGGAAATACATTTTAACCTTTTTGAAACTAGGTCAGAAATAGCTAGACCGTTTTCACTACCGAGTAGCGGTCACTTGGGGTCACAAAAGTACGATCGTGAACTCTGAACTTCTTACATGTCGTCTTTTAGGCTAAAAGGGTAAAAAATAACTCTAACCGCTTTCGAGATACAGGCCCACTTCCGGTTTTAGACTTTGACCATGTCCGAGGAGGTCAAGATCACCGAGTTACATCTTACATATCATCTTTTAGGCCCAAAGGATAGAAAATTAACTCAAAATCTCTAACCGCTTTCGAGATATAGGCCCACTTCCGGTTTTAGACTTTGACCATGTCCGAGGAGGCCAAGATCACCGAGGTACATCTTACATATCATCTTTTAGGCCCAAAGGATAGAAAATTAACTCAAAATCTCTAACCGTTTTCGAGATAATGGTCAACTTCCGGTTTTTGACTTTGACCATGGCCGAGAGGAGGTCAAAGTCTCCAAGGCACCTCTTACAAAGAAATTACAGGAGGATCAACTAGACATACTGAAGTTTATCATATTCAAATTTCATCTTTCTAGCCCTAACGGCCTCTGACTAGTTCCACGGACAAACTCAAAAAAAAAAAAAAAACGAAAAGAACATGCCACATCTGTGGTTTAAATTTTCGTACAAATTCAATACACTAGGGGATTTTGGCAAACGTAATAGCAAGTGTGGAGCTGAGATACTTTCTATTCAGATTAACGACAAGATGCAATACAGCATTTACTCACATATTGAGGAAAGGTCAATATAATGTACTGATAGCTAGCAAAATCTTACATGTGCGCTTCAGTGACAAAATTTCAATATCCATTTTTGCATATGAAATGTTAATGAATTTCTAAAAAATGACAGGCTACAGGCAGGCTACAATATGTCTCTGTCAAATTTTGTCGTCCTAGCCTTAACCATCTCAGAGGATTTTACGTGACAAAGTTTTGGTGGAAAAATAAAAAGGAATCATACAGAAACATCTTACCGAATCGTCAGAATTCAATAAACTATCGGGATTGAAGATGTAACAAATAAAAAACAAGCTGTTAGAGTGTTGTTACACTGATATTGAGAAATTACAAAGTTTCTATTGCGATAGGCCTGAAAACATATGAGAAATGCCTTTCCATTTAAAAATGGGATATATCCCCTACAAATATTTTAAAAAGTGAAAAAAATATTTTAAAAAGATTATGAAATGTTTTTTATTTATAATAAATTAGAAATATCTTATGCAGTTCGTAGCTACAATTCTCTAACATTGCTTTGGGATTTTCGTTAAATATTTTCTTAAAAAATATGAATGTGTAACCTTATTAAAATTATTCATATTTTTCACAATACATGCGCAAGATACTTTGGAGTGTAATCAGGTTCATTAAGATAAAAAAAAATTACTCAAGAACAGGAAAAGTCTACTCTGTGTCAAAACTGTCACTACAGTGCTACCCTTATCCGACGCTAATCCGCTACGGCATGAAATGAGAAGATCAAGAAAGACTTTTTTTAAATCAGAGAATGCGTGCGTAATCAGAAAAGATAATTTTTGGTATTAGAAATAGGTCAGATAATAATGATGTTAGCAGAATTTTTTTTTTTAGTTTTTAACAAATTAGAAAATATTTGCATTTGGGCTAGTCCCATTTGTAAATGTTAAGGTACATATCAGCTCAGTAACAAAGTTGGCTCAATAATAAATATGTAGTCCAGTCTCCAATTTGCAAATGGGCAACCCAGTTACAAATTTCTCACTGGGTCTGGCATATTTGGAAATGGGTCGGATTGGTAATTGGTTTGGACCATATACATGAAATATTAATAATAATAATAATAATAATAATAATAATAGGAAGAATGATAATGATATTGATATTGGTGATGATGATGATGATGATGATGATGATGATGATGATGATGATGATGATGATGATGATGATGATGATGATGATGATGATGATGATGATGATGATGATGATGATGATGATGATAGAAACACTTTTGCAAAAAAGGCTTTCTACGATAAAATGATTGCATGTTTTCTCTGGCAGAGATCAATTGATTCCTGGTGTTTTCTTGTATCACAAAATCATCATGCCAGTTTTGACAGTTTACTTTTGATGCCTTTTACAATTTTAGAATTTATTGTTGATTCAAACTACATATATAGCGTACATGTTTATTAAACTACACCTTTGCGTGTTCAGGTAGTCCTTATTAGATTTATCAGTATTCACTTCAAATATTAATTATTTATTTTTTCTGAAATGATATTAAGAAAAACCCCTTAAAGTTTATCACGCATAGGTGTAAAATGTTATTCATGACCTTGTAAAAATGTCTTTGAAACCAGTTAAAATAGCGGATAAATAAGTAACGTTCATATCACGTTTTGTTTCTTTCCTTTTAAAAACAACCAATTAAGAGTTTGCCGTATTATCTTGTTACCAAAATGTCACTGTTTTTAGAAATATATATATATATAGTACAGTAATAGTAAGAAATCAGCATCATAGTTAAAACATTACTCACGAAACTAGCCTTTGTAAAGTACACACGCACATTTTTAATTAAATTGCTTGGCGATTGCGTTTTCTAGTTTTTCATGAAATTTCACAAATAGCAGCCGTAATCGTAACAATGCTGTAACACAACTAGATAATAGAATATGTTGCAAGATTATTTGCTATGGACAACCCTTTTTCACATATACACCGGTGTCCCAGTGATTGTGGTCCCCCGTGATTATGGTCCGGCCCCACCCCCCGACCACAGTCACTAGTGAATATAGTCCCCCTCTAGTGAATACGGTTCCCCGGGAGACCGGGAATATAGGGATTATCGCGCATGAGCAAATCTGAAGTAAATCTATTTAAAACCTAATGAATCTACACCCAAATTTGCCCTTTGTAAGGTGCCCATTTTTTTCAAATTATCATTCAACTGAACTTGAACATGGATAGCAAAACGAAGGAAATCGATGAAAACATAAGCGATGGAGAAAATGGGGAAAATCAAATTAAAAAGCGAATTCTTGATAAATTGGAAATTGCAATAAAATTTACGAAAGTAACTCTTATTTACTCCTACTTTATTTAAAATCTATAATTTGACAGAGCTCAGTCACCATAAACAACGCACACCCATGATATCAAATGGGGCACCGTAATAACTGGAGGGGGACCCTAATTTCTAGTGATCATGGTCCGGGGGACCGTGTTCACTGTCACACCGGGACAGTAAAACACCACAGCGATAAAACTCGTTTGCGGCAGAACTACGTAAAGACCACCTTTACTCGCCAAAAGTGATCTTAATTCCTGAGTAATCTTTCCGCGCTGTTTCTATGATAGGAATGAATCTGTATGTAACTAGAGAAATATAGTCTTATTGCCGGTGTTGTGTGCCATTAAGAATATGTACAAAGGTCTCTCACCATGGTTTCTATTTCAAAGTCATATTTAGAGCAGGGAAGTTTGTTTGCACAGCATTAGTCTGAAATCGGGAATTGAAGAATGGGGCGAAAAGCAACAAGGGGTGGGGGTAACTCTATTTTTCATTGATACTGATAAGAGAGCTGAATGACGTGATATGAACAACATAAAATTTACATAGACGAATGTAGAATTTTCAATAGCTCTAGGTCAATAAATATTATTTTCCTATTCAATATAATGTTCTTATGCATTACAAAATGTCCATATCGAGACATCAAAGAAAAAGTAAAAGAGTGAAAAAATATCAATTCAAACAAGTCTGCTGGTAAACTTATTCTTCACGCATATATATGACAGAATGTTCAACTATGCCTCCCCCCTAAAAAGCAAAAATATAACCTCTTCTTACGTACTGCCCAGATACATTTTACCCATGGCTTACGAAAGCCATTCCCATTCCAGACGCAGCCAGTGTGTGTTTGCTTCAGTATTTTTAGCCCAGTGACGTCTCTCGTGCTTCAGTATTTTTAGCCCAGTGACGTCTCTCGTGCTGCCTCCATCTACTGAGCACTAGTCAAACATAGGGGCGGTAAGGTAGAATGTATCGTTGATTCACGGGTTACGTTTCTAAGAATTTCATTTCATAGACCAGGTGTTCGGTGCCTAGATATGGCCGAAGCGATCGATCCCGTTCAATTTTTGACGGGGACAATTGACCCGGTTGTCTCCAAAAAACATTCCAAACTCTAAATATTAATTCAACAGAGTTTTTCCAAGCCGATTTGCATTTTATAGCGCTATTGATTTTAAAAGTCACAGTTCCCGTCATTGGGATACATTAACTCAGATGTCGAATATGGTAATATTTGGGGGAGATTTTGTTAGAAAATAAACTTACATTATCACACTTTTCGAAATTAGAATTAGTTTGCAAGATTTTGCGAGATTTTGTTAGGAAATAAACTTACATTATCACACTTTAAGAAATAGTTTGCAATTTGGATCTTGAAAAGAATTTCCAAGTCCGTGTGAATTGTACTTAACTTTAATGAAAAGATAATTTCACCTTACCCTTGTGACCTGGAGAAAGATTCGGGAGTTATTTTTTTTCGCTACTACTTACGTTACTGGGACATACCACTGAGTCAACTCCTGACGAAACAAGGCTGATCAATGAACCAAAGAACAACATCTGTTAGTCTTGGATTCACAGATTCTCGCATCTAGTTAGTTACACCAACCCTAACATCGGAAGGCTACGATGCTCGTGCACGATCGTCCCAGATTGAATCGGAGATTCTTCCAAGAAAGCACATTGGGCGTTATTACATAGACTTACAGTAACGCCTTGCCCCAGTGTGTAAAGATCAAGTGGAAGGCAGAAAAATCGTCAAGGAATACTTGCTTGGTATGGGTTACAACATCTGCTGGGAACCCGTATGCCAAGAAAACCAGGAAGGAGTGAGAAATGGTAGCTTGAATAACAAAGTGACTGTGTTAAAATTAGAACTGTAGTTTATTTGCTTGAGACCTAAATCAGATTGGTTGGAATAGGCAATGTTTGATAATTATTGAGAACGACCCATTGGTGATTTTGTAGAATGTTTTATTGTTTTTATTGATGCTCAAACTTCTATATAATGTATATATATATATATGTGTGTGTGTGTGTGGAAATATTAAATTAGTGTCACTTCAAGAGAATTCATTTCCTAACAAAATTTCGTCTTACAAAATTCGACCAATGCCGCTCGACCAAATGTCTTGAACCAAATCCCGCTCGGCCAAGTGTTGCTCCACCAAATCTCGTAGAATCCTCACATATTAATTACGATAGACGGAGGAGAGTGGGCAGACAATGAAGCGTCGGTTTAGTTTAATACAATGTTTATGTTTGAAAATAGTCTTACATTTAAAGGTAAACCATGTTGTATCGTTTTTAAGGAATTGAAATATATACAGTATTAAAAACTATAAAATTAATTATCTCTTATAATAATATTAATAAAATTTCGATTTCTATAGCACCTATTCTAGCAATAAGCTCCAGGTGCTTAGCAAATAAACACTTGACTGGGCACACAGAAGAAAAAGCAATTACAACACAACATTAAAATAAAAGTAAAATACAATAAAACAATAAAACATTAATGAATGGTATATTCTGAAAAATACTCTCTTAAAAGATGGTTTTAATTTTTTTCAAAACCTTCTTAAGATTTAGAAAAACGTAATTCTTTTTGCAATTTGTTCCATGCATAGCTGCAGCAACCTCAAAACATCTGTCACCGGTTTTTAACAGAGATTTTGGCACAACTAACAGACGACTATCAGCAGATCGCAGGTCTCTATGAGGTGTATATACTGTTTGCCTAGATCTATTAAATACGGAGGAGCAGTTTGGTGCAAATAAGTATGACAAATAAGTAAAATTTTACAACAAATTCTACAAACAGAAGGTGAGCAGTGTAACGTATACAAAATGTGTGTAATGTGTTCTCTGTAACCAGCCATAACCACTACTCTTACTAGCCGTAGCGTGTTGTACCAGTGTACTCTATAGATAATACTGGCTTTCTTACCCTTGTGCCATGTTGCCTTTAGTTCAACAACATGAGTTTTCTTTAGATTATTATTTTGAACATTTATTTTGGCAGAAAGAGCTATCTAAACATCAGCTATTGAGATTTTTAACTTAATGCCACGAGTCGTTCTAAGGATGAAGTGACAGATCCATTGAGATCTTTCCATCATCAGCATCGTCCCGAGATTCCTCTCATCTCTATAATCCTGTCCAGTGACTCACTTAGTGGCTCCGCCAAAGTCTAGTGCAGAATGCTACCTGTAACTAGGGTTTGTGTATAAGAAAATGGGTTTACGAGAGCACTTCACCTGTTATATTGTTTAATTACCAACTGTTGGATATGTAATATTTTAGCATCGCTGGGAAAGTCTAGTGTGCACTCTCGTATTTAAATTTAAATTTTTGTAAGAGTTAAGTTGTACAGCAAGGTTCTGTCGTCTGAACCAGCCTAGGTGGTGTCAATCACTTGGAGGATGGACACCAAAGCGTTGAGATTCACATGACTTACTCCTTCCGTAATTTCTTTAAATGATATTTCCAAGGATAAATTATAAAATGGGAACCTTAGTGTTACCATTACATTGGTGGTGCAAATGCATTGAAAGACGTATTGACAATTATCCCTGTGAAACCCAGACCAAATGGGCACTTTCATTTCTTTCAGCTGAATTATTATAATTACCTTACATAGGGCAGCATATGGTAACATTAACATTTTTCTGCATACACATTTGAAACACATGAAATGATTTACACAAAATAAAATTTTAAATGTTTATACCAATTAAGTTATAAAAATGAGCTTTTTAATGTATTTAACATCGTCAGTATATTTTATTATACCTGAATAGTTTTCCTTTCCAACCTAATATCGTTTTTACACAATCAGATTTTCCTGCACTGAACTGATATTTCAAACTTTTCCGTAGTTATGTGATACATCTTGAACAACGCATCAGCAAGGCCTATATGTGACCACCGCTGCTATTACCAGGTTTTTAGGAAGTAAGACATTGAAGATATAGAATAAATATGAGAAAGTCCATCAAGCTGGAGGTTTTTCAGCATAGTCTGATGCATAAACGATGAATGGATGAGTGGTATAATACTAGAGCTAATGTCCTCTTTCTACAAATTTCGTTGATATTTGTATCAAAACAAAAATTCGAAATGGCAAGGAAGTGAGCACAAACTTTGCAGTGAAATATCAGACAGCAATATGTGTTTATAGACAATATTGATATTAAAAAGCGTAGTTATATCTGAAGCGCTAGCTCAAATGCTTTTAGAATTTTAGAATACTTTATGCAAACCAAACGAATCTGGACATGAAATTTGTGATTTTCTTATGAAAATATCAGATCTTTTACAAAATATTTGTAATTAACTGCAGATCATAAGCATATATAATAGATGTGGGATAAATGGAATCAAAATGATTCTGCCTTAGTAGTTTTGCAACGGAGTTAAATTCAAATTGAATCCAAATCAGACAGAGTATTTATTTCGCCACAAACTCTTCCAAAAGATCGGAGTCATACCAAAACTCGTACAAAATTAATGATTAAACCAAGACAGAATGCCCGCCCGAACACGTGGCATTCTTTATATATTAACCGATGTCAAACAAACATAGTGTGAAATATTGAAAACCATTGACAAGCGCGGCAGAATAGCATGTGGCAAATGGGAAACGCCAGAAATAAAGGGATGTCAGGTACAAAATAAATATCCACGTGGTTGGGGATGTTAACTTAACATTATATACCACAAATATTTCAATACTCACATCATTGATAATCAATTAACTCTTCATATTTACTACACCGCCCCCTAAATGAGACCTCGTGCGATCATTTAAACCATTAACAGTAAATATGACAATGTTGTTCTAAGCATGCAGACAAGGACCTTGACACCCTTCGACATTTAGAATATTAAACTAACCCAGTCACTAGCTATATTCTCCTAATCTCATGTAAGACTTTCACGAAATATTTCTAAGACAAATCGTTAATTATGATAATGAAGTTAGGTTAAACCTTGCAAAAATTGGAAAACCCGATATTTTGGTGCGGTCTAGCATAGGCACTGCTCCTTTCCTATGCGAAGACTAGAAATGCAGAGGCATTTCCACGAGCTGTGTTAAGACTTGTGCATGATCTTTTTCCCACAACTTCAAGCAAAAGAAGTTTTTTAGTAGAACTTTAAAGCGGAAGTTGAACACAACGGAAGTAATTCATACATGTATTGAAACATTATAAATACTGAATGTACTGTTTATGGACATCAGTATGAACAAATCTAAGCATACATGAGGAACATTAGAAACCGTGAAACTATTTACATTATGCACAATGGGAAACAATTAATATGTTTATCAGGAAGGAGTTATACATTATAACGTTGACACTTCAGAACGTGTGTCATTTTTATACATGAATTTAGAGCAGAAATGACCTGATAATAGATTTGTATGTTGAAAATCAATTATTACCGTAGCAAAAGGCTATGACATAAATCTTTAAAAAATATAAAGAAAATATTTTTAGCTGTTCATGAACCAGGATGAATACACATGATTATTAGTGAATATTATATGACATCAAAATACCATGGGCACAATTAAACGGTAAAAAACGCTAAATTGTGCCTGTGGATAGCATCAACAAACCACTGCAACCTAAAGAAGATTGAACTTCATAAGGTAAGAAATTACTATATTCTATTAATCTTAATTTCAAATTGCTTTCATCCACAAACGGCAAGCATTATTATTAACGTTTTATGCACTTTCAAAACCGACTAAACATATGCAACACAAATGAATGCATGAACATACTAGGCACATCCTTCTGTGATCGCTTAGGTGTTCACCACCTTTTAATGACGGCGCTAGGCTCGCATCATTTTGCAAAACAATTTTAGCTTCGATCACAAGATTCTAGAAGGCAAAGCTTTGTCACAGGGCGTGTCAGACTGGTTGATTTTGTTCGAACAACCGCAGATCGAACATGACCATCTCTGCCTCGGTTGACTTGCACCACTCTTCCCATAGGCCAGCAATTTCTTGGTGTCACTTCATCCATCACCAGCACGATATCATCGACGCAGAAATCGCGAGTACTTGCCAGCCACTTTTGACGATGCTGAATTGTAGGTAGATATTCTCGAATCCAGCGTCGCCAAAACATATCAGCTAGGTATTGAGCATGTCTCCACCGCCGGTTGTATATGTCCGATTTTATGAAGCGATCTACAGGGGGAGCTGCATTTCCGCGCAAAAGCAATAAGTGATTTGGCGTCAACGGGTCAATGTCATTTGGCTCATTCGAACATCGCGTAATCGGACGATTATTGACGATTGATTCAACCTCACAGACCACTGTCGCTAAACGCTCATCATCCAGCACAACGTTGCGCGTTATCGCACTCCGGACTTTACGAACTGTCCGAATCTGCCTTTCCCATACCCCACCCATGTGGGATGCAGCAGGTGGATTAAAAATCCATTGTATCTGATCATGTTGCAAGTGTTTCTGAAGTTTATTTGATTCATTCCAGCGGCACATAGCATCGAGGAACTCCCGAGATCCCCCGACAAAGTTTGTCCCATTATCTGTACGAACTACTTTAGGGGTACCGCGTCTGGAAATGAATCTGATCAGCGCGTTAATGAATGCGTCAGACTCCAATGATTGCAGGACTTCAAGATGAATAGCTCGGATGGTCAAACATGTGAAAACGCAGCCGTACCGCTTTTCATGACTTCTGCCCCTTTTTACTAGAAAAGGTCCAAAGCAGTCGATACCAACGTTCGCAAATGGTGAAACATTCGGTGTAACCCTGTCGGCAGGAAGGTTTGACATTCTCTGACTTGCTGCATTACCGTACAATCTTTTGCATACAACACAGCTGCGCAGGATATTCTGGATAAGGCGTCTCACCTTCGGTATCCAGTAGCTGGTACGAAGTAGAGACAAGACATATTCAGTTCCACAATGTCTGGCTTTTGCTTCATGAATGTAGCGCACAAGTAGCTTCGATACAAAGTGGTCTCTCGGCAGCAGAGTTTGATTTATCGAACCAGCCGGGATGTTCGCGTGCCGCAATCGTCCACCTACCCTCAGAATGTCATCAATCAGTACGGGCTCTAGGTGGTATAGTGAACTACCTTTGCTTACATCTTCATTCTTTTTCAGGTCATTGATTTCCCTTTTGTAGGCAGACCTCTGGACATACTTTACAATTGCACACTCTGCTGCGTTAAGCTCTTGCACTGTAATTAAACCAAACTTTTTCGTCTTCTTGGACTTTAGCCAAAGGAGGAACCGCAAAATCCACGTTACAGACCGTTTGAGCTTTAACCAGTCGGAAAACCTGTGGAGCAGCTGATAAATAGATGTCTGCTCCCGATCAGACGCCGCCTCAACTGAACAGCTAGTCACTGAGTGCTTCACTTCTGGATCGTCGTTGAGTTCCTTCAAGACATCTGGATGTCTTGGCCACTCATCCTCGGAATTCTGAAGAAACATCGGTCCATGAAGCCATCTGCCAGACATTTTGTTTGCATTGGTACCTCTGGAGGCATCATCCGCCGGATTATCTTGTGAACTCACGTACCTCCATAAACCTGGACTTGAACCGTCGTGAATCAAAGTAAGTCTGTTAGCTACAAAGGTGTGAAATCTTTTATCCGAGTTGTTTATATAAGCCAACACGATTGTACTATCAGACCAGAAAAGCGTGTTGTTGATTTCAATTGTGAGTTCCTTTGCGATCATGCTATTCACTTGAACTGCTGTAACAGCCGCACATAATTCAAGGCGAGGTATGCTCACTTGCTTAATTGGCGCTAGTCTTGATTTTCCAAAGACGAACGAGCAATGGACAGTACCTGTACTATCTGTAGCACGCAGGTAGGAAACCATACCGTACGCCTCGCTTGATGCATCGCAGAAGTGATGTAGCTGGACATCGATTACTTCAGAACTCACGTTTGCGACGAAGCATCTAGGAATCTGCAAGTACCTGAGGATGTCCAGATTGTGCAGCCAGGAATCAAATGATTTGATCGTTGTATCTTCCAGCTTGTCATCCGAGCCCTTCTTCAACTTGCATTCACTCTGAAACAGCTTCTTTGCCAGAAGTATGTAAGGACAAACAAAACCCAATGGATCATACACGGATGACACGACGCTAAGCAAGCCTCGACGAGTATACATCGGATCTTTTTGGGGCTGTCTCACCGTAATGCGGAAGACATCTTCTTCAGTTGCCCATTCCACACCTAACGCTCTTTCAACCGGCAACGTGGGTGCTGCAGGTCTAGATTTTGTATTCCTTTGGCCCTGTTGTCTTTCGGTATCGACTCGATGACCTTTCGACTGTTGCTGACCCATTTCGTTAAGTTAAAACCCCTCAGCGACAACAGGTCTCGAAGCTCTTTAGCCATGTGGATGCCAGCACTCTCTGAAACAACTGACTGTAACAAGTCATCAACATAGAAATTATGTAGTACAGCATCTACAGTTTGCTTGTCAAACCTTTGTTGAAACTCTTCAGCAGTCTTCTTCAACGCATAACTGGAGATACTTGGACACCAGATACCACCGAATAGGTGAACCGTCATCCTGTAGACTTCTGCCGCCTTTTTTGGATCCCCTTCCTGCCACCAAAGGAACCGGAGTACATCTCTGTGATGTGGTGTTACCTTCACTTGGAAAAACATTGCTTCAATGTCAGCCATCATACCATACTTGCTCTCTCTGAATCGTAACAGAACGCCAAGTAGTCTGTTTGTCAAGTCAGGACCTTGTAAAACTTCTTTGTTTAATGAGGTTCCGCGATATTCAGCTGCGCAATCATGAACTATTCTCACCTTATCGGGCTTGTTGACATTCAGCACAGCATGATGTGGTATATACCAGGTAAGCCCCAGTGGCCCTTCAGGATCCGAAACCTTTTCCGCGTAACCCTTCTTCATTTTTATACCTTGATAAGAGGTGGTCATCCTTACTTAGCCTTCGCCCCAGGTAAGACAATCGCCTTTCAGCAACACACTTGTTGTTTGGCAGTTGTGGCTGTTTGGATTTGAATGGAACATCTAGCTCGTATTGATCACCTCGTAGATGTACACTGTCGTTCCATATCTGCAATGCTCTCTTATCATTAAGAGATAGCTCAGTAGCAGATAAAGCACTGTTCTCAAGCTTCCAAAACTGTTCGACTTGTTGTTCAAGACGCTTAGCATTGATGGCACAATTAACAAAGTTACACACACCTGTGTCGTCTTCTGTTGTTTGCACTGGACCGTTGATAGTCCATCCCAGAGGTGTCCGCACTCCATATGGCTCACCAACTGAGCCACGCCTCAGCTCCAATGGCAGCAAAGCTTGAGGATTATCCTGACCAATGAGTAGCGTCACCTTTATGCCATCATTTACATGAACTGGCAGATCTCTTAAGTGATCCCAACAGTCAACGTCTGTGCTAAAAGCAGTACTCGATACAAGCGACGGAAATTTTTTCAAAGCGTACACCTCTGACAACTCGATTGTACAGTTTTTTGAAACACTTGAAACTGATAAGTTGACCTTTTCTACAGGCACTTCTTTTCCGTCATTTAAGGTAGAAATCTTGAGACTGGTTTGCTTACCTTCAATTCCTAGGTCATTTAGAAGGGCTGCAGAACAAAATGTCTTATTGCTACCAGAGTCTAGTAGAGCGTAGGTTTTGACAATGTTTTCGGTGTCCTTACCTTTTACAAGTACAGGCACGATGGGCAATACGACCTTTGAACTCTGGTAGGACCCAGCTTGTGTATTCAAGACGAGGGAGTCATCTTGCGTACCAGTATCTTCCACTTTCGGCGAATCTTTCCTTTTGGATTTGAAGGCATGGTGAAGCAGCCTAGAATGCTTCATGGTGCAGCCATCGATGCCACACTTTCGATCAAATCTGCAGTTTTTTGCTGAATGCTTAGCCTCTTTTAAGCAGTTGAAACAGAGTTGCTTGTCTTTGGCAAATTTTAGACGCTGAACAACAGGCATCTTCTTAAACACGTCACATTGGTGCAACATGTGCTTTTCATTACAGGCAACGCAGCATTTTACAGTAGAGATATTTGATTCGTTACCTCCTTTTGCATCTACATGGAAACTTGAGGCCTTAATCTTCTTCCCACAGCCTTTACTTTCCTTTGCTTCCTGAATACCAAAGACCGGATCACTAACCTCGCGTGAGACTTTCTCTAAGAACTTGAGAAATTCATCAATACCTGGATATCTTCCAATTTTGTCGTATTCATCAATTGCTTGTTTCCTCCAGCGCCCCTGTAAGTAGTAAGGCAGCCGCTCTACCAGTTGTACTAGCCTCACTCGTGAGTCCACCTCGTCCAAATGACCCATGGCTCGTAAAGTCGCAGTGCAGCTTCTAACGTCATCTGAAAATTCCTGCAAGGACTCCTTGCTATTTTTCTTGACTGGCGGACCACTCGTGATTTTCGTAACCCATGCTTCTGAGATAACATAGTCATTACCAAAGCGTTCTTGCAGAAGCGATCTAGCTTTTAAGTAACCCATAACTGGATCCATAAGAGCACATGACTTGATGACTTTTAGAGCTTTCCCTTTACACAGTTGAAAAAGACGATTTAGTTTTGCGGCATCACTTATGCTGGTTGAATGAATGCAAGTGTCAAATGAATTCATGAAGAAATGAAATTCAATAGGGTTACCGTCATACGAAGAGAGCTCTGGCTTCGGTAAACTCAATATATCAAACATCTGCTGTTGTGCTCTGAGGTCACCGGTGTTGTTTTGCAGTGTAAGCACTTGATTGCTTTCCGGATCGCAAAGCTGAGGTAGATCGTTCTTCTGCGGCGAAACTTGATAGTTGGGCACGTACCTTAGCGCATCCGGATTCAGTGCGGTTGTGGTCAATGTAGGAACTGATAACTTACTGCGAACATCAGGAGGATGTATGCTTTGCATCGTAGCAGCCTGTGCCGTATTTGGATTACCACGCGGGGGCTCAGGCGAAATAGCTGGAGCATTCCCTTCTATAGCGGCTTGTGGAGCTGCAGCTTCTGCATATTCGGCAAACACCTGCTCCTCGGCAGAAACAGCTTGGATCTCCGTCTGAAGCTGATGAAAGCGAAGTTGGGCTTCTTTCTCTGCTAGTTCGGCGCGTATTCGTTCCTCTTCTTTTAAGGCTTCTAATTTGGCTTTTAAACTGGCTTTACGGGCAGCAGCTCGAGCACGTGCGCTACTCGTCGAGCTGCTTGTCTGGGAAGCACTGTCGTGGGGCAGAATAGAATCCTGCAGATCCTCCGTTGGTTCTTGTACATCTTCTTCTTTAGTGGAATAGTACTCACGCAACCGCAGCACTAGTTCAGACTTATTTCCTGACGTTTTTAGTCCTTTTTCACTTAAAATTCTCTTGAGCTCTGTCACTTTGAAGCTTGCGATGTCAGGCTCAACTATTGGCATTTTGAGTTTTTTTTCACATTTTAATTTATTTCAGTTCCAATTTTTTGCATTAATTTTGTACTTTTGTGGGATAAATGGAATCAAAATGATTCTGCCTTAGTAGTTTTGCAACGGAGTTAAATTCAAATTGAATCCAAATCAGACAGAGTATTTATTTCGCCACAAACTCTTCCAAAAGATCAGAGTCATACCAAAACTCGTACAAAATTAATGATTAAACCAAGACAGAATGCCCGCCCGAACACGTGGCATTCTTTATATATTAACCGATGTCAAACAAACATAGTGTGAAATATTGAAAACTATTGACAAGCGCGGCAGAATAGCATGTGGCAAATGGGAAACGCCAGAAATAAAGGGATGTCAGGTACAAAATAAATATCCACGTGGTTGGGGATGTTAACTTAACATTATATACCACAAATATTTCAATACTCACATCATTGATAATCAATTAACTCTTCATATTTACTACAATAGATTTAACACATAAGAGATGCCCTGTCCCACCTGAGCAGTGCAGGCAATTCAGAGTAAGAAAACCCAGCTGGCCCAACTGATGGGACTGTTTTTTTCTGGCAGGTGCCTATGCAAGAAGGTGCTGGAACATAAGATTGATAGGTATGACTAAGGGTTTGAATTCTATTTTTGTTACTTGTTTCTAATCGATTTGGTTGCTTGTAATGAAATATCCGTTGACGGTTTTTCCCATTTCTATTTCACAAAGTTTAATCTGCGACCTGATAATTATGTTGAACGTTATATTCATATCCAATGGTATCATTTAACTATCATGTTTTTGTTTTATTTGTTTAATTAAGAAAATTCCAATATCTTCCTGATACATATATCATTTTCTAAGGATATATGTTATTATTAGGAAATGCCTTCTTTTCATAAGTATCTCCTTTTACTTAGGGACAGGTGTAATTCAATTCTCTTTCATTGTTCATCTCGTTCTAGAAAACAATGCTTGTTCTAACAGACACAATTGAAACATTTTAACATTTGAAATGGAAAGTCTGGCAATGCGATAGGTTTACTAACCTTCAGACATATTAATTAATGTCTCTGCTGTATCTATTTTTTTCTCAAGAAAATATTAAGTTCGTAGTCATGTAATTTAAAGCTATAACCTTCATCACGGGCAGGCACCAATATTGACTAAATGATGGCTAAATTAACTGCAAAAAATTGGGCATTTATGTAATGTATTGCTGTATATGATTCCCAAAAAGTGGGGGGAGATTGACGATGAAGAGACATCTATATTGTTTCTCACCAGTAATCTCAGACTTTTATTATCATTCTGTCATAGTTTAGTTCTTGACAATAGATTTTAGATACAAGAAAAATGAATAAATTAAGCAGTGATTTACCAAGCATCAGTTATGGCATCGCTACTCTGCAATTGCTATTTATTATGTTTTTTTCTGTAATGCCCCTGGTGCTGTATTTACATTCCAACTTAAAGACGTATTTGTCATAATCAGTGATAATACAGACAGTAATACAGCAAAATGAGCACAGTTTTAATGTAAGGTATCACTCCCGATGTGACGTAAAGCATTTATTTTATGTTATCTTATAACAGTGTATCTTTTTTTAAAGTGAGATTTGGTTACAGATTTTAGCAGGCACAAGCAGATACATCAACACATTTTTTTTCTTTTTTGTTCTCAGGAAAGAAATAGCATGACTCATACCAGAACCTCGTAAAACAAAGCCGGAGTTAAGATTTATAAATATTTGAAACTGACCCGACAGTTTGAATATTTTTACATGTTTTACAATAATGGTTGATTGATTGGTGCTGACAACATATTAAGCATTCGAAACTGAACTGACAGCAAGTCAAAAGTCAACTTCTTGAAACATTTTCCTTCTTTTACTTTGCTCCAATTCAATATTTCTTCATTTTAAAATTAAACTATAAAACCCTCACAAAACTATGTAAACATGTTGATATATTTCTGTACATTATTTTTAAGCATATTTTAATGGAATATCAATTTAATTCATATTAAATTCATATTTTATTTCGTAAACTGATCAATTTAAAAAAAATGTTTCTCACAAACACATCCATTTTGTTTCAAATACACGTGACGTAGATTACATATTCTCTTGTCACTTTTTTTTTAATTTTTAAGAGTAAAAGTAAAAGTACAATACGAACATATAAACTCTCTTATTGTCGGTGAGTGTAACAATTCTTTAGAAGTAGAAGTATATTTTCTAATCTCTTCATTCTCATTCGCAATGTCAGAAGGATACGAGGCTGGATGAACAGTTGTTCATTTGCACAAAATCCAGTTTAAAAATAAAATCAGCAGCATTTTGCTGAAAATGATGCAACGCGTGTGTTTGTTTAACTTATTTTATTATTTTCGGCTGTAAGCTTATTCACAAACTTGGAATACACCACATCCTGTTACATAGCCTTCCACATCCTACAGATGCTATCAAAATGTGAAACACACTTGCTTTATGGTCCAAACCATTACAATAAATTTAAAATGGAAATACTAACCATATCCTATTTAAAAATGTAAAAATATACTTAACGTAACAACAGTTGGTTCAAAACATTCTCTTTTGTTCTATCAGACTACTCAAATGCTAGCAACAACCAACGAAAACATTCCCCCAAAATGCGATGCTCAACTTAATCAGGAGCTATCATTCGCACGGTTAAATAATACATTAACAACTGTTAACTTTATATATGGCAACGATATATACAATATGAGACATAATATGCATAGAAACTGGGGATATTCACTTTGAAATACCTGGATATGAAACACCTGCAAAGAGACAACAAAGACTGCTCACGTTTATACTCAATGAGATTTTTATAGCCGATGACCCAGATCATTGATTTGATTGCAACAAAATACACCCAATAATAATAATTGTACTCTCGTCCCAACAACACAGCAGACTTAATGTGTGTTAAAGCAAAGCTGCTTATGAATATTTAATCCTTAGCTGCTTCTACTAATGTCCAACGTTGTTCAAACAAATTGCTGTTAGACATGAAATATTGATGGATATTTGGACAATAATGAGAAGTCAACAAGCAACGAGTAGGTTCGTAGTCATTGTTGCTATTAATTCACACTTGACTGCAATAATGAACACTTTTACGTGGTGGCACATCGGGTAAATTAAGTGACTGTTGCCTTTGAATGTTCCTTTGGTTTTGCTCATGCCCGGGCTGATATTGTAAACTGGGGCTAGGGCTCGGAATGTGAGTTCTATCAGTCACGTGAATCGGTCGAGGATTATGATAGGCTGGCATAAAGTCATGTGATCTGTTGTGAGCGCCAGCTCTAAAAACTCTTTCGTCATAATACTGTTTATTATCCGTATATATATTCCTTGGCCCTCTATGATCGAGAGGTATATTTTGTAAATTGGACGACTTATGCACTCCTGGTTCAAGATGCCCAGTGCCGATAATACCACCGCCGTGTCTTTGGGGATTAACAATTGGCTGTCTTTGAGGGATCGGTGGCTTTCTCTGCGGGCTGGCGTTGCGTGGTATTGTGTTCTCGTCATTAGAGCCCCGTCCACTGTCCGTGTTGGAGCCCTCCAGTGAGCATGCGCTGTCCGAATCTTCTTCCGGGATTGTTTTCTGTCGTTCATTCTGCAACGAGAAACAACGAGGTTTCAATAGTTACTTGCCATCGCAAAATCTTAAATTACATCGTTAAGTGGGAGTGATTTAGATGAAGACATGCTGTAATTCCTACCCCCTACAAAATAAATTTCCTGAAAGAGGAAAGTCTAATTTCACACGTTGTGCCGTATATCATAGACCAAATAGGGGTTGTATTTCAATAATGACATGACAGTGTAACTTGTCTGCAAATTATGCCTGTGCCTTCTGCATCTATCGGACGCCTGCCCATGGTTGTAAACTTCGAAAATAAACTTACATGAAGAAGAAAAACAGTCAAGTTTCATATGATAAACCAATACTGCCCACATGTCAAATAAATCAAAGTTTAATTGCTGTCATTAAAATTACACTACATACTTTCCAGTAATCACATCGGTTTCATTTAAATTTAATGTATGTTGTATTTGGTTTTACAAACTACACGCGAAAGGTCTGTCATTTATTTTTTTTAGAGAATTACAGGGGTAATCTTAGTGGGCAACAGTGATACTCTTATTATGGTTTCCTCCCAAGGCGATGCGATACGGCTTGTTAGGCGTCTGACGTTATTTTCAGACAGTCCGAATGTGTCTACCGTTAGCGAATACTACGGGCTTTCTGCAGTGGCTGGTCATTGTAAAACGATAGTGTAATTCAATCAATTGGCCCTGTTTGAAGCTTAAGAAATGTTAAGGTCACGAATCACTTTTAACGAATAAAGTAGGGATTTAATTTCGCCGACCCCAAAACGTAGCCTCACAGTGTCTTCAAGAACAAACTTTCAAACCGAGGGAATAATTGGAATTGTTTAATATTTCTATAGTAAATTAAACAAGGTCAATGCCATTTGAACTATTGTATATAAAACAATCTGAGCATCGCTGAAGGTATTATTATGACGGAAATGGATATTAAAATATACTAGAAATTCTTAAAGTGACTCAAAATAAGAAAGAAGCAGTTTAATTAAAACCTATCGCAAGATAAACTTCACGTGTTTTACAATTTGCATTGTGAAGGCCAATTAAAAAAGTGTTGTTCTTCACCCAAATTTAAGGAACAGAGCTGGTCACTTTTCTCCTCAAAGAAATAGACTTGGTCCGGCATATTTTTTTATTTTGAAGATGTTGCTGACCAGGCATCGGCTAGTTTTGTTTTCGTTTTATGCGAAGAATTGTTGAAGGGCTTAATAAAACGTTTATATCACATCACACTTCAGTATGGCAATTTACACGCCATTACATTGTGGATATTGAAGTTTAAAACGGGGCTGCAATTTCTGTTAAATAAAAAAAAACACGCCATTTTCTGAAAACAACTCATCATATAGTCCTCATTTGACACAAGATGTTGTTATTCCTCTTCTTGCATTTTTTTAAAATACATAAGTAAAATTGAAATATTATCAACTTAATGCGTATCCACATCCGAACACAACAAATGTAGTTTTACAGAAAAGGACGAATTAGTTTTTATATAAATGCAAATGTGGTTCTTATTTTCAATTGGGAGAATACAATAGCAGTAAATTGTAAATTTTGGTCTAGCTTTGAAAAATTAAGGTGCCTTTCATCAGCACATTCATTATGTTACTCTATCGCCGTGAAATTAAAATGTTAATCTGAATGGAGCGTAATATTGAGTGTAGAGTTTTCAATAGGGAAATCATGAACGCATATAAAAGATACAGAAAATAGCATATTAGTGCTGCAAAACTTAACAATTAAAATCAGCCCTTGATATTTTTACTTATTTTAATTGCACACAAATATATCTGGGGTTGGTGAAGTTTCAAATATTTTTATGTAACTCCACAGAAACCACACAAAAATAAACAAAATAATAATCAAATTTGATAATTGTGATATGGGGATGGAGTTACTTGTCTAAAAGACAACAAAAGAACATTGTGTGTATTTCCATAATTAACGCAAGATGTACAAAGCCGAATTTAATAATGCCAGTGTTTCTTTATAATAAAAACAGACATATAATGTAAAAATAAACTCATTCAGCGCTAATATATTATTAACTTATTCCGTTTTCATGTTTGATGATAGGATATTCAGTATCAAAGTTCAGTGGGCATAAAATATGGGGTGGTTTAAATTGCATACAAACAAATAATTGATTTAAATACATATAAAGTTCAGGTGCTACTAATTCCCGATTTTACAACGACTGCCAGTTAACACTGTAACCATTGTTGAATGAATATCTCGAATGCTGCCATTTTCTAAACTAATTGGGAACGTTAGAAAATCATGTATAGATATCGACGCCGTGTGGTACTTGCCGTATCAAGGTACCGGTGTTGTCAACCCCCCTCCCTTCCCCCTTCTTTCGCCGCACCCCAGCCCTCAAAACGATAACAATCACATAAACCACTGTTTTAAAAAACTAACACGCTGACTTAAATCTTCTATAGGATTAGAAACATCAACAGGAGATTGTTTTGTAGAAGACAATTTGAATTGAAAGTGTAAAATATGTCCTTTCAAAAGGAAAAGATTGGAGTAAATGTTAAGGTCATTTCGCAGCGCGCGAATCACAGTTGGACGCCATTGTTGCCAAAACCAAAGCTATGGTTGTGAATATGGTGTCTCGGGGAGTGTGGAAACATCTTTATGATATTAGAAAGAAAAGCCTGGCACTGCCTATATACTTATCGCTACTCCAGCCCCATCATTAAGACCCCAGGTCCCTCTCTCTCTCGCGGCATGTGAACGTTCGCCACGGTGTCGGCGTGATTGTTACGTTGTTACATTGTCACATTGTTTTGTTTCTTGGTTTGTAGGCTAACAGTCTTGTTTCATTGGTTGGTCGCACTCAGATGAAGATTTTACAAGACAATAGAATTGAATACAACGACAAGAAACCTTCGTCCCCCTCCCAACGCGTCCCCACCCCATCCCCTCCCCCCCCCCCTAAAAAAAGAAAAAAAAAGTCCACAAAATATCTGTTTCTGTTAATAACAGGTGCCGTTTTTACGACATTCTGTATTTTCCTCATTAAGTACAAATAGATACCTTAATGGTTGTTTTTTAAATTTCTGAGACAAAGGTGAAAGCATGCCAGTGGTGACCCTTCAGTTTAACTTTGCATAGATTTTTCCCATTGAGATGATTTATATAGATATTCCGTTTTCCTTTAATTCATAGTTTCTAACGATTTCAAACAGAGTAGATGCTGATCGGTCTTCGTAAAATTTCACTAAATCTTGCTGTAAATAAAAGAGGACGAAACAAGGGTTTTTTCAAACGAATGCCACAATCCGTGATTGATCTTCACAACAAATAGGCTGGGTATTGTTGAAGGTGACACATGCGTCTTCATTACACGGACAGGATGGCCTACCTTCATCGTTACGGCGGGTGCACCCAATCCCACGCAATTTTTAAAAAGTTCTTCCTTAAAACAGTGCCCTGAGTCTGAGCGGTAATTCAACCCCTTAACTCACTCTTTTCTATTTTAGTTTGCAGAAGCAGGTTGATGTTTTGACCGTTGCCTCTTTGCCTTCATAATAACGACATAAAATAGAAATATTTATCTATATTTAGTAAAAAAAAGAAAATGGATCTTTTTGCTTCAGCTGGTGAAATGGACTATTGAGAGGCGAAGATCATGCGGTGACCCCGTAACTTACAATAAGAATAGCCGGATGGTGATTCGGCCTTGGCGATTACATGAGTTGAACTATTCCAAAACCTTTCACCTGTTATTTATAAATCATGTCATTTTTAATCGGTCTTAATTTCCTTTCAATTATGGAACGTTTCATGTAAATATAACATGATGATTACTCAGCCACCTGTATTGTCAAAGAATTGCTGCGGGGTTTGTGAGAACTCCCGCAAACTTGCTATTTTTGACTGTAACAATTTTTTTTTTGCTGGCGTAGATTAAATTAAAATCGAATTTGATTCTGTTGAATTAGAAGTTAATATATTGCTGGCGACATAAGAGAAAAAACTGAACGAAAGCAGAGCTGCTGTGCTGTAACAATAGATCTAATTGTTTGTTTTGTCTAGGACTGGTGTCGTCAAAGTCCTTATTAATTTCACGTTTTTATCTATGGTTAAAATGCCAAAATGCAGCAGTCATGTAAATCAGTTAAAGCCCACGTAGCTAGAACACTATCCAATAGTAATTTCCCGTATCCCCCCGAGGCCATGAAATATTAGAATATGTTTTAATTGGTACTGTTGCTTTGTTTAGACTTGTTTTAAAACTTATGTTACATTTTAACGACTTCACAGTTTCATATTATTTTTAACACATTTCAATGCCTGGTGGTTAACAGAGTGAAAAGGCAATTGGAGATAATTAGAAAAGGTTTAAAATATAACAACAGTGTGTCAACTCTCATTTATAACCAACGCACGACTGTGTCACTTGTGGTCATTTGTTTGAAAAGAAAGGTTACTTTTAAAAGTCGTTCATGAACTGAATAGAAACAGGCCAATTTTGAGAAAGAGATGCCATAAAATATCATTTAGGCTTCGTTTTATTTCTTTTTATCAACTAAAAGCACGAAATCTCTGTTTTTGGGGTCTTAATGTTCGGCAAAGTATTTTTCCGGCAAAGATTTGCTACTTTTCGTTTTTGAGACAATTAACATTGCGACACATTTACGAGAATTTATTTTCTTTCTATGTTTTTTAATCTCACGTTGACAGTTTTATGCAAAATGTTACTTTGTGACTATTTATCAACACCGTTTATTCCGTCGTCCGTGAGAACGAAATTGTGCCATCATTCGAACAGAACCAGGCACAGCTCGCCATTCCAAGGGAAGTTTCGGAGCTGACCCTTGGGGACAGGGAGGGGGGTGGCAGGGAGGGGAGGGAGTGACGGAGGGGGAGAGGGAGAGGGAGGAGAGGGAAGGGGGAGGGGAAGGCGGGGAGGGAGGAGGGGAAGGGAGAGGGGAAGGAGGGGAGGGAAGAGGGGGAGGGGGTACGGGTGAACTCCTGAATACGCCACGGAACTGGTCTTCGGTTCGGTAACTGAAGTTTGCCTTCTACTTCACGGAGAGAAACAGAACTATTGCCAAAAGGCAAAGTGGAAAACCATACCTGGGCATGCTGCTGATTGCTGGGCACTTGCTTCCAGGGCTGCACCACAAATGACCCTCTATCTGAATCATACACCATCCCTCTATTATCGTGACCAACGCCCTGCATGGAGTTCTTCTCAATAACACTTGATTGGTAGCTACTGTCCAGTGACACGTTGCCATGGTTACTTTTTGGCATTATCACAGCGTTGCTAGGAGGAGGTGCTGCAGTTAAATCATCATTCACAATATTATGAGCATTCATTATTTCATTGCAGTTTTTGAGATAATCACTACTGTTATGTTTGCCATGGTTATGACGTCGTAAAAGACAAACTATCGCGAGAATTAAGGCGGTGACAACAACTCCCGCCAGAACCGCGATTACGATCACGAGCTCTTCGTTGAAATCATCACTGACTCGTGACGACGATGCGGTGGAGAACATAACGTTCAAATAGGCGGTGTCATCCCTGGGAGAGCTTCCACTATCCCGTACAGTCACCGTAAGCACAACGACTTCCTCGTCCGTGTCAAAGTCACGTGATGCCGTAATTCTTCCGGTGAGTTCGTCAATGACGAACATGACGTCACGAGCGTCGTACTGGATGGAATAGTGGAGCAGAGCGTTGTCGTTTTCGTCCTCATCGATGGCGGCGACTGTCGTGACGAGGACACCTTTCTTCACGGATGACGAAACATAAGCTGTGTTGTTCACAAGATTCGGGAACACGAACTGAGGGGTATGGTCATTCTTATCCGCCACACGAACATTCACTGTCACTTCCGTTTGCCAGTTGTTTGGAGCACCACCATTAGCAGTGACGAGAAATGTGTACATTGATTTCTCCTCTCTGTCAAGCTCCATCGTTGTATAGATGTCGCCACTGGTCGCGTCAATACGGAAAGGTAAACCATGGATGGCGTCATTGGTTGGATCACTGTGGAGTCCATACGTGATGTGGCTGAACTGAGGCGAATCTCGATCATACGCTTTCACAGTATCCACAAACATGTTTGCATTTTCGTGCTCAAAAACTACGAAATCGTAGTCAACGGAATTCTCAGGCATGATGAATTTGGGTCTCTCGTCATCTTTATCAAGTATTGTCAGTACTACTACTGAGGTACCATTTCTTGGATGAGTACCGTGGTCTTGTGCAACTACTGTTAGAGTAATCTCTGCTTCTTGTTCATAGTCTACAGGGCCAGATATCGTAATATCGCCTCGCACCGGGTCAATATTGAAGGAGTTGCTATGATAACTTTCGGATGGCGCGAGACTGTACGTGATTGCAGCATTATCTCCTATGTCATCGTCTGTAGCCTTCACGGTCATAACTAACTGGCCAATCTCGTTGGTTTCTTCTATGATTTCCGTGTATAGGATTTGATCAAAGACAGGCGGATTATCGTTATCATCTGCGACGATTATCTCAATATTTAACGATGACGTCATCACCGGATCTCCTTTATCACGACAAACAATGCGTACAGAGTAGTCTGACTCTGTTTCTCTGTCTAATTCCGTATTCGTTACCAGTGTGAAATCATTTTCATGTATTTGGCGAAGCAAAAAACTATCACTGTCCATCTGGCATTCAAACTGTCCATTTTCTCCCGAATCTGGATCTGTTACCCGGATGTAAGCAACGAAGCTTTGCAGTTCACTGTTCTCCTCAGCGTAGACGCGATTACCGCCGTCTTCAGAATTCAGGGCTATAATTGGTGGATTGTCGTTGACGTCATTCAGATGAATGAGCACACGTGTTTGAGAGGACAACGGCGATGACCCCCTGTCTCTACCGACTACCGTTATGGAATAGTCTGACCGCGTCTCGTAGTCTAGAATCCCATTGACTGTGATGTCGCCTACAAGATAGCAAAAAGCGTGGTACAGTACATGCTTTTTCATAGGGGGAGGGGGGGCGGGAGGGGACCAGGGTTGTGTCTAGATCAATTTCTACTGTTGTTTTTGTTTGTATTTTGGCATGGATGTAAGGTTACAAGACACTCCCTATTTAAGTCAGAATTTAAAAAAAAAACCCTTAAAATTGACCATTTTGCAAAAAAAAAAACAAAAAAAAACATACAGCGACAAGCCTCCTCCCGTACTTTGTCCAGAAAAATATCGAAACGGTATCGAAATATATTTAAGTTAAGTGTTATATAGATATAGATTTTTTTGAGACTGTATAAATCCATCGGATATATTTGAAATGTAACAGGCTATACCAAATCCTGCTTGCTTTCATATATCGCCCATTGCACGAGACAGAGCTCTAATTCAGTTAATAATGCTTAAATGTTTCAAATTCGTAAGGAATTTGCCCTTTAGAAATATTCAAAAATGATTATTTTGGGTTGGGCTTATTTTCGGTGTAACGTGATACTTTTGCCCCTATGACATCTTTGCCCCCCCCCCCCCCACTCCCGGCAAAAGTAGCACGTGTTTTGGCCGTGAGATTATTGACCCCTCCGTCATATTTTTGCCCCCCTCCCGAAAAATATTTTCTCGTTTAATTTTAATGAATTTTGCTTTTGATTTGTTGGTTCCAGTCGCAGCTTTTTTGATTGCAGAATATATCAAACTTAACTTTTGTTTTCAAATGTTATTGTAGTATTTAAGCTTGATTATTTATGCTTTTTTCAAACATATAAACTATGGAATAAACAAATGTGTTTAAAAACATATTTTATCTACACTTTCTACATCGTCATTTTTAGTAAAATACCGAGAACTCTTACGGATTAAACATGGTCACGTGTAATCTAGGGATTCCCAATAATGAGGAACGAACTAGGACGGGACTGACGAAAAGTGCTCTTAATTCCGGAATGATCCCATCCGGGGCTTCTGGTCCAGCATGTAACTCAACTTCTGTAGAGACAACACTAAACCACCCAGGGAAATTTTTCACTCAGTAAGGAAGGAATATTGTAATATCTTCACATTTGTAAGAAAACGTATCGGTAATTTTAGGAAGATATCTGGAATCGGGGATATTCCATGATAGATTAGCAGCTGTGATAGATTTCGTATTACTTAACTTATATTTCGTATTAATTAACTTATTAATGATATTAATTTATCGCTATTAAATGGTTATTATTGTGAACTTAATATTGCTAAATATAATTTACTAATGAACCATACAAAACAAAACACACACACACACTTTACACTCTACACACGGACAAGCGGGACAAACGGAAGTCTGTATAAATGAGGATGGCTACACACATCACCGTGGGCGGCCAGGCACTTGCCAAGGTACACGTGACCTGAATGTCTGTTTCGGCTGATTGACAGCTCCAACTCTGAATTGACTCCACATTTTTGTAGCGACACCAAAGGAAATTTTGCCTAAACCTTTCGCTATTAAATGGTTATTAATACAGTGGAGCCCCGAAATAAGACCATCCCGCAAAAAGGACCACCTCACATATAGGGCCACTTTTTCAGCAAACCCTTTCCCTGCGCTTTCCATTTTTAAAAAATCCCACAGATAGAACCATGAAATTGGGCCACTTTAGTTCAGACTTTGTTGGTCCTGTTTACGAGGTAACACTGTACATCTAACAGATATCTGGTCGGTTTGTGACACGACTGTGCGACATAGATACGACGTCGTCCCAACACCGAAAACCAATCAGTTGTCCGCTGGGATATATGAACAGTGGCAACTCTTTGCCTTTGCTTATCCGCTTTGTCAAATCAAAGTCCCGATATAATAAGCATATGTCTGACGAGTTATGCAATTCCCCAGTGTACTGAAGCGAACTACTCAAGTGTTCGTACACGCCCCTGGGCCACCAAAAGCATGGACCCAGCGCGCGAAATCAAACCGGTGTCATTTTTGACGCCTTTTCCCCTGGGTCACCGCGACCCCAGTCAAGTGAGATGAACCGTATGTTCGATAGAAAACACACAAGAGACACGCGTTTTTTTAAACGTTGTCAATATTGACTTTCTATTTGGTTTCACAAGACAGAACTGCGCCAGCGAATTTCAGAAACCTTATTTGCAACGTATCAATCCAATTAATCTACACCTTATTGCCCATTGATTATGCTGGTCTTGTCTTAAACCACCACGCCTTGAATCACATCTTACATAAGGGACCAGACTAAACGCACCCTTTTCCCAAGCCAAATACAAAGCAAACGCAGGTCATTAATTTTCTTACCTGTGCTTGAGTCAATACTGAAGGCATCTTTCGACTCTTGCTCTGTTTGAGGAGCAAAGAAATATTCCACCTGTGCGTTTTCGCCTTCGTCTCCATCTGTTGCTCTCACGGCGATGACGAAACTCCCTGGCTCCAGATCCTCATCTATTGTCTCTTCATATGACTGTCTATCAAACTCCGGATATTGATCGTTTGCATCTGTGACATCAATCACTATAGTAACGGATCCAGTTTTCTTAGGCGTTCCCTGATCGATCGCATAAAGTATAAGCGAATATTGCGGCGTCGTTTCGCGATCGAGCGCTGTGTTGACAAGGAGAAGAGGTTCTATTGTACCACCGGCGCTTGTAAATTGCTGAAGCGAAAAGTCATCCCCTTGACCACTGAGCTCATAGGAACCGATACTGTAGGAGGGACTGTCGGGATCAGAGGCAATGGGCAGGCCACGTGGTATATCCGACTGTGGCCCTTCCGGAAGCTCTAATACATATTGTCTCGAATCCCCGAAAGATGGCGTATTGTCGTTTTTATCAAGAATAGTTAATTCTACCTTGATAATATCGAAATATTCCACAGGTTGGATTTTAATATCCAAGTTAATAACACAGCTTCGCTTATTTGGACAGATGGCATCGCGGTCAAGCCTGGATGAAATTATTAGCATTCCGGTGGATGTTACATTGAAAAATGTATGATGATCCTGTTCGTGGGGCGATATTTCCAGAGTCAATATGGCCACCACATCTGAGGGGTACTCGTCCCGGAGTCCAGACTGCCGTAAGAGATCCGTGATCGTCACAGGTAGTTGCTCCTCTTCGAAAATGTCATATTTTAAAGTCGATTGTGACGTCACAATACTCAGAGCAAATGCCCACAAATAAACGAATATTACCTCGCTCTTCTTCATGTTATATCTCCAAATTTATCGTTTTACTCAGTGTTATATCCGTTGCGCTCCAATACTTGCTACAAAAGTGGTGTCACCATTTCCCTGTCACGCTGAGTTACTCCATCCAGGATATAAAAAGCTAGTTTTTTTATAGTTTGATATCCGGTGAGCTGTTTTCTTTGTTACGAGATGGGAGACAAGTGCACCGACTCTCTCATTATGGGATAATCAACTGCGACTGTGCCTTTGTTTTTCTTCTACAATGTCCATTCCTCATGCTACGACCAGATTGCCTCTGGTAGGTTCAGTTACGATCAAGGTATTACTAAGCATTACTGTAGGCAATAAACCCTCCGTTTCTTTTTTCACCCCCTTGTCGTGCTTCCCATTGTAAAGAGCTTGCATGTCATTGGTAGCCAGGTAATGAACTTCATTGGGTAGAACACGAATGTTTATGCTTTGAGCGACCGCCCGTCTAATTGTGGTCTTCTACAATGCTGAAATAGAGGCGATTTTACGCTACAGCGGAGGGACTTAAAATGTACCTCAAAATTGCGGGGCAGTTTGCGTGACAACTAAGTCATAAAGAGACGCCAACAGCCACGGTAGGTTGTGAAGTTCGTTTTCACATCCTTAGTACAAGCCATGTGTATGTACCACAGTCCATAGCTCTTTTTTGTTCAGGTTTCTATGACCAAAAAAATCACGACGCACCACAAATAGTAACGGAGTTTATGTGGTCTTTTTATGTCTTCACAAAATGACGAAAATATGAAGTCTCCGCTGTGTATGACTGCCCTGTGTGGTCGGTCAGCCTGTCAAATACAGAAAAAAAGTAATTCAGGTGACAGATTACTAACGTTTTCGTGCGTACAAAAGGGCAACAAAGTCGTAACCTCATCTATGCGCTTATAATGCATTAAAGTAAGATTCTTATCGCAGACTCAAAGGCACGCTGGCCATATAGAAAATTAATTTAAGAATCAGATAAGAGAACCCAATTGAAAAGGCAAATGCGCTGCTCGGCCCCTTAAATGGTTGCTTCAAAGGGTTAAAAATTCGTGCTTAAATCTATCAGTTTTGACAAACCATGAACGTTCTATGTGTGGTAGAGTGACGGAATTAGGACATTACAGGCAACCGTTAAAAGCTACAGATCATTTTTACAAAAAAAAGGTTGAATGTTATCTAGTGAAGAGCTCAACAATTACACCACATTATCCATGTAATTAACAAGCTAAGGTTTCTGAAGACATTCAACTTGTTTTATGCAAGGTCTCATTCAAAGACCTGTATAGCATGTTACCTTCATATTACATACTAAAGCGCAGTGGTTCATTAATATCCAGATTAGCGCTATTTTTTTAACCTTTTAAGATCTCGGTGATACAGATGATTTGGCTACACAATGATACTGAAATTATCAACAATTTCAACAAACCAACAATTTATTTTAGACCACTGTGTTTTAACCGACCAGTAGGAATTGAGATCACTGTTACAACAACTTCTGATTATCTGCACTTCAGCAAGCATTTTCGTGTGTGTTTCTGCACAAAAAAAACCGGTCCTACTCGTTTCTGTGTACGTGACGTCACATGCCCGTGCGATATCACCTCCCAGTGTGACGTCACTTCCTCTCTTTCTTTTTGCTGTCGTTACATATGACATATTTTACCGCACTAATTTACTTAGAATCTGTCTTTCAATAGTATTCATGAACTCAAAACTTTAAAATTACAATTTCTTGGCATGTCTCACCTTTCTTTGTCTGACACAAGCTGTGCTATAATAAAGCAGTTCAAAATTTAAATAGATATATATCTTGCCACAAGCAAAAGCAAAATTTTCAATAGATAATATCTCGCATTTTTAATAACACTCTCGAGATCAGTGAATGGGGCTGAGTATTTAGTGATTTAAAAGCCATCTAAGTCCATATTTGCTGTGTCGAATGTCAGTCACAGAGACAGTGGGTCTTCTGTGGTTTGTTTCTTCGATTTGTCAAACACTTTGCATGTGAATCAAGGTATTGTTTCACGCCATGCTTCTCAAACTGTGTGAGGTCACTTATCTTTCCAAGACATCTTTAATATATCAAACCAGATTAAATAACAGAATTACAGCGGAAATATTAGAAGGTATTGACCACTTTGAGGGTTAAATCGTATGATTAGGATGCACTTGAGACTATCAACACAACACATGAGTTCAGACCTACAGCCCTGCTGCCGGGAGGAAGATATTGGCGTAGGAACGCTAGGGAGCGGAGGGTAAGCCCCTCGGCAGGGCGGGATGAGGTGGGGGGGGGGGGGGAAGAGGGTGGTGGCAATTATTTTGGATTACTGTTCACATCCCCTTTTCTATATCTACATCTAAGACTTGTAGGTCGTGAAAGCTGTCCGGACTGCGGTGTGCGAAAGAAACATTTTATTTTTTTTATTATTTAAATCACGAATACTTCAACAAAAAAGGCCAACGCTTGACTCTCATGATTTCAAATTCCCCCTTAAGTGTTACCACCGGGAATTTGAAAACGTTTTCACGTTCCCGGGGGGTACTTTCAAACCGTTTTCAGATTCCCCCCCCCCCCCACCGCGCCCAGGGGGAATCTGAAATCGTTTTCAAATTCCCGGGGGGTAACTTGAAAACGGGGGGGGGGAATCTGAAATCATTATATCGTTTCACCGTTATATCGCAGGTTCCGGGAAAGCAGATATTATCGTAGGAACGCCAGGGGAGGAAGGGTAGGGGCGGGGGGGGGGGGAGACCAACACTTTGACTTTCCTCGGTTTACCGTACTTGAATCACCATATACTTGACAACAAACGTTGAACCAGACTTTGTCTTAAAAGGGAAAAATTTAAAAAACATTTCAAAATCTATTATTCTTTTTTTGACAATGTCAACAATAGTGAGAAATAAATAGCACTGTTTATGCTGGCAACCGCAGAGCTCGTATTTCTACCTAGTTAGTGCTTTAAAAGCTTAGTTAAAGTGTTGATACTATCACCTTAATTTATAATTATAAGCCCGAGGTCGCAATTACATGCGTAGTGTAATAACAAAAACTTCTGTGTAATTGCACTGCCCTGGTACTTGAGAACAGGGCTCTGACAACATATAGAAAAACAGTCCCCCCTCTCACGTCCCCCCCCCCATCGCCTCCCCCCCCCCCCCCACGCACTTCTGCTCGCAGATAATGCTGTACAGGGCTGTGATGTTAAAGGCATATGACATTTTTTAAATCTATTCGTGACCCCTCTTGTTTTATTGGCTTAAGCAGATGAAAATCAGGCTTTATTTGGTTGTATGCACGAATATAACAATACACAGATGGTATCTCCTAATTGATAATGTGCTTCAATTACACTTATCGGCCTACTCCAAACGGGTGCTTCTTTTCAGAAGCCCCATGCTAACAATGAGACTGAAGAAAATAGAAATTATTTTACAATCAGGACCTTGTGGCTGAACGAACCGTATACGAAGTCATTTTTGCGAACATTTTACGACAATGACAGTGAAATTGATATTTCTAAGCGCGTTGAAGTTAGCTGTATCGTCGAAAAATCTGAAGATATTGCGATTTACATCCTCTTTTAAAATAAACCTCTGAAAAATAAAAGGATAAATTTTCCGCTTAACACCAGGTCAGCATATCAGTTTGATACCACAAAAGATTTTTTTCATTTTGGGAATCTAACGTGCATGTTTCTCATTTTTAAAGCTATCAAAATAGTCCGATTTTTATTGACTCTTGAATTTTAAAGCATGAATGCTTTATCCAAACAGAAAATAGCAGGCGTTTACGTCATTGCTATTATTAAGAAATGTGAATTTATGATTCTATTCTGGTTGGCAACAAAGCTGACACGAGATACGCTATTTTTGAAAACTCGATTTGTCCTGGTCGATCCCAACCCTCGAACCGAGGGTTATAGAATGTATAAAAAATAAACATCCCTGTCTAAATAAATGTAAATGTTTTCTTTTCAGCTACTTTGTTTCAAATATAAGTTATATTTTATTAAATATACAATATGGACCAAATTTATTTTCTGTTTAGTGCGCTAAGGTAAAGAGAGAGCTTTAAAATGGTTCGCATTGAACTGTGTGGCAACTCAATTTTAGAAATATGAAAAATGGGGCAATTGATATTGTATAAATTTATATTCAAATTGCTTTTTTTCTGTTTAAACTAGAATGCGGATCACATTTCACGTAGGATCATATCAGACTTGATAAATAGATGTTACTCTTTTATGCAAAATATCAAAAATATGTTTGACAGATAGTTCCTACAAAAAAAGATATACACAAAGAAACAGATATGCGCCCAAAAAAGATATACACACAATATATTCTATCCGCTTCCCTACCAAATAAATATTAGCAGATGTATGAATTTACAAATTAAATAGGAAACCAGGTTTGGTTTACATATTTCGAAAAAAAAACCAAAAACAGAGACAAACAGGCGCATGTTTACACTACACGGAACAAGGCAACACTGCTAACATTCCTTTTTTTATCCGATCCCCGTATGCGATTGCACGCCTCATGGATTAATTGAATAACTTTCACCCACCAGGAAACGTAGTGATGGGACAAGTACATTAAATCCGTTTGTTTGTCGTGTTTATGGAATGCGAGTTTTTTTTTCATTCTCAAAATGTGTCTCTGAATCTGAAATAACAGTCATCCAAAAATTCAACCAATTCCAAAAAAATGTCAATACTTTGTCATAAATTTGTCATCAATTCGTCAGTTTATAATTTGTCAGTAATTCTTCATGCTAATAAGTAGTCATTTATTTGCCAGAAACTCGTCAATTCGAACTTGTCAATTTGTCACAAGTCCATCAAAAATTCATCAAATTTATTGCAACCCAAAATCTGTCAGCCTGACGATGCCTAACTCAACAGTGCAGATTTGCCAAAAAGTTGTCTTTTGTCACTGACTTGTAATTTTCTAGTCACATATATACCGAATCTTAATTTACAGGTTCTGAATATCTTGTCACAAATTCGTCAAAATATCTTTGGCAAGTGACTGACGAACTATCCGAATAAATAATATTTGATAAAATCAGACGATTTGAAAACCTATAAAAGCAGCATTGTCCAAGGACATTTTGACCAGCCGTGATCCAGTTACTCAAGTATAATAAGAATGTCCAGGGACATTGGACCACCCGCGAAAATTATATATAACAATTTACAATAATAAGTACGTCAAAGAAAAACCTGTACCGTATTTGGCCAAACTGGCTAATTTAGTGAAATGATGGAACCAAGAATGTCCAGGAACATTGTGGCGTTCTGTAATTTACTTAAGCCCTGTATTCTTTCGTTTCTTCGCCGGTGTAACAGTTTTTCTTGCCCCCTGTACAGCTTCTCCCCCGAGGAAGCTAGACTAGGCTATCTTCCCCCTCTCCCCAGCTGGTATTTTTGCTACCCTCTCTATTAATTGGTATTAAGGGAAAAAAGAACTTTCTCATCGAGGATGCGTTTTTATATTTTGTTGGAATTATGTTGAATTTAGTCAATAAAGTAGTTCAAGTTAGTTTTATACAGTTGAATTGAGTCCATTTATTCTCATGAACAAATATTATCAAATATATTTACACGCAAAAAAGTTCGAGGAGGGGGGCTAAATATAGTGGAGGGGGGGGGGGACATAGCCTAGTGTAGCTAAGAGAGCCTGTTACACCGGTTCTGTGTGGTATGGTTCCAAATCGATTCGAAGCCGGTGTACGGATGTGATACCTGCATGTAGTGCTATTGGAACAGACTGCTCTCTTACCGTTTTTTTTAATTGGGTAGTTTTGCAGTATGTTTCAGGCATACTGGAATTTGGTGCGGTAACGTTCCTCTCTTATCAACGAACACCTCTCTGTCACAAAAATACTGTCTTCAGGGAAGGAGGGGGAAGGCACTTACTTACAAATTGGTTACCATGCGTGTCCAGCAGCTAGCCTCTTGTAGAAAATTTGGGAGTACTCAGTGAAAATTACCCGCCCGCTTTTTAACGATAATGGCACTCCAGCCTCCACTAGCGAACAGCTGAACACCCTTCTTGCCCGATTTTCCATACTTCGTTATGAAATTTACCTCTCATTATTGTAACTCTCTGTGTATTTAAAGATCATGCTGCCCGATACCAGAGTTGTTCCTTGCGATAGAAAATACTGTGTGATGCAGTTTACTGGATGTAAGAATGTGGCCTTAAAATGAAAAGCCCAAGAGTTCAATCTAATAATCTACATTTAAATTTAAAAAAAACACACTATAAAAACAGCAGCTGCTTTAAAACCAAACTAAATGGCAAAGTCAAAATTAACTGTGTAATAAATTTCAAGGGTTTCTTTTAATTGCTTTGTTCTTTCTGCCAGCATTTCTGAGCGTCTGTTGCCTGGAGCCATCAGCATTCACAGTATTCATGAAATGTAAAACAATTTTTCGGGCAAAAGCAACAAAAAAGTGACTTTTCTACTTACTAGAAAACCGATAATAAAATAAAAGGCAGTGCGTATCACTATTAGGGTCATAAATTATTTACGAGTTTGGGGTTGCCCATTTAAAGAAATGTGATACGCAATCTTGTTAGCATCAAATTGTGGGAAAAAACTGCTGGTATGCAAGACAAAAGACAAATCACTGCCCTGAAGTAACCTAACCAAAAAAGCTAAAAACCTTGCAAAAAAATAAAAGTCCACAATTGAAACTGGCATTGACACTGTCGGATAGTGCTAAATGTGCCGAATAAATTAATCCTAACCTCACCTTTTCGGTTCAACCCGTGACTTGTGTGTCTTTAAGTTTATAAACCACAGCATTTCAAAATTTAAGGAAGAATTTTAAAAATATAAAATATAAACATACAATACAGTCAGCTTGACAGAAAGCCACCATTTTCTTTTTATGCCCTGTTTCGTACCAATTAATTTTTAAAAACAATTTTTTTTACCCCCAAATGGAAATTAAAAATTAAGCGGCAAAATGTTACCTATTTTAATATAAACTGGTGAAATGTGCCTTTAGTCGATACAATGTGACAAGGCATACGTCCAGTCAGATTAATTCCCTGCCTTTGTGGGAAAAAATAAGTATTTTAAGATATCCTTACCTTGATAAAACGTTGAAATACAAAACTTTGTAATTGCCCACATTCCTTTTTAGAAGTTAAATCTTTCACACAGGTAACGTCATAACGTTAATTTTTGAAATAAAGTGCTATATTTACATCATATTAATTCGGTAAATATTCGTCTTTAATATTCACATATATCACACAATTCTTTTGTATTGCAATGTTATTTTTTATGCAGATTAGTAGCTACGTATTATAGCTGCCGTAGAAATGATAACAACATTTCATGTCGCATGAGATATTTTCTAATATTCCACCTCAAGTATCTGCCGACTGTACTAAATGATTGCTTCGGTGTCATGCAATTAATTTTCCTAGGCACTGGCCGAATGCCTTATGACGTCAGAGCCGCATTGAGATGTGCTCACGACAAATTAAATAAATCAAATACCTATTTTTTGCCGAGGTTAAAAATGCGAGTTTCATCCACAATGAGTACCGTTTGACATCGATTGTAGTTTAGCATGCATCCTGCTTGAACAGAAATCTCAACAATGATGTGCAGTTGTGTAATAACGCGTGTATTATATGGAATTTTTCCCACAATGCACCACCAGTTAACACACAGAGGTCCCCTGATGCTTTATGATTTCTGAGCTCTCTTTCGATGTCTTTTTTACCTGTTTATTTGTTGTGATTATTAGCAGTTATTATCACTCCATAGAAATAGTTCTGTGTTGCACCATGGACTGCTCCTATAACCTTCTGCTCGCGTGTGGGGTGCCATTAATTGACTTCAATTGACTACCCCTTCTCCAGCTGCGCTGTCTTTGTCCTTAATACATCTGTATGTAATTTTATTGTTTTTGCATCCGATTGCAACCATAACTCTTTCACAACGTGACACAAATTCCTAGGTTTGTGGTACAAAGATCGACGTCTTTTTAAAATTGCTTTCAGTGGCGCTAGTACGGTGGCAAACAAATACCACATAAATAAGACGTTTAATTGCACTAGATGGGCAAGACCTACTGATAAAAACGTCGCCCATAAAAGGGAAAGTTCAATGAAATGTCTCTGTAATTGCGATAGTATGAAGTTCCGCTAATTACAACTGCCGCGGGGTTAAAAAGCCGTCATCTTAAAAGTTACCCCCTTAGGTTACAAATCTCCTGCGTTTTCACCAGCCTTTCTTGTCTTTATTAAAATACACCCCGCCTTCCCTATTTGTTAATTCTGTGGCTTTGGGGCAGGTGCTCTAAATCAAGCAGAGGTTGGAGGCTGGCGGAAGTGTAATTTTCGTCAGATGCTGATATGAGTAGCAACGTAACATTCTCCAACTAGAGTGGCCATTGTTGACACTCTCCGTCCATCTGCGTAGTGAGCCATGAACCTCGCTTATTGAAAGTGTTCACTCAGATCAGTCTAACAAACTGTACTCAAAGTTCAAGTAGCAAAAAAAAAAATGGTGTCAATAAGAGAGAAAGTAAGTGCAAATTTACCATGTAACTATTTAATTAGGAAGCCAAGCTGAATGTTTTAATGACAACCTCAAGATGGGTAACACGTTCATTAGGTCTCTCTTGCTATCAATGCGATTCAAACGGTTCTCACCAAGTGGCGAAAAGGGATTGTTTTTTTTTTATCTTGAGGTGGGGAGAGGGGCGTGGAGTATTTCCAAACAAGCGAACTTGTTACTTTTTTCCCCCCCTTCCTCTTGTCAGCGGAAGCGACAGGTTGACAATGTGAGAATAATCAGATCACTCTCGTGGAACGCGAGAGTGTATAATGAATGTTGAGAACAGCTGACACTGGGTAAGCCCATCTCATTTGTGCGTGCTACCAGAGCCCTCCCACCCCTCCAATCCCCTCTTCCCTTTCTCCCTGGTCGGTACTTCACACTTAACATGTGAAGCTCATCATACCCACGTGCTTCAGACCATAAGATACACTTACAACATGCCACCAGTCTTAAATTATACCACTAATAATTTCCAGCAGGGAAATCTTTTTATTTAATTCAATGTCATTTTTGCCACCCCCCATGAAAAAATCTATAGTAGATAATATGATATTAATTAAGCTCCCAATGTTGCTCCTAAGACAAGGGCGTTTATGAATAGCTCTGATTCAATTACTTTTACCAAAACATCCGTTTTCTTTCGTAGAAATCTAAGGAGACTCCAAAATGATGTATAATTTGTTCGGCAGAACAACAGTCAATAATTCAAGCATCACTCTATAACCAAGGCTTTTATCATTAATAACAATCTCGCTTCATAAGCAATTCTTGTATATTCATGAGATACCCCAAACCAGTTCTGACATTTCAATAGCCGATGGTATTGTCTTAGCAACCGATGTAACTTCATTCATTTCGAGCTATTGTTTTGTAAAGGACATTTGGAAAGTTAAGCATGAGAAATTAGATCTGCAGCTCGAAAGTATATTCTATAGAGAGAAGTAGACCTTGTGTGCTTTCGGTATCAGCATCTCAATAAATATGAATCAGGCATACAATTACTGTTAATAGCTAGAATCACTGCCATCCAATAGGCAGTTAATTAGAGAGTCGATTTTAATATATTTTATATGGGGAATCATTTGTGAAAATGACAGAGCGTTTTGAACGCACTTGTGTGGGAAGAAGGGGAGGGGGGACTATTTTAAATTTTAATGTCCTTGCCCCCTTCTCTCTATTAGACGCTTACAAAAATGTTTCATAGACCAAAGAGTTTCCTCGATTGTAGCACACCTCTCGCAAGCCCTCATGTCGCATTTTTTGGGACATCAGTAAACAATGATGAAATGGTTGCAACACAAGTTTATGAAATGTCCAGCCGTGTGTTCTTTACCGTTGTTATAAAAAAAGCTGACCTCTGAGGAGATCTATCTGCTATGTATAAACACAGAGCGGATGGATATTTTAAAAGGTTGTACCTCTTATAATGAGTACTATTTTCGAGGATTCCCCAGTGGATCTGCGGAGTAAAAAGGTGCTACACACAACAAACCGAACTGCCGTAGAGGTTTATAATAATTAGTAAGAATTAGAAGGCTTATAGCAATCAACCAAGGAATGTCTCTGAGCACTTGGCTGTTGGAAAACAAAGGTTCTAAACTGGTTTAAGTTATAAATATACCTGGAGTTACCCCCAATCCCCCTACCCCCCCCCCCCCCCCCACAGCGTCTACATAAGTATGGCTGTGCGAAATAAAATTAAAAAAAATTAGCAAACAAAGTAAAACATTTTTCTTGCATTTCTGAATATAGAGCCAGGCTTTCCAATTCACATTTCATTTAAAGCTCTAAAGTAATATCCAAAATCAGATAAGTTTTTACACGAACTATTTTAATTCACACAATTAATATTTCCCTGTGTCAATAAGTTCTCTCCAGTAATTCACAGTTTTTATAATATCATAATTTACCGCGTACTTTTTATTTTTATGTAAATATAGACATATGTAAGAAGATTTGTCCTCTCAAGTATTGTCCAGGGCACAGGGGAGGGGGAGGCCAGGTGTAGGATTTCAGTTTGAGGTCACGTGCCCCACTGCTTTAGGCCAAAAATACCTTTAGGAGCTTCAAAAAAGTGAAGTACTCATTACTAGATTAAAAACAACAAGCTCCTCTCTCACGGCTATTCTTTAAAAAATATATTCATGGCTCTAAAGATCCCATTGAAAGCTACTCGTTTATAGAATTAACAAATAGTGATTATTGTTCACTAAATAAAATCCTTTTAATCCAACAAAACAAGTATGTACTCAGTATATTGTTTCATCGACTCAGTTTATTCATCACTCTGTTTACCGGACGATAATACTGGCAAATAATAATCTTGTTTTCAGAAAAGCGATCCTTTGAGTCAAGATTGGGTAGCATCGATGAATTGACATGCTTGTTCTTGATATTTGCTCAAAGGTATAACAGGACAAAATGGCCTATGGTCTTTTCTTCCAGCCGATATCATCCTATCAAAACCCGAACATTTCAAACAGATAATGATTTCAATCAGAAAGGAAGAAAACGTACTCAGCGATTCTCAATCAATATTGACAATGTTTTCAATGAAGGCATATCAAATATCCTCTTATTATATCGCACCAGTGGCGGGATAGTTTACATAATTTTTTACCAATAGAATTTCAATAAAACTGAATAAAAGTTAAAAAATGAAGAGACCATAGTCTGGCTACCCGAGAAACTAGAGTAGAATAATATTTTCATTTTCTTTCATGGGAACTTTTTAGGTAACCAGGTATAGCGACATCGATTCAGCAGTCAGTTTTCATTAAAAACAGCTTGCACGATCAAAGCCAGAAAAATTTTGGAATCTGTTTATTTTATAAAGAAATAAAGAACGAAGTAATTTTACTTTTAAATATTCGTTTTTGTGCACGGTGCATGTTTCTTGTTAATTATACATCAAAGTATATTATTTTACTTTTTTACCTGACTTCTTGACATGAAAAGCACATTAAATATAGCTAGATATTGCTAAGTCTCAGAATAAATACTCAGAATAAATACTCGCCACATCGCAAGTACTTGAAAACTTACATTTTTTTTTACATTTTTTTACTTTCAGCTTCACCAATGATTTTATAAAATTTCAATACAAACCTGGAACAGTGTTCGAAAAATATTCTGCATCACCATTCTGTCTATGGATGGTAATAAGAAGGGAGATCGAACTTACGTTTATGTTTTATATCAATAAAATTACAGATGCCCGGGGGCCACTCACAAACCATGCGTGTCCATGATCTTTAGAAAGATCCATAAACATGGAGCGCCAAGTTGTGCGGTTTTCAAAGATCCCCTTTTACGGGAAACGCGGAGTGCTGAATGAAAATCACGTTACTTTTTATGAAATATGCACTTCGCTAGAACTGCGTCTGACCTCAGAATGACCCACCTCTCTCCGTGTTTTTTTTTTTTGGACATGCATGGTAACACATGGTATACCAAGTGTCCCCCCCCCCCCCCACCCACCCAACCCCGAAGACAAATGAGAGATAAGACGTAGAGGAATTGTGGCAGGTAAGTGTGACAGAAAAATGGATAAAACCGCAAAAATTGTACAAATTAACACGAGTGAATTGTGCACTTAAGTTTGTCAAAGCACAGTGAAACTCTGGAAACAAGACCATAACCCAGTAGACATTGCGACGTTTGACAACATTAAATAGACGTCGCACCCGACTTCGGATCAACGTCGAGTTTTGGTTGTGTATGGAAGTCGAAACAAAGTCTACCTTCCGATCGCTTAATTATCCTACGTCTAATCAACTTTGCGGATAGGATGAAAATGGAAGCCGAAACAACGTTGTATAGACGCCGGGAAAGCGGCTACCATTTCCGGTGAGCGATATCATCGCGTTTTGGTTGTTCATGGAAGTGGAAACAACATCTGTCTTCGGATGGAGGCTATTTTTGGTTGTGAGTCCTACGTCCATCAAACGTCTATTTCCCAACGTCGATTCAATGTTGCATCAGAGACTTTCATTGGACCAAATATTACAACCAGTTCATGTTCTGGTTTAGTTAGGTCGAAATCGCCACCTCACATCGGCGAGAATCTATCTGAGAATGTTTACTTGACGAGTGGGACCCAAATAAAGTAGTCTCAATTTTATTAGTGGGGAAATAACAAGCATCTATACTCTAACTACTGTATTTGAAAGTGATCCTATTTGTGAGGTGGTCTCATTTGAGGTTAGGCCCTGTCGTGAGGTTACCCTGTACTTGAAATATGTCTGTTGTACTGTGGCTGAACCTCAGTACATTTGCAATACATTTATCCGCAAAAAGGAACGACTGTTAAATATTATGGACTGGAGCGTAACTTCAAAAGAAAAACTTGCAAAAAGAAGAAATAAAAATGCCCCTCAATTTCTACAACCGAGTAACAAGTTATGGCATCTAAGCTCTTAATTATGAGGTATGAACTGGCCGAGAGTGCACGCTACAAAGTGTGTCACTATTCTTATTTGCGCGAAATAATGGGCGTAATTGCAGTTGCTTCGGGCTATAAATTTATAGCTCAAAGAATTTGCCACAATGAACTTATCAACTTACATCTTAACAAAGAGCTTAATCAGTTCCATCATGTCGCTGATGTTATTATTATAAACATAGCGCTTACCGCTTGCCTGGACAGAGCACAGTCATCAAACAGTGGTCAGCACTCCATTTAAAACGCCATTATGTCCAAAAACATGTGCGTGAAAGAATTCGATAACAAACTTGGTTGTGTTGTTAATAAAAGCATTTAAAAAAAAAAGAAATTCAAAATAATTTTTCTGTATGTTTGTAATTTTGTGTAAGAAAATCTAGGGCTGGGGTGGTTGGGTTAAAGGATGTTTTGCACTCGAATGCCTCAAAAACCCAGGTCGTTCATAAATGTTAAATTCCTTAAAATTGTCAGATACATGAAGAACATAATTACCATAATTAAAATTTTTCAAAATACGCTTTTCGTCAAGACTGCAGGCTAGTTTGCAAAGTTATAACTAGCACCAATGTTTACCAGTCGTTTACTAATCATATGGTAAACATATGGCAAACATATTGCAAAATATAGTAAACATAGGTCAATTATACGGCTGTATTTTCATAAAAGAAACTACGTGATTAGGCTGAATTCGTTTGTGAGGCTACACTGGGGTGGGTGCACACTCAAGTAAATAATCTGCTATTACTTGTAAAATTATATATTTTATTATTAATACAAGAAAAAACTAGAACCTCATTTCGCTAGCGAAATGTTAAACACTTGACAGAAATTACAACGCAAAAATACTTCCTGCAATCGGTTATTTCTTGAATTATCTATTGCAAACAACACAGCCTGAATACGTCCTTTAAGCCGAGTAGTGTTTGGTTTTTGTTGGCTTAAGGTTTTATTGACTGAGCAGGCATACGCCGTGTTATCTATTTACGCAGTGAGAGCTCGCACAAAGCTCAGCAACTGTGTTCTGTGATGTACGTTAAATGCACTGCATTTACTTGCAAAAATACACCTTTTTCACATGGCGTTTTAACAAAGAAAACGAAATCGAAGACAAAAATAAAAAGTGACATGCACACGTTCAGATCAAGCTCTTCATAAGTCCCAAGTTTCATGGTCCTAGGGCTCATAGTGTCAGAGAAGAAGAAGACACAAAAAATCGGAAAAAGTGTCAAGAAGAAAAAAAGGACGAACGGCTGCTCGCACAAATTCATATATCCCTTGCAAGCCATAGGATTGTCAAGTGTTAATGAACAGAAAATTAATGAGGATCAGTTCGCCAGAGAAATAGGAATGAGAACGTTGATTGATAAAATATATCTGGCTGGCGATACATATCAGGAAAAGTGGAAACATTTACAGCATTTATATAGAAATTATGAAGAGTATGGAAACACAAAACGATGAATTTAATCAGTTATTATACGTGTTTAATGGTTCGTTTTTGTTATAGCATAGTATATAGTTAGCACACTGTCAACAAGTATGCAGACACAAAAAGATATAGAAAAAGGCCAGCCGTAAATTTAACACATAGCATATGTTTACAATCTGTAAACTGTCTTGAAATGTATGAGTCTGTATATACACTGAACATGTTATTCCATGCAGTCAGTGATGCGTTGATAGATTTATGATCCAGATTATAACCGTATATGGGAGAGCAATCACCCAATCACCCAATCATCTCATTTGGAATGTCACTCACCATATACTACATACATATGTTGGCCATGTGGTCATTATATTTTTACACATTCCGTTCAATTCACTTGACACGTGTTTAAGCGAAACATTCAGGAACCATGTGGTCAAGATGCAGGTTGTACGGCTGCATATGTCAACCACATTGATGCATACGTCTACCACATTGCTGCATATGCCATCCACATTGCTGTATACGTCAACCACATTGCTGCATATGCCAGCCACATTGCTGCATATGTCAACCACATTGCTGCATATGCCAACCACATTGCTGCATATTCAACCACATTGCTGCATATGCCAACCACATTGCTGCATATTCAACCCACATTGCTGCACATGCCAACCACATTGCTGCATATGTCTACCACATTGCTGCATATGTCAACCACATTGCTGCATATGCCATCCACATTGCTGCATATGTCTACCACATTGCTGCATATACCAACCACATTGCTGCATATGCAAGCCACGTTGCTGCATATGTCAACCACATTGGTGCACTATTCTCAAAGATTATTTTTCCTTAAGTCGATAAAATGTGATCAGATTGTAAGAAGAAAACAGGTTACTTTTGAGACTCCTCCCCTACCTACAATCCCTCCTCCACACCCACCAATCACTATGGTCCAGTCTCCTGGAGCCAAGTACTTTCATTTAAACTCCATCAAAGGCACCAGCTAAACATAGGAAACGTAGGCCGGAGTCTTTAGATGCCTAAAGTATACTCACGTCCGTTTCAAGTTAAAAAACACGGCAGTTAATGTTTATTACGCGACAAAAAATGACACCCGATGCAACATCCATCAAGGATAACTTAACATTCGGAAGTCTTATTTTTTAAATACAAAGTGTTGTGACATTGTGTAACATGCTTCGCGTATCCTTGTGATGCGCACAATTTTTTTTCGGGTTTCACCATCCATCTTGTAAGCCGCCAGCGCTTTCAATGGGGTTGACCGTTTTTGATATTGTTTTGAATAACAAAAATCTTCTTCTTTCTATTAGTTCAGAAGGTAGCAATTTTGCGTTTCTATAAATGAAAAGACAGTTTGTTTAGCGATTATAATCACATAATAGTAAAAGGCTTTTAGTGCGTGTTTAAAAGTTAGATAATCCCAAGTGACACACGTGAGATTAATTCACAGATAAGATATCAGGGTCTTTTTTTTAAATTATGCAATGTATGTAAGCAACAAGTTCCACTGAACCACGCAAGGCTATCTACGATTTCGAGAAGATTGGAGTGATTATGGGCAAGTGCACTGGAGTGAGATTTTGGTCACAGATTACTGAAGTGTCTTCTTTTTGTGACGTACAATAATAGACGTACCGTGATTCCCTCATTCTACCTCCGACTGCACAAGTACAGCAGCACTCGGTCCCTGCTATAAAGTATTATACTCAATCTATATAATTTATTAATTTAATTTATTTGATTTAGTAGAAAATATTGATGTATTTGACATAAAAACATGATTGTTACTGGGATATTTGGTACTGAAATTTTTGATGATGTTTTGGGCATCCTTACGCCAATGTAAGTTGTATGTTAACACAATACTTGGCACTGTTACGTGTTCTGCACTCCAGTATGTTTGTTAGAATACTGAACCAGGCAATCTATGTGAACAGCACGACGTTTGATAGAAGTCAAATTTTCGTCGATTAGGGAAGTCAAAACAACGCCTACCTGCCGACGTTCGATATTATTATGTAATAGTTTTTTAAGTAGATAAAAACGCTCCTGAAATTCATGTTCTTATTTTTGTCTTTTTTCGAACGACCTCTCATGGCTTTCATTTCCGGTGAGCGAGAACACGATAAAATTGTTGTTTTTTTTCTATTTTTTTATTTCTGTTGTTTTTGTTTTGTTTTTGCTTTCTTTGTTTGCATCGATTGTTGACAATTTTATAGTTTATTCTCTTTTCCTCTTCTGTTTGTCACGTTATAATTTATTTAGATGATAAGAAATGTTATAAAACCCAATGTCTATTGAAACCTTTGCAATGTTTTGTCTAACAATTTAGTTTAAATTGATCTTCCTAAAACCAGAGGAAACGCCCATTGTAATTTATGCCCCAGGAGAACTGAATGTTAATTAATAATAAATATTCTTAATTAACTCTGTGGTACCAATTTTCAAAACTTACATGTCGTATCATGTATATTTCTTTTCCAACAATCGCAGTAATTTCGTCTTTGTGGGAATTTTACATAACTCTATATAGACATTTCATATTAACCAGAGACCTTGCATTTGTCTCATAGTTTTTTCTTATAAACGTTTTACTATGTTGAAGAATGATAGCATTTACGTCGAAATTATTCATACTTTAAATTAAGTTTATTTTAGGGACTGACCATTGGGGAATTTGCCCATTGAAATTTGATAATGAAATGATAACATTGCGAAAGCGCTAAGGAAATTGGGTGATTTGAGATTAGAGGCTAACACGTTATGAATACCGCCCAAATGCTTGTTTGAAAGATTTAGGGTGTGACAAATCGACGTGAAAACCGACGCCCAAACAGTGAAATAACTTAAAACTTAATCCGCCGTAATCATAAAAGCACACATTAAGGTGCCTTTTTTTCTGCAGGAAGAAATGCACGATGCTCTTGTTAACCATAAACAAAGGGATATGCAAATCTATCGCAAAAATGATCACAATTCTCTTAAATCATTTAACGCGGACTCAGAATTGTTGGTTTTCCTGTTGAATTGTCTAAACATAAAACAACCTGTGTCACATCTATGATTTCGTGCAGAGAAAACAGAAAGACAGAGAGAAAAAGGAAAAAAGCAGGAAACAAACAGAGAAAAGTTTACCAGCTGAACATAACCACACGTCTTCGAATTTATTCTAAATTGCATTTCTACTAACAGTTTACCTTCCTCCCGTACCCCCTCCCACCCACGCGGAAAGGAGAAAGAATGCTGAGCTGGTATCTGAGGACATTCTCGATCGTACCCGGTTTTTAGAAAGAGTAGCTGATCGACAGCTCAGTAGACGATTCTGTAGTGCAGTGGTAAATGAACCGTTGTTACAGGATATGTTCATACGGATATCTGCACTAAGACTGAAGTTGTTCTTGGTATATTTTCAGCCCCGCCTTGTTTATGATAATTTCATCCGGAGGGATCGGGAGGGGGGGGGGGGGGTTCTATGATACTTTCAGTTGCAAGACCAAGCAGGAAATTGTTTTAAAGCGGTAGATACACCTTCAAGCTAAAATGGTTCACTAAATCCTTCCCCCCCCCATTCAATGAATAACTTCTCCTTGCTAACTCTCAGCTCACCACGAACAAAAGCACTGATATTCCACTCCGTTATCAACGGATCGAACCTCTTTTAGCCAATTTATTTCAGGAGTTACATTTTTGGGTTACACTTTTGGTTACATTTTCCGGGCTGCACGTATTGTTGACTAAATGCATTATGTTACGGACCAATTACCAACTCGGCCCATTTGCAGATGGATCTGTCCCAATAAAAAATTTTGAAATTGGTCGACCCAGTTATAAATTTGCCATTGGGGCAGACCTGGAAACAAATGAAAAATACATTCCCATTTGCAATGGGACTGTCCCGATCACAATTAGTTTAGAAAAGTGAATTAATAACGTTTACATGTTATCGTACATTTTCCTCTGTTTTGCATTTTTGTTCGAATACAGCAACAGCAACTTAACAATTAAACGAAGTTATGAACAACTGTAACAGTTATGAACAGTTATGAACAGTTCGTCGTCCCAATTCAAAGTAACACATAGTGTATGTCCACCGTGCTGGCGTAGAAGAATGAACATGTATGAAGACACTTGTGAACAAATGAATATGCATGCACACAGATGCAGATTTTAAATTTTCCGATTGTCTTATCTGAGTGTTCCAATCTTTTTACAAGGGATGGTAAATTTTTCTCTTTTTTACGTTTTATGTACATATAAAACTATAAAACATCTGAAGGGATATACATTTTTTGGATTATAAATGAATTAGATAATAAAAAAATTAGGAGACACAGGACACAATTTTTGTTTTTATTCTTTAAACAAATTAGAAAATATATAGAACCAGGCCGATCCCGTTTGCAAATGGGAATGTACGGATCAACCCAGTGACAAATCTGGCTCAATAACAATTTGTAATCGGGTCGCGCATTTGCAAAATGAGCAGGCCAGTTATAAATCTGTTATTAGGCTTGGTCCATTTGTAAATAGGCCAGATTGTTAATTAGTCCGTGCGTGTGCGATGCTAGAAGAACACCTTTTTCTATTTTAACCCTTTAGTTGTGGTAAATTAAATAATTCTCGATATCGAAATGTGACGAGTGCTATGTCAAATATGTGCCCTGTTATTATATTTTTATTGTATCAAATTTAAATCAATATCATTGATTAAATTGGCATAATAAATAATTCAGTTTTTCACACAACTCGTTAAGTTACTTGATATGAGTATTTCTTATCCCATACAATTTATACCTTTATCTGGATAACAAGGATATTTTTAACATCAAACCCACTTAACTAATAACAATAAAAATTCTGAAGACAAACATATACGAAAAGTGTCATTTTTATTATCTATATTTTCACAATTTTTTGTCTCCATTGATGAAAAGGACGTACCTGTTCGACTTCTTCACTGCCTCATGCGAAATGTCTCTTCCTCCTTCACAAAAACCTCACGGCTAAAATTTAATTTCCTTCTTATTAAAACGGTTAAATTACTTTTATTTGATATCCCTATGACTTGCCTTATGCATTGATTTTCTGTGCTTCAGTGACTTCGCAGCTGCAGCAATTGCTCGAAAATTGATTCTTTAAAAATTAGCGTGCTTAAAAAGCGAAAGAGAAAACTTCTATAAAAGTGTCTTATTTCACTTGTAATATTTTAACGACCTAGCATCGCCTCTTTAAAATTACTAGATTATTTTCGCCCAAATACACAGAGCCCACAGGGGATGTGCAAACAATTCCTGCAAAACAACCCTCTATTTAACAAGATCAAAATGCTAAAACCTCTTCTTTCTACTTACATCCTCTTAACCAATCAAAATGCTCCATTGATTCAGTTGCTCTGTTTTATTTTCTAACAAGTAAAGCTTGTGCTATTTCTGTTATTTGAGTTCTCTTAAACAATTATTCTTTATTTTCAAACAAAGAACTTCGGGACGGTTTATTTCAAATATTGTCTTATTATAACTAGCCTGTTAACAACAGTTGATTAAACCCGGATAATAAACCGAACCCACCACGTTGTTTAACGAGTTATTTAACATTCTTCATTTTGCATGGCACAGCAAGCTCCTGACCGCCACGGAATGCCCTGATAAACAATTAGGACTTTAACATTCATTCTTTTTGGGTTAGAGAAAATCTAGCTGAATATACAGTAAAACCTGCCTACACCGGACAACGGGGGACTGGTGGATTTTGTCCGGTGTACAGAGGTGTCCGGTATTTCAGGGTTCGCGTAAACCAATGGGGAAAAACGGGACTGAGAATTGTTGTCCGGTATTGGCAGTTGTATTTCAGGGTTTGTTCAGAATGAGATTTTACTGTAGTGTCTTGAAGCCACAATATGTTTTACTTGCTAGCTTTAAATTATGAGCTGGTTTACAGAGAAAAGACTCCATGGAAAGAGGTAATACTGATCAGAGAAAATGGGTTTATTTACCATTTTACCACCTGGACAAAATACAGTGTAGTAAATAAACTCAATTTTTACTAAATATACATATTTTGGACCAATAATATGGCATTTTTTCTTCATAAATGACCTACTCGTGTAGACCAAGTAGACATCTTGCCTACAACATTATCCACGTATTTTTTTTCCCACTGTTCTTTCATAAAGAGCATTTTCCTCGCAACTCTCTGTAAATCATTTCAGTACAATTTAAAAACAACTCGAAGAGGTCGTTGTTGTCCAACAGTCGACCTCTACGGCGACTCGGTCTGTTGTGCGTTGGTTTCAACAGTCGACCTCTACGGTGGCTCGATGTGTTGTGCGGTGTTGTCCAACAGCCGACCTCTGCGACTAATACCGTATAACACATTTTTACTCCGAACCACTACGGAATCCTTCTCATGGTACTCCTAAAGAGGGAACTACCTTTTAAAATATCGGCCTGGTTTTTGTTTATAGATAAAAGAATGATCCTCTCAACGGAAAGAAGCGAAGTGCCGCTCCAGTTATTTACTGCATGCACTTTCCAGCGAGTTTAGGACGTGGTGTGAGAAAAATACCATCTTTTCTAGTTTACCTCCTGAAGAATCAGTTTATTTTTAATCTTTATTTCAGCATATGCCTCTGAAAATGCCTTTCATTGAGGTTAGAGCTCTACAGATCAACATCCTTGGTCATGATAAAGGAATAACTGCCAATAACCCAGTGACCTTCTCTGCCGTTATGTCAGACTTCCCTTTTTTCTTTAAAAGGGATGGCCCCCCCCAAAAAAACGTACATAAACTAAGCAATCTTTATATCTTAAAATAAAAAAATTGTTTGAAGAGGACTCGTTTTCGCTTCTGAACAGAACAAAATTGTGTTTATGTCTTATAGCATTGAAACCCTATTTGAGAAGATGCTCAATTTATTCCTTAGATGTTCTCATCATTTAATTTTGTTGTGTACGTATCGAGGAAACGGCAGCCGGTACCGGCAGGGTAATCTCTCGTACTTGCAGACAATCAGTCAATTCACTGGATGTGTCACACACGCAATCTTCCATTTCAAAGCAATGCTTACCACAGCTGTTCAAGCAAACCCAGCAGGCAAAATGACGTCTTTAAGACGTCTAAAAGACGTAATTTTTGGACCATCATGACGTCTTAAAGACGTCTGAAAAAGGTGGATTTTGCAACAAAAACGGACGTCCTTTTTGAGACGTAAAAAAGACGTCCTATTAAGACCTAAAAAGGACGTCCTGTTTGGACGTAAAAAAGACGTCGTTTTTGGACGTCTTTATGACGTCTATAAAAGGTCGATTTTGCAACAAAAAAAGACGTCTTTTGGAGGACGTGAAAAGACGTCGTTTTCGGACGTGACTACCACATCTGAAAAAGATCGATTCCGCAATTTTTTCTGATGTCAATTTTATAGAAATCTATTTGGAGAATAAACTAGATTAAACACAAGAAATACAATATTGTTGCTCTATACAATTGTATTGCTTTTTCTGTAAAATGAACATATAGAATACATAATCGCAACAACGCTTTAGCAATAAAAATCTTGTCCTTGAAGCTAACCTGAATCACCATTCTTTTGCCCGAGCACACAAATACATAAAAATGCACTCTGCTGTCTTACTAAATGAGCACTAAATCACAAGGTGCGCTGCGGAAAAGCGCTGAATCACAAATCGCAGTGAAGAAAGCGCACCGAATCACAAGGTGCGCTGTGGAAAAGCGCTGAATCACAAATCGCAGTGAAGAAAGCGCACCGAATCACAAGGCGCGCTGAACAAAGCAAGCTGTTGGTGGTCCGAACTATCTTTAGCGTGCCGAATAGTTCATCGTTTCACTGTGGCAGTGCGTACATCAAACAGACGGATGGACGGGCAGACACACGGACCAGCCAGAATGAAAGAGGTTGCACCCGTTTATTTCTCCAAACCGAAGGATGAAACTGTATAAAAAAATATAAATTCATAGATACATATACTCAATCAAATTCGCTTGTCATGCACTTTAAATAAACAACATAAACCATTCAATTTAAGTAATTTCTCGCTGTAAATCCAGTTAAATAATGGTGCAGAATCTGTGATTAGGTTTACACCAGTAAGAAATTACTGAATAATTTCTCATAAATCCCATTAAACAATAAGGCATTGAAGTGAATACACTCACACCAACCTTTTGTTTATTGCTACAAATCAATACCAAATCACGCAAAGTTATTTTATATATATTTACCGATTAGGCCTCCTCACATTCATTTGACAGGCCCAGTACACAACGTAGACAGGCAGGAGAGCCGTAGAAAACCCTGAAATATACGTAATAAGGCCTTATCACACTTTGGGTGTTTCGAATAAAATTCGCAAAAACTTTGAATTTCGACTTTCATTTTTATTCCCAGTTATAGTTTGTATTCGAAGCGCAGAATTTTTGTGCATTTTATTCGAACACCAAAATGTGATTTGGCTTAGACCGGTAACAGACCGTATCACTTCTGTTGAAACGTATTGTAATTTCATTGTCATTCACTTCACCTCAACAAAACTGTCCTACAAAACTGTTGACAAACCTGTCAGGTAAAACAAAGCTGTCCGAGAAATATTTTATTTTGTTGTTTTAATAGAATCATATATTATCGCCCATTTAGAGCGCTGATTTTAAAATACACTTTACTTGACATAATAAGCAAATACATCAAACCATTTATATTAAAGCCAATAATAAACCTTACCTTTTAAATTGACAATAAATCCCAATTTCTTCAAAATATGAGATAAAAAATGGTGCGTGATATCGTAAATAACCGCCTTGTGTTCAACCGGATAACGTCGTTATAAAACAACTGACCTCTGATGAGATCTATTTGTTATGTATACGTTGTTGGTCAACAGACAACCTCTACGACGGTTCGGTATTTTGTGTCTAACACTTTTTTCGCAGACCCACTGGGATTCCGCGGAAAATAGTACTTATAAAACATATAATATATATATATATATATAGAACACAAAAATCTAAGTTGTAGATTTTGTGCGTATATATATTTAACAAGACTGGAAATACTAATAGTTGGCGTATTTTAAACAATTTCGATCTGTAACTTTTTAAAATCTTGTTTTTACCGGCGTCAGAGCAAAAAATATTTATTAATTATTGGATAAAACAAGCAAGGAATGCAACTTTGGATTGCAGACCTTATTTTGTGACCTCTTTGCGATGTGACCAAAATGAGACCTTTTTGGACCTGTCGAATATCCATATATGGTCTCAATTATGTCGCGACCAAAGTGGGACCTTTTTGGGATTTTCCTAATGTCCAGACTTGGTCTGAATCACGTCGTGACCATATTGTGACCTTTTTCAGACCATATTTTACGTCTTTTGCCTGCTGGGAAGTCACTGAAAAATGAAACCACGGGGCAAAAACAAGTAACCTATGATCGGATCATTTATTCTCACTGATTACATGACGTAATCATGTTCTAAAAAAATCGATATAAACACAATGATGCACGACAATGTAAACAACGATGTAGAACAGTTGTTGGCACGCGTTGGTGAATGGTGCGTTTCGATCGCAGTCTTTGATGTTCACAAGTCATTTGTGTTGCTCTGCTAACAGATCCTTGTTATTGAAATCAACGATTTTTCTTTAACAGAAATGATACCACTGTAACTGCAGGAATATTTAATTTTCTGTTTAAATTTAACCCTATCCCAAAAGTGCAACAAAAATGTTGACCTTTAAAACTAACAACTTTCAAGGAAATTTCATGCATAGCGCACTCAGGCGGGTACACGCTAGTTTAGCGAAGGATTTTAATACATAAGGTGCATTAGTCCGAAGCTCGACTTCTCCAAAAGTTCAGAAATAGGAAGATCACATGGTCTGAAGGACTGATATTCCGAAAGAACACTTCTGAGAAGGGTAACTAGTACAAAATTTCAACACTTAAAAGCTTGAGAAACAGGAAGGTGCATTGATCCGAAAGACGATTATGCCGAATAGGTCCGAAACTCATTATTCCAATAGCGGGAAAGAAACCGGATTTTGGGCATTTCATAGCTGCCTAATGCTACTTATGGGGGTTAGAGATTTAAAAAAAAACAGGTGTCGGTTACAGTTTTTTGTCGGTCGGTTACGCGATCACCACCATTTGCCGTGTGGATTCAATAAGAGGGTGGTGTGTGCTGAGGGAGGGGGGGGGGATGGACTCGAGATTTTCTTCTGCGCCCCTAAAATTTCATCACACCAACCCTCTTTCAACAACTCTGTCTCCTTTTAAAAAGGAGTAACTTTTTTGTCCATGGATGGTGCTTGTTGTATTGAAACAGCCCATTCGTAGGAGATGCCCATCCAATTATAGCGAGGTATTGATTTAATCCATATTGCTTGTTTTGCGCAGCTGTAGTTTCAGCCCATATTTGGCTTTAGGAATAGCACATATTTTCTTCTCCCCTTAAAAATGGGAACAAACTGCTTTGTGTTGTGAACAAGACGGGCTGTTTTAATGGTTGATGGGTGTAGGATGGGCCCATCCTACAGCTGTAATATTTTGAAACGCTATATATCATGTTGACCCCCCCCCCCCCCTACGGAGGGTTGGGGGGAGCACTTGTATCGAATATGGCAACAATGCGCGTACAACATAACGCGGAAAAGCTTAAAACAAAAAATAGGGAGTGGGTAAAATTATCGAATTTTCCGCGTTTTTCCTGAAATGGGGGTGGGTAAAATGATTATTCCGTTGAAAGCAAAAATTATATGTTGTATATTATTGCAGATGTGAAATTCACCGTGTTTAAATAACGAGAACAAGTCAATTTCCCGGTACAGAAAAACTGTGAAAATCCCCTAAGCGAGGGAGTTGGCGGATCAGTCGGCGGCGTTTTGATCAATTAATACCAAAAGCGCAAAACAAAAATACCAACACGAATGGTGGTATTGGTGGTAATATGAAGACCTAAAGTGTGGACGGATTGTAAGATACTTCCCCTCGTAGAAATATAAACTTTCGGTGTATACTGGACTCTAATGATGTCTTAATCAACTGTTTTCAACGAGTAATTGAAATATAGCAGACGCCATGCATCCATAGCTGGACCCACGCAGGTGTTCTGTTTTTAGGGGGCTGATTTTATTTTTCGTCGTCAGGCCCAGTCCTGCTGAATTGTTTGACAAATTTATCAATAAAATCCACTGACACCCGCACAAGAAGCTACAAAAGGATGGGAAAAGTCGTCCATTTTGAGATGATGAACCCATTTTCAAGGATGTTTGTAGTGAAATGGAACTATACAAGGGTTATTAAAAAAATACTAGTCCTGTGTGAGAGGGGGTTCAATGCAGGAGTTTGGCTGTATTTGAGCCGCGGGATAAATATATAGCATACTCTTTCATAATTCAGATTTAAATAGCAGAACCGAGCTTTCGTTCACATTTAAAAGAAACATAGCAAAATTGTTGACGAAGATTGTAATAATAAGTGTGAAAATGAAATGCTTTTAACCATCCTTTAACATTTAAAAGACCTATGAATATTTTAAATGAATATGATTCTCAGTTATTTAAATGATATGGTTTTCTTACGCTTCTGTGTGAGCGCACTCAGCAAATGTTCAGAATTTATAAGAGGGTTCCCTAAACATAACAAACGATTTTCCTTTTTCCATTTATTGCTTATTTCCAAATCGCGTGCAAACCATGTTGAAGGCAAAGGCGTGTACGTGCAATTTACAGCATAAAAATAAAAGTGTTCTCGCATGAACTCTCACACAAACGAGATTTCAGTGATTTTTTATGAAAAGGTTACAATCACATGTGGTGCCCGTCTTGTTAGACATTTGTTAAACTCAGTGCTTCTCTGAGTGCCCTAAAGAGAAAAGGATGTCAGCGGAAACGAATAAATAGATGCCTAACAAATAAGTTTATATAAGAAATGAGTCAAATCACATGTTAATTTGTTGTTTTAGAAATAATTAAAACTTGGGTTAAAAACAACTTACTAACTGTGTGTTTTAATGCTTTGTTTATTTTTAAGTTAACGTTTTTAATGACACGGGGACTTTATCGTTGACATCAAAACATACTTTTTGTTATTTGTTCTATACGTTTATAACAGGGAACAAATGGCGAATGAAGATTTTGAACTGAAGTAATTTTGGCTTTGAAACAGGGCAAAACAATCCAAACAGTTTTCCGTAGCAAGTGCTGTAATGCATCCCCCATGTTTGTGTTCGACAAATGTAAACTGTATTTTCAAAGGTTTAACTTCTGCTACTGTTTATGTTGGCTACAGCAATACTAAAATATATTTTATGGTGTGAAGTTTCATGATTTGAATCGATGGAAGTGCCAACAAATGGGGCAAACGAGTTTGTAAACGAATTAAAATTAAACATTGCAATAAAATTCAGAAAGTTGTTGATGTTCAAACTGGTCACAAAGCTGGTTACAAAGCTGGTCTCAAGGCTGGTTACAAAGCTGGTCATAAAGCTTGTCACACAGCTAGTCACAAAGCTGGTCACAAAGAAGAAAAAAAACTTTTTTTTCGAAAAGAAAGTTTTCATCAAACTAATTGGTAATAAAAGCTGTATAAATGATTGTCAAAGTCACCAGGCATAGGTGTATGAATGCTAATACGAAAGGTGAAGGCGATGCTACAGCCAAATGCCCCGAAACGGGCGAGGGGGGTGGCGTCATAAGGGGGTGAGGGGGTGGGGGGTCCTGTAACACTGGTGTTATTGTGATCACTGGTAATAATGAAATATTTAAAATTAAATTACTGGTCTCTTAAATGATCCCTTTTAACAAGCTAAGATGCTTTGTTCAAAATCTGAATAAGACTTTAGAACTATATAGACTAAGCACACCCTCAGTTTGTTTATAATAAAAAGACCAACAGCGATGCCATAAGCTGATACAGATATCTTATCTGCTACTGAAAGACAAATGCTTTTATTCCCATACAAGGTTCATTTTTCTGTGTTTAATGAACGATATGCAGTTCCAACTTACCCTATATATTTGACGCTTTGTTTAATGAATGCTCCTAAAATTGTTCTTTTCGCAGTAGTTAAATTAACCAGTATCCACCATTGTAGGGTGAGGAGCTTTTTGTGATAGGATATTGAGTGGCCATTGCTTCTGAAGCTGCACTTATTTTTTATAATACGTTATTTATAGACGTATAAAGGGTTTGAAAAAAACTTGAGCTGCGTACCCTGGGAAATACTACGGCTTTTCAAATATTATATTATGTGAATGTAAACATGCGGGTTAAATTAAGAAACAACAAGAAAATGATTCTTCTTTCTCAGGAAAGCGGCATAAAACGTTATTAAATTCTATTGTTCGTTTCTTCTTCTTTTGACATATCTATTTTTTTATTTTGGTTCATACAACAGACTATTAGCGTGAATTTTAGAGTACTTGAAGAGCTCCGTGAGTGTCTTTCTGACACAGAACCAAGTCACCTGTACTTTTTCCATCTCGTGCGAAACACACTTAAAAATCTGCATCAAGTGTCTGAAATTTGATACATTAGTCTTAAGCTGTATTTCCCAATACAATCAGTGTAGAGGTTAAACTGGTTGCAATATTTGCAATTTTTCTAAAAGCTCATACAAAATGATATTGAATAACACACGGGTGTGTTTTCTTTGCCTACAAAATCATCGCTTTTGACATCTTTTTTCTTTGACTTATTATGCAATTAAAGTGTTATTATTCAAAATTTCATGTTTAACTGCAAAAGAATTTTTGAAAAAAAACTAGCTCGATAAATTTTTCCATAAATAACAAAAATTATCAAAATACTTTTGAACAGCTTTTAAATACAGTAGTTTTCTCAAATGAAATTTAAAAGTAAAAGATTTTCTTTCCAATACTCACGTCATGTAGTGCAGAGTTTATTTTTATTCAACTGGAATCGCCTAAACACCCCGTTTAGTTAAGAAAACTTTTCAATTAGCAATTTTTTTCATCTGAATCAAGTGCGTTTTAACACTTCACATATAAGATTCTAGCGAGTTTGGAAAAGGCACAGCTGTCCATGAGGTGCTAGCGATTGTTGACAAGGCACAGCTGCCCATGAGGTGCTAGCGATTGTGGACAAGACACAGGTCTCCATAAGGTGCTAGCGATTGTGGACAAGGCACATCTGTCTATAAGATTCTAGCGAGTTTGGACAGGCACAGCTGTCCTAAGTCGCTTGCGATTTTAGACAAGGCGCAGCTGTCCATATCGTTCTCGTGAGTTTCAGCGCTTAACCGCTAAGGTTCTGATTAGTGCCAAATTCTCAGCTGTACATGAGCATCAAGGAGGGCTTTTCTCAGGCCACAAAGGATTCAGTGGCGTAAAATCTTGCATACTGCTAAAATATAATGATTTGCGTGAATTGGAAGCTAAAATCAAAGCACCGGAATACCCAAATATGAGGCTAAAAGCTCCGGAAAATCCAAATATGAGGCTAAAAGCTCCGAAACACCCAATTATGAGGCTAAAAGCTCCGAAACACCCAATTATGAGGCTAAAAGCTCCGGAACACCCAACTATGAGGCTAAAAGCTCCGGAACACCCAACTATGAGGCTAAAAGCTCCGGAACACCCAACTATGAGGCTAAAAGCTCCGGAACACCCAAATATCACGCTGAAAGCTCGGGACTCCCCAATCCAAGGACATTAACTGGCACATGATAGCATCAGCGTATTATGTTATTTACAGTCTTTGATTGGAACAAGATAATTTTATGTTACCAACTGATTAGCCATCCCTGTTCCTTAAACCTGATAGTCTGGCTCAGTTCTCATCCTATAACCACTGAGATCACCCTAACGAAGAGGGACGACAGCCGTGCCTTGCTACTCAATCAACACGCCAGGAATATTTCTGGTCTTTGTCACAAAACAGGTGTTCGCGGTAGAAGACCGAAAGGTAAAACCTAATTAACAAAAGTTTACAGAATTGTCAGACACACACAAATTTTAATAGTTGAAAAAAAAAATAGACGCAAGAGACTGTATTTTTCGGTAACAAAGAAATAAATCAACAAACAAATCGTGTTTTCAAGTATTTATTTCGTTTAGATGCTCTTTATTCCCCCCTTTTCCCATCTCATTTACCTCAGTATATGGGAACCTCTCTGATGAAAAACACATCATAAGAACGGGTTTATGTAGTCTATTTGTTACCATTCTAGCCAACATGATCACTCCGTATAACAATGAACATCTTCCTGTTATTACTATAATTATGACAATATATTATTAATCTTAAACTTTCATTAAATAACATTATTGCGCTCACACACACTTCAGTGTTGGCCATGTGAAGTTCCCAAGCACCCTCCCCCCCCCCCCCCCAAAAAAAAAAAAAATTAAAAAAAAAAGAACGAAAGAAAGAAAGAAAGAAAGCTATGCGTAAAATTCAGATCTGAGTAATTTTTTGCTCTTCGGTAATCATTTATTTTCTACCATTAAATCAGTTATCTTCATTTTCTAGTACATTTTCTAACAAATGTTCAGAATGAAAACACTTAAACAATTTCATCACGAAATATACTAATTATTTATCATTGAAAACTAATTGCGTTTGTATCAGGTGTTAGCTTCTGACTCAACAATTTTAGATAAATTACATTTCCTATCGTGGAATCAGTGTGATACGAACTACAAAAACAAGTGTCAATAAGGGACACTTTGTAAAAGTCTCACATAACAAATAAAGACGTTTTATTTTTACAGCTGTTCATGAACATGGTGACATTCGTGCACTGTTTATATTACACCGAGAAGGCCGTATCGGGCTTTTGAATCGATCCAAATGAAAGGCACAAAATAAGACAGCTTGTTATCAGCGAACAAAACAGAAAACTTTTTTAAATATAAATAAAAAAAACATAAAAAGCAGAAAAACAAACTGTTACGAAAAAAACAAGAAAGTCTTCATAAGGAATGCTTCAACTTTCCATCCTCCCCAACAAAATTAATTTATTACTATATTATTAATTAATCAATAAAGGTAATAATAAAATAATAATAATAAGAATAATAATAATAAAATAATAATAATAATAATAATAATAATAATAATAATAATAATAATAATAATAATAATAATAATAATAAAGCAATATCAGCAATATTACAGTATTGCCTTCGGAATGCTCCCTTTTAAATTAGTTATAAAATTTCTTTATTATAATATTAACAAACTAATACTGTATCGTTGCAGTATCAGGCATATTTGCCTATAAAGTATCCCTCCGCTTCTAGCATTGCCCTGAGTATTCGCGGATGCTCCGGCTGGTCTTGCTCCGAAGCGACAGTCGAATCCGAAGGAGGAGGTGGAGGTATGTCAGGCAATCGAAACAACTCATCCTCTTCTTTGAATCGTACTGACTTTGGTTGGGGTTTGGGAGTGTCATTTTCTACATTATAATCTCTTATTCTATGGGATATCCCCATATTTTGAATATTATTATTTTGTGGCTGTCCAATTTCCGGTTTAACAAAACCAATTTGAGTGTTTGATTTAGCGATAGCAGGCAGTAGGTTTGGGTTACCGCTTTCATGTTCTCGTAACCCTTCCAGGTCTGACCATAAATTCGTTGCTACGGCATAAGGTCCGGAGTTTTTAAGGATACCTTTTATATTAGAAGGTTTTGAAAAAGATGTGGAATCATAATTCAAGATTTCGCGCGTTTCTACTTGCACCATTTCGCCCTCAGTAGCTGCATCTTTGCTATGTCTGTCCCGAGAACGATTCCTTAACGCTATTGTACCCCCGGTGAGTAAAAGATTTTCTTGAGACGCCCCCTTGTCTTCTGTCGGTGACTGTGTCTTCCGTGTGTGTGCCGGAACAAATTCACTCGTTCCGTGGAGTCTTTTACGAACCTTTGCTCCCTTCGGTACCTGGTAATACGAAGGCGTTGTATTATCCTCTATACCATATTCTGGGGTGTCTCGATATTCCTCATCATCAAGTAATAGATCCTCATCCGTTAGAACAACCCCATTTGGATGCACACGTCGATCTTTCGGTTTGCTGTTTTTACTCTCCAGTTGTTTGCGTCGCCTTTCTTCTCTCTCCTCGTTGATGGCGTTCTTCAGGCTCGCCATGGCCTCTTCTATGTTAGCTTGCTCCTGTCTGTCACCTGTAAGTGACAAAAATACCACTCATAATGCGCTCTTCAACTGCTCTTGACTGAAAAGACAATTATCGCGGTTGAACAGGCAAAACATAAAAATAAAGCCATAAAAATAACAAAACAGAATATATTAAAATAACTTTTAAAGGGATACACATTACATTGGTAGTATTTAAATCACATCAAACTTTTCTTTTTATAGTTCACTTTGCTTCTTCCAACTGAATAGATACAAATAGATATAGACAGATAAAATCTGCTTGGACCAATATAGATTCGAAATTGAAATATCATGAGTAGATTGCTCTAATTATTATTATTATAATTATTATAATTATTATAATTATTATAATTATTATTATAATTATTATTATTATTATTATTATTATTATTATTATTATTATTATTATTATTATTATTATTATTATTATTATTATTATATAGCTGTAAAATGTGTCTGCTTTGATACAGCTACCTTTGGTCGGGCAATAGCTCACTCCTAGAGGCACTTTCACTTTCTATTGTATTCGCTTCTGACACACAGTTCTGGAGGAAAACGATGTCACTACATTTACCTATGAGTTTTGCCAGATCCAGGGCGTACTTAAAAGTATCCAGGGAGTTCTGGAGTTCCGACATGCGCGCTTCGGCCTGGGCAATGAGCGTGCTCGCGTTAAGCTGCCACACTAAGTCTCCCGTATGTTCTGCTGAGGCGTACGCCATTTCTCCGAACTGCTTGGCCTTGGTATACTCACGCTTGGACAGGTAACAGTAGCCGATTTCGTGATAGAGCCAGGCCCGCTCCCCGTCTGATCGACAGAGCCCACTCTTTTCTTTCCATCTATAAACATTATAGTTATTGCTTTGAAGTGAAAGATTAAGTGTTGAGAATTCCAGGCACAGTATCGAAGGGGTCGTAATTGTGAGGGGGAGGGGGGAGGGAGGGTGTTATCGCCTTTTTTTTCTGCTGTCACGGTATCAACTGACGACAAGAGTGAAGTGAGGACAGCCTTGTCTAAAACAACGCCAGCCAGAAGAAATCAGTTTCTATGACAGCATTTTGTGACATTTGTCAAATGTTGAACATTATTAATGTACAATTGTAACCGGGCCGACTGTACTGTTGTGCTTGATACAATGACTTTAAATTCAATTTTGTTTAGATAAGTTGGATGAAAACTTTAAAATTATATCCTAACTATCCCGCCAATCGGACCATCTCAAAGATAAGAAAAATTTAAAATAATCTCGTTCCAGTTGTCTTCCACTAAACATGGACCCCAAACAGGAGTTGTCCAGTAACTGAATCACTTTAGAGCAGTCCCACTCATGGACCAATTTTCGGGATTCCTCTGTAGTTCTTACACATTCACTGCCTTGTCGAATTCTCCTATTCTCGCATAAACACGGCCGATGTTTTCCAGGGCACGTGACCTCGCTTCGGTCATGTCCCTGAAACAATAATAACGTTTATGCGCCTGATTATCTCTGTGTGTAACCTCTCATATTAATTTATTAAATTAAACTCAGTTACTAAAAGCCCAAATTTGAGGAAAGTGAATGCCACTCTTTACTTTAATTTTAACATTTAGAACTTTGAAATCTTATTCTAGAAACAGAATGATACCCTTGAGCATTGAGACTATATCTGTTCACATACTATTTGCCAGCTTTCAAGAAAACCTTCTTTTTTTGATATTTACAAGTACTCTTAAAGAACAGCTTACTTTTCTTTGGCGATTTCCAAGTCCCGGAAGTAACAGCGTAAAGCCTCTTTATACTGCTCCAGCTGAAAGTGCGAGTTGCCCTTGAGTGAGTAGAGGTTGGCCACGAGCTCGTATTTCCTGCTTACTTCGCTAGCCTTGTGGATTTGAATGGTTTGAATGCATCTTTCCGCTCGCCCTACACATTCCTTATATCGCTCATCGAGAAAATCTAATACAAACGAAAAGAACACCTGGTTCCAACAACATCTAAACCCCACAACGTGTATTTTTGTTTTTCTAAGATTTTTTAGAAGCATTCTTTATTACTCCGATCAATTCGTTTTATTTACACACAACTAACTCGGGATTATAAATGGTATTACAAAGTCTCTGATATCAGGGTTAATCATATCCCATCAGGTAAATATTATATATATATATATATATATATATATATATATATATATATATATATATATATATATATATATATATATATATATATATATATATTGAACGAGAGCAATTGTGGAGCTGACGACCAACAGTGATATTGGTTTGATACTGATGCATTTTACAGAAATATTCCCGTTTTGCTGACCCCCCCCCTTCCCACACCCCCCCCCCCCCCCAACAAATCATGGTCTTGCTCATGGACTTTAATACAGTACCTTGATGTACTTTGAAGACTTCTCGCAAGACATAATGATTTATATTTGAAGAATGCGCTCCTCGTTGAAACCTGGAACCACCCGTGACCGAGGGTAGGCTGGAATCATCCCGAATGCCCAATGAGGCAACAGGGAACTGGAACGATCGAGTTTGCATGCTTCGCAGTGCGTGTACAGGCAATGTCTGTTTCCAAAACTTGGTGCGTGTGTCAAGATACTTCAGACTTTCTTCAACAATACTTTGAACATCAGAGCTTTTGGTTACATTTTTATCTACAGGCAAAACAGAAAAGAACAAATGCAGTCGATATTAAGGTATTTCTTATAAAGGCATTTCAAAAAGTAACATGAGGGCAATCCATATTTAGGCGAACATTTCAAATACCGCATGATCACAGAACTGTGTAACCTTCAGCTGACCTCACCGATAAGTTTGCAAAATTGAAACAACTAGACTTCGATTGATTTCTCTTTCGTCAAGACGCAAGTAACGAAAAGTAACTTCCATCCAACCTTAACCCATCCCGTTAAAGGTTACCAAAGACTAGAAAAGAGACCCCCTTCCCCCCCCCCCCCCCGCCTTCACCCCTCGGTACTCAAACAAAAAGGTGAAAACGCACATGACATTTCAATATCTTACCCATCTCCCTGAGTAAATCCTTGAGGTACATCTTGTCGCGTTTGAGTTTCCTTATATGTTTTCTATCGTTTTCGTTCTCTGGGTCAGGCTCGCTCTCGGCTATCCACGGAGACACGGGGGTGGCATTGGAGTCCCCGGAGCGTATGCTCACCTGCGGTGTGGGCATTGACCGCGTCGTGTGCTGGGTGCTCGAGTGAGTCGTGTTCTATCCAAATCACAATCAATCATATGCTATTTATGGTATTTTCCGGAAAAGGCTTATGAATATTTTACAAGGTATTAAGGAAACTTAAAATTGTTATGTTTTGTTTTCTTCTTCTTCTTCTTCTTCTTCTTCTTCTTCTTCTTCTTCTTCTTCTTCTTCTTCTTCTTATTATTATTATTATTATTATTATTATTATTATTATTATTATTATTATTATTATTATTTACTAGAGTAAAAGGTAAAAGACACACTTTATGTACTAAATCCAATTTCTGAATAAAAAAGCGGGTCATTTTACTTCGAAATCGGTCGAGAAACGTTATTATTATTGTTGTTATATTATTTTTATTATTATTAAAGAAACGTCATTATTTTTAAAGCGTAAAGTTTGGTACAAAGCCCTCCTTTTTACAACTAGCAACTGATTAAGACAGAAAAGTTTAACGAGATTAAGCTTTGTCACTGGGCAACTTGACGTTGATAATGGTGATTTTTTTTATGAAACTACGTACCCTTGTAGAGGCCCTGGACCGTGGAGGAGACTCCCCCGATGAGGTTGTCACCGTGGAATCACGCCCATTCATAAATGGGGCATTAGAAGCTGAAAAAAAAACAAATATTTGTAATTTAGAATGGTGATGTTCTCTTGATTTTTTAACGGTTGATGCATTGCAATTTTTAATTTCATGAATTTTGAATGATAAGTATAAATGTTAATTTGCATGTTTATGATAGGTAACCCGCAGATTTATGATAGATTTACAAAATCCAAACAAAATAAAATACACTGGAATACATGTTATAGGTCAGACTGAGCTAAAACGGTCCTATTTACGGATGCTTCTAATTGTTGGGTTCTTTAAGATGCGGTGCAAAGTAACTAGAACGAAGTTATCGAAAAGTGTTTGTAGTCTTTTAGCTCCCTCCCTCCTCATGTATCAACTCGTTACCATGCGTAGCCGTGACTTCTTAAAACAAACAAGTAAAGCGGAGTGCTGAGTTTGAAATAATACTCCCGTTTTTAATCAAATGCAGTTCCGAAAAAAACTTTTTTGTGGGTAACGCGGAGTACTGAAAGACAATTACTCCACCCCCTCTCCCCACAACTAATTTTTCAAATAAATTGGCACTCAGCGCGGACCCGTCTGGATTCAACCCCTCCCCCTCCCCCTCCCCTGGGTCTGTAGCGGGATTCCACTAGATAGAAAATCCTTACGAATTGAGCATCGGTTATTGATTGCCCTCTCGCACTTGGCTATGCCGTTCTGGAATTCCCGCGCTTTGGGGCGAAGTCGTCTGCCTCGGTGGTACCAGACTAACGCCTGCTCATATTCTCCACGCAGAAACAATGTGTCTGCCTGCCGAAGCACGTCCTGAAATAATTAAAATGCAAACAAATGGATCGTTGTTGATAGAATTTTAAAATTGTCACATTTGAGATAATAAATCAATATGTAGAAATCTTATTTGTTAAAAGACCAACTGTTACGACACTAAGAAAATGAAGGGGTTATTTACTGCCATGTCAACAGAAATGCGAATACATCAGACTGGTTTCTGTCAGGTAAAGCCTGAATCTGGGTGTCCAATGGTCGAGCACTTTGCCTGTTACGTGTTACTTGTTTTTTCTCGCCTTTCATATCGCAAGGGAGAGAAACAAACCAAGCAATGCGGCTGACCACCAGTGACACAAAACTGTTTCAAAATAATTCCAGAATTGGATCTTGGTTATTTAAAGTAATGTAACTGTCACGGAGGGATGGGGGAGGGAGGGGAGCCTCTCAGTTTATGACCTCGTCTGACCGCCCTTGTTGGAAAGGTTTAATGTCAGCTAGATCAGTTACGATCGATGTTAGGAGGCCTGTGACCATCCTAGCAAGACCAATCGGGAGGCATTTCGGTATATATTGAGGTACAGAATCACTGGTTGGTTGTGGAGCCCCAATAACCTGCGTGTAGGACCGAGGACCAAGAAGAAAACAGCCTCGTGTGGAAAGCGAGCACGAAATATTGGCGGTTCAAACCCCTTAAGTTTTTAGAAGGTAAACAGAAAACAAGCGATTCCTATCTTAGCCCGAGGACAGCCCCGGGCGTCAGCAACACAGGAAAACAAGCAAATGACCAAGATTGATTGCCAAATAAAAATTATTTTGCTTCACTTTTGAAAATCGCCATTTTGTTCTGTTATCTATGACTAACAAATAACCATCTCTCTCTCTCTCTCTCTCTCTCTCTCTCTCTCTCTCTCTCTCTCTCTCTCTCTCTCTCTCTCTCTCTCTGTCTCTCTCTCTCTCGATCTTGGATCACATACTAAAAAGGAACATGCAGGAATTTCCCAAAAAAATAGGTTTGGAAAAAAGTTGCTCGCTTCCGAAATTATCCTATTGCAGGTCTTAACTTTTGTGTATTTTCGAAACGACCTATCAGGGCTTCCATTCCGAGTGAGCGACAACATGAGGATGTTGTTATTTAGCAGTAAGCTCGACGCTTGTGCAATTTCGATATTCCGACGTCTGTTGCACGAAAGATGTTGGTAAGAGGTTGATCTGTGATCGCGGTCAGTCACAACGAAGTATGTCACTACATCTATTGAACGTTGCACCAAAGACGCTGATTACACTCTGGAAAAGGTGGGTGTTTCGTTGCGAGAATGTTTCTCATTTAACGTCTGTTCGACGTTTTTAGACGTCTAAAAAACATTTTTTAAAAATTATTATTATTGTTATTCTTATCATTATTATTATTATTATTATTATTGTCGCTGCTAATAGAACATAGAATAGCTGAGTTATTTGACAGGGTATATAGTTATCAAGTATAGATGTTTGTACCATTAGCATTCAGCCGCCGCATTTCATGGTACGTACCTCCCTTCCAACAGGAAAAGAGAGAAGAAACAAATAACAGGCACCAGGAAACAGGCAAACTGCTCAATCATGGGACACCCCCCAGTGAAATCAGTTTCTCAAATCTGCTCGATCTTATGCTGATGATGGTAAAATATATATAATGTTTCCATGTAATGGTTTTTCTTTATTAGTTTTTGTCACCAGAATATAAGTATTTTTCACATTGAACTCTCCGTATGGGATGACCTATAAATTTTTGTCAGCACAATACTGTTAGAACATGGAACGTCCAGGGGGCCACTCATGTACCAACTGGTTACCACGCGTGTCTGTGAATTTTTAAAACCACCCCTGAACGCGGAGTGCTAGTTTTGAAATAATACCCCTTTTTAGCCAAACGCGGAACAAAATTTTTTTTGTAGGAAACGTGAAGTACTGAATGAAAATTAGCCCCTTTTTAACGAAATTGGTAGTCCGCGCTGACCGCGTCTGGCTCCAAAATTACACACACCCCTTCCTCAGCGTATATTTTCGGATACGCATGGTAAAAAATGATAAGATACCAAGTGACTCCCCCTCCTAGGATGGAACTTAGCAAGATTTCGACCGACATGTTAAGGTCTACAGAGTATTACGAATAAATTCAATTCAGTAACAATAATCTCCCGTGCTAAATCGCCCTAAAGTCACCGTAAAAGATGCTAAACTATACATCTGCTGCGTGTTATGTTCAAAAGGCAGTCAAAAAGAATTTGTTAGGAACGGTAAGCATACTAAAACACAATAATTTTAATATGATGCAAGTGGTAATCCCGCGTTGTCCCACTCAAGTACAGAATGGTTACTATGCGTCTCCGCGACTTTTCCAAACTACCACCAAAACAAGGATTGCAAAGTTTAGAATAATTTTTAACGAAATGCGGAGTGCAGTTCCGAAAGAACCCCTTTTTTGTACAAGACGCGGAATACTTAATAAAAATCAACCCCTTTTTAACGAAACTGACACTCCCCGTGCACCTCTTTCTCGGAGTTGTTTTTTTTTCTGGACACGCATGGTAACATATATGATATCAAGTGGTTCCCCTCACCCCTAGATGGTAATAAGAACTACCTTCCATTCAAGCGTTGAGCCGGCGGGAGCGGCAGTCTGTGTGTGAAGCGGTGTGATGGTGGTTTCTCTTGTGACGAATGGGTTAGGGGACGCCTCGGTTCTTGGCGTCAGCCGCTTCCCAGCCAGAACGCCTTGTGGCGTCTCAGCGGTTTTCTCGCGCCGGAGGTGTGGCCTTGTAGTGGCCGGCATTTGCCTCCTCATTTGCTGATGCTCCCGTCTCAGTTGTTGTAACATATTGTCTGATATTATCCTTAATTCATTTGGTTACTTGGTTATTTTGAAAAAAATCTGCGTCGAAATTTTTTATCTCATTTACATAAAGATCCACTGATGCTTTGATATGGTGGGTTTCCATGAGAGTTTTTTTTACTACGAAACTTGAAGAAAGTCTGGGTATTTGTTTAAACAGTGGGTACATTTGTCATTTTGTTTACTTGTTCTGTGATACTTCGCGATCACCTCGCTACGACACTTATCCAGTGCTAGTACAAAAATGTTGTCTTTGGAAGTCACTAACTGCCTAACGAGATTACACGATACAACAGTAAAAGCCCCCATAATCCTCGGATAAGTCACGAATTATCAGGGGGACTGAATAGCTGTTACAAGGAACAGTTATACAGACAACCTGTTCAATACCCTATATACAACAGTACCAGTTTTATCTGAGAAATAACAGTTAAGCCATTCAAGTCAACGCTGACTGAAAATGAAGGAGAGAAATTCATTAAATTTTACACTGCAAGATTGAAATGCTAAAAAAGAGTTTTCAAACGTCATTCAGCTTCATATAATTATGTCATGAGGAGAATTTCATTTTTGAACTTTCATAATTTTTTTTCTGACAGTGCATCAGCTGATTGTGATATGAAATAATTAAACTATTTGCAAAAATTATTATAAAAAGCCGTTCTTACATTGATTTAATGTTATACCAATATTACTTCAAAGTAGGGTGAAAAGGAGAGAATCACCGCACTTTGTGACGTCATACTGTCTGGACCGGAAGTGACGTCATGTCTGGAAGTGACGTCATCATGTCTGGACCGGAAGTGACGTCATAGTGTCTGTTTGTTTCTATCTGCTTCAGTTTTTGGATGGAGCGCGCGCCCGTGTCAATGACGTCATCATGACGTTATAATGAAGTTATCACGACATCATCATCATGACGTTATAATGACGTCATAATGACCGTATGACGTCATGACATCATACTAAGACAGTCCTAAGCAGCATAACCCTAAGTCACCTGTCAATCACCATGACGTCATCAGTCACGTGACCTGTCAATTATCGGTCACGTGACCCTAACCCTAACAAGAGCTCCAGACCACTTTTTGACGTCATAATGACGTCAGACCCCTAGGAGACGTCCCTTCTACCATCTGTCTATCATGAGGAAACGAGAGTTCCACGCCACTTTTTTCTAGAACATTCTATTGGTCCAGAACCCCCATGGGTGTTCCACGCCACTTGTGACGTCATAATGACGTCAGACCCCTAGGAGACGTCCCTTCTACCATCTGTCTATCATACCTTCATAATACACATTCATAATGCACTCTATGGTTTAGGGTTAGGCTGCCCATACCCGGGCTCGAACCACCAACCTTCCGAGCATGGGTCCGACCAGGAGTCCCACGCTCTAACAACTGAGCTATTCCGGACTGAACCAAAATGTTTTGTGAAAACATGCCATATAAGGCTATAACGCACAATGCACGATAAATTTCAGAGTGCACTCGTTCAGAGCGTGGGGGAAACCGATCGATAAATTTCAGAGTGCACTCGTTCAGAGTGTGGGGGAAACCGATCGATAAATTTCAGAGTGCACTAGTTTAGAGCGTGGGAACGATCAATAAATTTGAGAAGGAATGGGATTTTCCCTACGTTAAGTCCAATGTTATGTTTTATGTTATAGTAGTTGGAAAATGGTGCTTCTAGACCAACTTTAGCAAATGAAGTTTTTGGAAAACATATAATGTATAAAATAAGTTTTAGCATTTACCATGCTACTTATTCAAATGTTCTAAAGTTATAGTAGTGCGAAAATGGTGGTTCTAGATCAACTTTAACAAATTTAGTTTTTTGATAACATATGATGTATAAAATAGGTTTTAGCATTTTACCAAGCTACTTATTTGAATCTTCTAAAGTTATAGTAGTTGAAAAATGGTGGTTCTAGACCAACTTTAACAAATTTGGTTTTTAACACCATATGATATATAAAATAAGTTTGAACATTTTAGCATGCTACTTATTTGAATGTTCTAAAGCTATAGTAGTAGGAAAATGGTGGTTCTAAACCAACTTTAACAAATTTAGTTTTTTGACAACATATGATGTATAAAATAAGTTTAAACATTTTACCATGGTGTAGTAGGGTAAAAATCAGGGTTCTAAACCAACTTTAGCAAATTTAGTTTTTTACACGTTTCAGACGATTCTACCACTTGCTTGGTTGGTGGATTGTTGGAAAATGAAAAGTGAAAATGTGGATAGTTATGTAGGAAAACTGCGCCCATTCAAAAGACGTGTTCGAATGGCAAGCCCATTTTAAAGACGTGTTCGAATGGCAAGCCCATTTTAAAGACGTGTTCGAATGGCAAGCCCATTTTAAAGACGTGTTCGAATGGGAAGCCCATTCAAAACACGTGTTCGAATAATTTTTGAAAGATATTACGTCGTGGTATTGTTCAACAAATTGTTCAACATGTTCAACAAGTTCAACATGTTCAACATGTTCAACATGTTCAACTTGTTCAACATGTTCAACATGTTCAACTTGTTCAACATGTTCAACATGTTCAACATGTTCAACTTGTTCAACATGTTCAACAAGTTGTTCAACATGTTCAACATGTTGTTGTTCAACATGTTGTTGAACATGTTCAACAAGTTGTATATGAAGCTATGTTTACAGACTTTCTCATCATTTGAATAATGTAGGTTGAACCGAAAGGATGTATAAATGCAACATTGGTTCGAAATCTTACAATTGGCCGCAAAGTCTTAAAAGACACTTAAAGGTTGCTCACGCTTCAGAAGTGGATGAAGAATCGGACATGGAAAGCCCTGTAAAATTACCTTTCACGGAAACTTTAGATGAGTCTTCTATGGAAAGTCAAAGCGTCGACATAGCTGAAAAGAATGCACATGCTTGTGCAGAATGTGGTGCATTGTACAACAGCGAAGAAGCTTTGCTCAAACATATGGAGCAGTGTGGTGAGGATGCTGATGACAGAAGTTCTGAAAGTGAGTCAGAAACAGACTCTGAAAGTGAGTCAGAAATAGACTCTGTTTGGCATGATATGGTTCAAGACGTCTACGATGACTATGATAACATATTTCAAGAAAAGGTTTCAGAATATGAAGAACAAGGACTTGAAGATGCGCGTGAAATAGCAAGTTATGACCTTCGACCCATTTATAAGCATGGACTAAAACAACTGTTTATGAGACTATTCACCTATACCCAGCGCCTACAACAAAGCAAACATTATCAAAAGATTTTAGAGGACTTTAATTACTTTGTTGATGAAAAACATTATAAGTATTCAAAGGCATTAAAGGCGGCTATAAGGAAAAACAACGCATTCGTTGAAGAGCTACTAGATATGGAGGAGGAGGAGGAGGATGGTAGCAGTGACGAAGAAAGTGGCATGGACAGTGAACAGAGTGAAATAGATGCAGAAAAATAGACTTATTTGACTAAACTTTATAATAAAGACTTTATAAATGTTGTAATATTTTATTAACTTAAGCGCTGTGTAATATATGTCTTGCTTTGCAACATATAAAGTCGTAAGGTTCCTGACACGGTTTTAATTGACCCTTAAACCATATATCATATATTGGGTATTATAGTTAATTTTGTATTATTATGTATTATATTCAAGAATTGTATTAATACGTATTATATTCAAGTATTGTTTTATTATGTATTATATCCAAGTATTGTTTTATTATGTATTATATCCAAGTATTGTTTTATTATGTATTATATCCAAGTATTGTATGAGAAAAATAAAAAGTTGAAAAGCATCCTATGTGTTTTTATTGAACATTACAACTATGTACAATTATGATAAAAACAAAACTATTTCAAATACACATTATGTTAATACATGTGCAGAAGAACTTAACTTAAAATTTTATAACAACTGACTTCACATGAACATAGATAATGTTAATTTCATAGTCTACATATGAAGACAATTTAATTTGAACTACATATCAAATGTACATGTTCATATGAGTCAAAGCTAAGTTCTTGTCAAGCTTCAAAACCTTCGGTCCAATCTTCTGCACTGTGATGAAATCAAAGCATTTATTAAGCTCGTCATGCTGTTAAAACTGTATACAGTCATCTCGCTGTCTACTCAACCATCTTCTGACAGTCACTGCATTTATACAAATCCATTTTCTGAAGCATGAGATCAACTGACGTCATTTGCTTCTTCAACATGTGCCAGTCTTTCAATGACAACAAAATTCCCTTCTTGGTAGGATATAACCTCCCAGATGCATGATTCGTAATATATTTACGAATGTTAACCATCACTTTCTGTTGATAATTCACCAATTTAATATATGTTTCTCCATTAATGGGTATCATAACCGGTGAATCGTCTACACGCATCTTCTTCATGGTGGTATCAGCTTTACGCTCCGGTTCTCGCTTCATATTGGGCTCTGTCGTATTTTTTGGCATTTTACACGGCGGCGTCATAGCTGGTAACTCATCTCTTTTTATCTTTCTAAGATGTGGTCGCTTTTGACGCTGCTGACGTGACTTCGCCTTAGACTTTACCATGGGCATTGCCTTAGACTTTGCTGTAGGTATTGTCTCAGGCTTTGCTATAGAATTTTCTGCAGGCATTGCCACAGATGGTAGTTGTTGTTCACTCACTGCAGACATGTTCACTCTTCAGTATCTTGATACAGAATGTGCGTTATGTCTGAGGGTAGGTACCTTTTATGCTCTATAGGGAGCTGTCACACTCGAGGTTGGACACACTATTTCCTAAGATGTTCAGAAATAACTTTACCATATGCGACTTTGCAGCTAATTGTAAGATTACGAACAAATGTTGCATTTATACATCCTTTCGGTTCAACCTACACTATTCAAATGATGAGAAAGTCTTTAAACATAGCTTTATGTACAACTTGTTGAACATGTTCAACAACATGTTGAACATGTTGAACATGTTCAACAACATGTTGAACAACAACATGTTGAACATGTTGAACATGTTGAACATGTTGAACATGTTGAACAAGTTGAACATGTTGAACATGTTGAACATGTTGAACATGTTGAACATGTTGAACAAGTTGAACATGTTGAACATGTTTAACTTGTTGAACATGTTGAACAATTTGTTGAACAATACCACGACGTAATATCTTTCAAAAATTATTCGAACACGTGTTTTGAATGGGCTTCCCATTCGAACACGTCTTTAAAATGGGCTTGCCATTCGAACACGTCTTTAAAATGGGCTTGCCATTCGAACACGTCTTTAAAATGGGCTTGCCATTCGAACACGTCTTTTGAATGGGCGCAGTTTTCCTACATAACTATCCACATTTTCACTTTTCATTTTCCAACAATCAACCAACCAAGCAAGTGGTAGAATCGTCTGAAACGTGTAAAAAACTAAATTTGCTAAAGTTGGTTTAGAACCCTGATTTTTACCCTACTACACCGTGGTAAAATGTTTAAACTTATTTTATACATCATATGTTGTCAAAAAACTAAATTTGTTAAAGTTGGTTTAGAACCACCATTTTCCTACTACTATAGCTTTAGAACATTCAAATAAGTAGCATGCTAAAATGTTCAAACTTATTTTATATATCATATGGTGTTAAAAACCAAATTTGTTAAAGTTGGTCTAGAACCACCATTTTTCAACTACTATAACTTTAGAAGATTCAAATAAGTAGCTTGGTAAAATGCTAAAACCTATTTTATACATCATATGTTATCAAAAAACTAAATTTGTTAAAGTTGATCTAGAACCACCATTTTCGCACTACTATAACTTTAGAACATTTGAATAAGTAGCATGGTAAATGCTAAAACTTATTTTATACATTATATGTTTTCCAAAAACTTCATTTGCTAAAGTTGGTCTAGAAGCACCATTTTCCAACTACTATAACATAAAACATAACATTGGACTTAACGTAGGGAAAATCCCATTCCTTCTCAAATTTATTGATCGTTCCCACGCTCTAAACTAGTGCACTCTGAAATTTATCGATCGGTTTCCCCCACACTCTGAACGAGTGCACTCTGAAATTTATCGATCGGTTTCCCCCACGCTCTGAACGAGTGCACTCTGAAATTTATCGTGCATTGTGCATTATAGCCTTATATGGCATGTTTTCACAAAACATTTTGGTTCAGTCCGGAATAGCTCAGTTGTTAGAGCGTGGGACTCCTGGTCGGACCCATGCTCGGAAGGTTGGTGGTTCGAGCCCGGGTATGGGCAGCCTAACCCTAAACCATAGAGTGCATTATGAATCTGTATTATGAAGGTATGATAGACAGATGGTAGAAGGGACGTCTCCTAGGGGTCTGACGTCATTATGACGTCACAAGTGGCGTGGAACACCCATGGGGGTTTTGGACCAATAGAATGTTCTAGAAAAAAGTGGCGTGGAACTCTCGTTTCCTCATGATAGACAGATGGTAGAAGGGACGTCTCCTAGGGGTCTGACGTCATTATGACGTCAAAAAGTGGTCTGGAGCTCTTGTTAGGGTTAGGGTCACGTGACCGATAATTGACAGGTCACGTGACTGATGACGTCATGGTGATTGACAGGTGACTTAGGGTTATGCTGCTTAGGACTGTCTTAGTATGATGTCATGACGTCATACGGTCATTATGACGTCATTATAACGTCATGATGATGATGTCGTGATAACTTCATTATAACGTCATGATGACGTCATTGACACGGGCGCGCGCTCCATCCAAAAACTGAAGCAGATAGAAACAAACAGACACTATGACGTCACTTCCGGTCCAGACATGATGACGTCACTTCCAGACATGACGTCACTTCCGGTCCAGACAGTATGACGTCACAAAGTGCGGTGATTCTCTCCTTTTCACCCTACTCTTCAATACTGACCACCCTGGGCCTCGATGAATATTAGTGTCTCATCAGTCGATATATTTGCTTCTCCGGTACCAGATTTTTTTATACCAGTTTTTTTAGTTTTACTCAAATGAGTGAAAACTCTTTCAAATAAAGAACCTGGAACCATCAAGTCTCATGATATACATCGTTCTGTAAAATGAAATATTTTGAAAGATTTTCAGTTTTTATTATTATTATTATTTTTTTGGGGGGGGGAGGGGGGGGGTTGTGCGTGGAGGAGTACAAGACCTTGGCAAAGCTGAGTGCCCAGTGTTTTTTATTCCCATATACTGAGACTAAAAGGGGATGGTCATTTTGATTGAAAGGTTCTGAGACTTGCTTTTGTTGGGAGAAGGGGGGTCATTTTGACTGAAAGGTTCTGAGACTTGCTTTCGTTTGGAGGGGTAGGGTTCATTTTGATTGAAAGGTTCTGAGACTTGCTTTTGTTGGGAGAGGGGGAGGGTCATTTTGACTGAAAGGTTCTGAGAGTTGCTTTTGTTGGGAGAGGGGGGAGGTCATTTTGACTGAAAGGTTCTGAGACTTGCTTTCGTTGCGGAGACAGGGGGTCATTTTGATTGAAACCAACACTCTGTTTAAACAAACAAACAAACAAATAAAAAAACAGGAATTTTAAAATATATCTGATAAACGGATTGTTTGGGATTTGTTAAAATTGGAAATTCAATCTAAAAAATCGGATTGCTAAGAGCTTAGCTAAAGCAAAGCAACAACTAGACCGATTTCGCCACCGAGTGACGAAATAAACGCTTGAAAACACTCTGAACTTCCGATTTTTGACTCCAATGTGACCTGGAGATCAAGATCACCGAAAGTTAAACTTTACGAACGTCGAAGAGGGTGTGGAGGGTGAAAATGAGGTCAAAACTGCTTTATCTCTTACCGTTTTCGAGATATATTGCAACTTCCGGTTTTGCCTCCAAAGTTACCTTGAGTTCAAGGTCACCGAAAGGTATATCTTATGTACCGTTGAGCAGAGGGTGGAAGTCGAAATGATGTCGAAATAGTTATTTTCATACCGTTTTCAAGATAAACGGCAACTTCCGGTTTTTGACCCGAAAGTTATCTTAAGGTCAATGTCACCAGAAGTTATATCTTACGTAACGTCTTAAAGGGGATAGAGGTAGAAAATGAGGTCAAAATCTCTTATAGTTTTGAGTTAAAGTGTAACTTCAGGCTCGAAAGTGAATTTGAGGTTAAGGTCACCAAAATTTGTATTTAATCTAACGTCCTAAATTAGGTGGAGGTCCTGAGTCTGGTGTGATTTTTTCTGGTTGGTCTTATCAAGCACGTAAATTAGAGTAAGGTGGGGCAAGAGGCCCCCTTTAAGCGCGATTTGCCATAAAATTTTATTGAGTTGAGATATGTTCCTTATCTTTTGGTTGGTGTTCGACCTCAAATCCCTCTACCTCCACAATAGTGAATCAGTTATTAAAACCTTTTACTTTTTATTAAAAACTGAATAAAAATTTTTTGCCCTTAGTGGGCCTTTTGCCCCATACCTGGGGCAACAGGCCCACGGGTGTCCCCCAAAGGGTATAAAGTGAATAACATCTCAAAAAAATTACTATCGCCTATCATCGGTTACACTCTGTTACGTTGTTAAAAACAGCAAGGCCACTTATTAATTTCATGATATTACCCTAAAATCTGTAACCTATAAACACTTCTTTGGCTTCCCAAAAAATTCTGATTCTTATGAAATTGACCCCCTAAAATTAAATAATGTCTTTACTTACAACATTGTGCCACTGTTGTGGTTTTATTTAGATTACATGTGCTTTCGCCATGTGGCGCATCGGTCAGTTTCGATTTTGAGTGAAAAAAGTAACACATATCAAAATAACGTTGAGTGGACCTTTAACCCCGCATGGGCGTCTTGCCCCATCTTACTCTACACTTACTTTGGAGAGCAATCATTCTTTATCCTCTAAAAAACTATGCGACCAGTCCTTTTCAAAGGACTAACAACAGCAACTTGTAATCGTATATGTCAAGTGAATGAGTCTGCAACAAAATCTTAAAAATTGAAAAAAAAAATCAACAACTTGTTCTTTTTGTAATGAAAAGCGCACTGCCAGCTGTTTGTAAAAAGTCACGTAAGTAAAATTCAGCGGCCTCAGTAAAATCAGCATCACAGATAGCAGTAGCTGACAGTTAGCCTTCCAGTATCGTCCAGTCACAAGCGGGTATGCCATATGCTTATGTTCTGCTAAGGAAGACCGTGAAGATTAAGTATTAAGGACGGGCATTTCGTGTACGTTTTTTCGGGGATAAGGGTTGGACGTCTTACATGGCACTGGGTGGTTAAAAGTTATTTTAACCGTCAATTCGTATACAACTAAGCTATTTGCAGATTGTTAATCAAAATCCCGCTTTAAAACCGACCAGGAAAATAAAACCTAAAATGACGTCAATATGATGTCATGCGTTAAAAAATAACGTTACCACGATGTACTTTGTCAAAAAGTAGTATCCTAGCGTATTTTGCTCGAAATATCTAGACTTTCGAGATATTCAACTTTGAAATATCCGTGACGTCACAAGACGTTGACAACGTCATAGGTCAATACAAAATTATTTGGCACCAGTTCACACAGTCGACTATAAGTGTGAAAAATTTTATTCGCCTAGCTTAAGCCGTTTCGGAGGAGATGTCTGGAAACCAACGCAAAAATTTCGGCTGAAAAAAAAAACGAAAAACTTACAAACCTAGACCGATTTCGCCACCAAGTGCCGACATTTACGCTTGAAAACATTCAATTTCAATCTCATAGGTTTATTTTATTGTTTATATAAAATTCGTTGCGATTTATCGATCGACTGGCATTTTCGCTTCAACCGTTTTCAAGCCGTGTCCATTCATATTTTTGTGACGTGACATGCTGAAATTACCAAAGAAACAACCTATCAATTTTCATATACATTTCTTTTTTTCAATATTCTTCAATGTTATTCTTGAATTCTAGTTCTTTAATACTTTTTACACAATATATAAACAGTCAAGATCATAGGGTAAATTCCAGCTGGTCAATTCTATTATTATTCTATTCTTAAACAAAAAATCCAAGGGAAGTGGGGCATGGTGTGCACGGACTCATTTTTGCATTACTTATTATGGAAATTATTTTCGAGGTTTAAACTGGGTAATTTTAATTTAATGAGTGTACCATATGCGCAATCAACAGTGGTGTTGACTTTGAGGTGGTCGCATATTGGAGGGGAACGCTAGACAATAATAATGATAATAATAAATAATAATAATAATAATAATCCGCTTTGAGTTCGAAAGTGACCGGAAAGTGACCGGAGGTCAAGGCCAGCGGAATTTATACCTTACGTATTGTCGTAAAATTAGGTCAAAATTTCTCTATTTATTACTGTTTCGAAATAAAGGTCAACTTCCGTTTTTGAGTTCGAATGTGACATAGTGGTCAAGGTCACCGGAGGTTATGCCTTCCGCATTGGCATATAGGAGGTTGAGGTCGCAATTGAGGTACGTATTACACTATAGGGGATTGAGGTCGAAAATGAGGTCAAAATTGCTCTCTTTCTTATCGTTTTCGAGATAAAGGTCAACTTCCGGTTTTGAGTCCGAAAGTGACCGGAAAGAGACCGGAGGTCAAGGTCACCGGAAATTATACCTTGCGCATTGCACTTAGGGTATTGAGGTCGAAAAGAGGTCAAAATTGCCTTTTTCGAGATAAAGGCCAACTTCCGGTTCTGAGTTCGAAATGTGACCTGGAAGTCAAGATCACCGGAAGTTATAACTTATGTAAATTGCCTCTTAGCTTTTCGCGACAAAAGACATAAATTCTGTCAAAAAGTAATAATTTGTATTTAAATGATAAAAAAATTGACCGTGTAACTCTCAATTAAGCTTCCCTTAAGCCGGCGTACAAAAAAGAACCAATTCCGTCTTATTTCCACGCCGGAGTGCAAATAAGGATAAAATAGCTCTTATTTGTACGCCGGCGTATTAAGTGCTCTAATACGCTTCTTCATTGATGTATTTTTGCCGATAAAAGGCAGAAAATCCGTCAAAATATAATTATTTGCTTTTAAATGACAAAAATATATTTTTTTCACCGTGTAACGCTCAATTAACCTTTCTTTAAACCGGCGAACAAATAGCCTCTAGTCTCTTATTTGTACGCCGGCGTACAAATAAGACGAAAATAGCGCTTATTTGTACGCCGGCGTACAAATAGCTTCTTCCTAAAAAAACTGTAGAAAATTAAAATTAACTGATACCAATGTTACGGATCCAAATTGAATACAAAATCAATTGAAAACTTTATTGAAAAATTTACATAAAACAACTTTTTTTTAAAATAAAACCTGTTGGCCCTATATTTGAGATGCTGTGGTGTAAGCGTTTATTTATTCGGCAGATAAAGGTAACTTTCACAATCACACAAAAATGTGCAATTATTATACTCTTGCAGAAACGGGACTACCTTATATGAAATATATATCAGGAGCTGGTTATAAACGTCCCATCCCGGCTATTTTTATCCCGGCTGTTTCAGTGCCGGCTGTTTCATTTCGGCTATGTCACCCGTAGGCAAGTTCACCCCCGGCTAGTTCACCTCAGTATATTTTTCTATATTGTTTATCTCATTTTATTTTTGTAATATTTTATATTATTTCATTGATAGCAATCTAGAATATCATCATACACCGGAGAAAGTTATTAATGGATTCAAAATGCATGTTTTCGACTAAATTCCGCTGGACCATGTGACATAATGCAATCAACTTAATTATAATTATTGTAACTGTGCTAAAGTTAATCACCCATGCGTTGAACTGCAATTATTCTTTAAAAACCCTAATCAAAGACATCAAAGATTAAAGTGAAATAACAATTTAAAAAAATGAAAATTAGAGAGCCGAGAAGAGAGCCGAGATGAAAGAGAAGGGGTGAGAGAGCCGGGAATAAGATAGCGGGGTGACATATCCAGTTCTCGTTGTCCATATTTGAAGCAAAATATTCCTTGAAAGTTGATTTGCTTTTTTATGTTACAAATTCAAAAACATCTATCTGCAAGTGGCTGAACGGAGCTCAAAATGTTTAATTTCTACAAGTTAATTACACAGCCAACTGTAACTCACTTTTGTTCAAAATAGAAAATGATTTAACAACGTAAAACTAGCCATATGCAGAGTCTATAGCAATGTTTTGATCAACAAAATAATCGGAAAGCCAGCTAGCTTTAGGCTGTGTGAAAATCAAAGGATATGGAAATATATAGTAAATGCCCGGCAGAAACTGTTCTCCTAGCACTGGAACTAAAAATAGTCCATAACATAGCTGCCACAAAAAAAGAAAAAGAAAGTGGAAAAGTTTGTCATCTGAGGCTTGCCAGTTTTGCAATATCCAGGATACCCTAATAATCTTTTATGGAAATGCAGATTCTTTCAGGACATAATTTATAGATACCTCAGTATATTGAATCTAAAAACATTTTATTTGGATTTTTGGGGACAAAAATGATCCTTTGAAAGACTATTTTTCTATTCTGATTAAGCAACATATATATTAAATGCCCGTTAATTACGGTAATTTTTAGTTTCTAAGACAAACTGCATCAAGATTGAATGCAGATATTACAAGTGTGAACAGAGTCACTGAGGGACAAAGGTGGAGCATAATTAAGGAATGTGTTCCGAATAATAGTGTGCTAACTGATTATATGTACACACTCATATATCTTAAATTGAATTTCAGATATCTAAGATGAGATTTTAAATAGAACAGAATTGAATAGAACTGAATATCTTTAATGTAAATTTAGATACATAAATGGTGTATAAAATTTAAAAATAGATACTTATTATTTTACAGTAGACACCAAATATAATTTCAAATAATTACAATTAATTAGATTTTTTTAAATTTTTGAGATTTAACAACTAGTTTTCTCGGAAGACAATGCAATTTCCATATGACCTGCTCTGATGCCAAACAAACGAATAAACCTTTTTCCTGCTGAATTATAGCCTTTTGAATCTTCTTGAGCATTTTATAAATTTGCGTTAATTTTTACATTTTTCCATTTTCTTTTATTTTGCTTCGCTTCATTTTTTGCACACGTTACGTCAAATAGTCCAGAAAAATATATTGCAAATAAGGTCTTTGTGTTTATTTTTGAAGTTTAAGGAAATCACGATGCAATGAAGGGAATGTTTTTTTTTGTTTTCCAATAACATTCAATTTCGATATAGCTCTATTCAAGTAAAATTTTCAGTTGAAAAGGGAGTTGATCCCGGCTCTTTACAATATGTGCGAGTATCATAATTTTGTTTTCGGCTACATATTCTTTTCCAAATATTAATATACAAGTAGATTTTGTTATATTTCATCATTTGTAATCAGCCTTGTACTGAGGGAACAAACAACATATTACATACTTTCTTCATGTACTATAGGAATACTTTCAGCAGAAAGGTTTCAGTTTTTTAATTATGTTTATTCTGTATTAATTTAAGCGGTGTTCGGAAAACTCGGCCCATTACCAACTCGGCCGACTACCAACTCGGCCCTTTTTGGACGACTCGTCCCACTTTTACCGACTCGATCCATTTGTAATAGACGACTCAGCCCATTTTTTTCTATTTTATTATTGATTATATTGAGTTTCTTATTATTGATTTTGGCAAGAACTAATAGCACTTTTATGACTCAGTTATGATTTTTAATACTCTTTAATCAAACCATAAAAGACGGGTGATATTTGTTACATGAGATTACGAAAGGCGAGAATGTTTCTTATGATATGCATTGTTTTTCACGCAGACAGAAAATTGCAACTAATGAATGCTCGGTGTTATTTAGCAAAATTGCAATATCTGTAGCCTTCAATTGCATTTTTCATGATCAGCAGTGTTTTTCGCGCTGACAGATATGGTTGAAAGCAGTCTGAATCACACATCAAACATCAAATATCACAATATTCATTTAACACACCATTTTACGATTTATGATGCGGATACAAATACCACGTGCTTGCATTTAACGGTGATAATGGATCATTTTACACCCCAAAAATGACACTTTTACACTCTTTACTCTAGGTTCTTCAAACTTTTTCCACTCTTTACACTTGGTTCTTAAAGATTGCGATAACTGCAATTAAAATAGTGTTGTGTGCGTTTTCGCGCACCCTGGCACCGATTGCAATTAAATCCCACGAATCTAAATAAAAATAGCCAAATTTAATGAGCGAATTGTAATTGATTTTACTTCTCAGTGTTATATTTTAAATGCTATTAACTGTTCAGGACTATAATTACTATTCATTTCAAACAAAGGCAGCACCTTGATGTGCAATCAAACCTGTGATCTCATAACCACAAGGCACATAGAGAAAATCATTCACTCATAAAAGGTATCAAAAGAATTTTGTCATCACTATGAACAAGCATCTTAATCGTAAAATTACACAGTTCATAGGAAAATTATTTTTTGTGCATGCAATTTGTGTACATGTTCCTATGTATATGTTTCGGATGCTTTTAAATCTTAGTAATAGTTAAAATGTGGGTATAGGATTTCTTAATGAAATTGTTTCTTTTTCTGTCAGTGAAAAGGAAAATAAACATATCTTTGCGATCATGCATGTAATTATACTAGTGTTTAAACGAAAAGTGACATAACCAAAAACTTAATGCCAAACTACCGTCACTAAAGTGTATTAGTGAAATTCCATGCTAAATTGACAATTCTTAATTGTGCGTGTGTTATAACTGCAAACAGTTGTAAATAGGTAATGCTTCTCATTGCAGCCAAAACACGGCTTGATTGCTATCCTGACCGCACAATTTACACATGCACCAGGGATCAAAAGAACACCTTAAACTTAAAAAAACCTTCTTCTCTACCTCTACGCTGTTATAAAGGAGAGCTCCATATAGAATGTATGCGCTTTTACAAGATACCTAAATGTAAATGAATTCAATTGATGAATCATCGGCGACACGCAAGAAATTCTCGATTCTGACTGAACAACAGCCGTGTATAAAATCTAACTGAATCATAGGCGACACGTAAGAAATTTGAAAGTTAAAAGGTACCTTTTAGGAAATGCCCCAATTTCATCAAAAATATGCTCTCTTTAATTTACCTGGGGATTATAAATTTATTGTTCAAAGGTTTATCACGTTGCCCATATCAATAAAATGACCTAGAACTAGGGCAATGTTTATATATGCTTATTTAATAAATCATTGGTCAAGTTGGTAATGTTACATTAACAAGACTATGCTTTTTCAAACATGCATTTTATTTCGTACTTGCAAATAACAACCCATTTTTCCACAACTCTCTTGTTATCTACTGAGATATACAAATGAGTAAAATTAATACATCACACATTAAACATTTACTACATTGGCGACATTGCCCATATATTGTCTAACGATGTATTATGTATTATATATTGGAGCCACATATAAAAAATAGAAAAAGTAAAATCGTAGGGACAATGATATGTTTTTAGAGCGAAACTGAAAACTTCCCTTTAGTTTTCTGCTATCTGTTGTAATCATTTTTAACTCTTAAACCTTACAAATAATCAACTTGTTGTTCAGTGTATTGCTAAAATATTTCTTCACTCCATAGTTAAATACTTTTGAAAGATTACATATTTTTTAATGATTTTGCTGCGATTTTTAGCGTTTTTTTTGTGTACGGCTTTTACCAATAACATGAAAATATCAGCTGTCAAAGACAACAAGTTATTTCCGAAAATCAGGTTTGCCTTTATGTAATACGGATTGAGCAAAAGTAGTCTGATTTCCGCTATTCCGGAGCATGTACGACTACATAGTTTTCTACACTGGTGCACCTGTATGATAGTTAATACATTTTATTTCTTTTTAATCATTTCTATTACAAATAAAAAAGACCTGTGAATATGACTACTGTTTAATCACAATATGCTAAAACCGCATCAAAATAACACAACTTTTTTATCATATAACTTTATTCCTAAGTCTTTGATTTTCTCTCTGACAAAGTTTATTTCTCTGTCTTATCTTACCTACCTTTGGCCATAACCTGTAGTGACATACCTTTCGTTTTTTATTTATTTTTGCAATTTCCATGGTTTCATTTTCATTTTTAATGATTACATTCTGCTCTCTATATACAGGTAAAGGCATAAATTGCAATTTTCGTGAGTAAATCGCCTATTTAGAATAAAGAGAAATTATCCAGTTGAATTCAGGGTATCAATGGACAATTAAAATGCAGTTACAAAGTGATTAAAATAGAAACTGGAGATGCACTTCTGTTGTGTTAAATCCCACATTGCAACTGAGATATCTGTGACCTTTCTATTCAAACAAGATTGTTCTTTGCAGAGCATTTAAACAAAACATCTAATTCTCACCTCAGCATTGATCGTCAATACCTTTGATTGATAATCACCGATTTTGTTTATTCAGCACACAATATACTGATCTTTCCTTAATAGAAAATAATCTAAGTAAATCTAAATATATGTTTCTATCAAGCCATTAAGTTAATCTTAAAATTGAGAATGCAAATCACAGAGGTATTGTAGAAAGTATTTCACCCTAATGACCTTAAATATTTAAATTTTATCAATAAAATTAGAAAAAGTGTCAGCTATTATTACTCTCCACGTCATTCCAAGGTTTTCCATAATATCTCTCTTTGGTGGTCTATGGTAAACTAGTACACGCTTAGATTCCAGCTTCATAGCATCCCATACAGTATCAATCAATGTGCTTTGGGTATCTGTGTACCTGTAGATATTTTGATCTAGTACATCAGTTTTCTCCAGTTGATAATAGTCAAGCAGTTTTAAAATCCATCGCGTAATTAAAAGCAGGTTCTTGCGCTTTATGCAACAAGCGCGCATGTCGTCAGTATTCTCATCAATCGAATCTGAACATATGAAAATTGAATTGAATGAATCTTTTAGATTGAGCGTAAAGAAGGACATCACCAATCCTTTCCGAGCCAAAGAGTATTCCAAAAACGTGTAAATATACCGCGCCCATTGCATAGGACTGAGCGTTTGGTTGAGGTGTTGTGATTTACATTTAACTGAAGAAGTCAAGTAAAGAGCGCAACTTTTCAGCATGTATGTTTTGAGGTAGTCATCAATGCTATAAACATCGGGTGTCAGGTGCTTTCTTATAGCTTCAGGGAAGAGTAAAGCATTTCGCATAGCTTTTGCTAATATATACCCTTCTTTCATTGATGACGGTAAAGACTTAATCATCCTCACCTCTATGTCTGAAAACGCCACTGGCATATGGACCGTATCCGTAGCAGTGAAGAATTTGATAAAAAGATAATATTTATCCGACACAGTGGTTGGAATGTACCTATTCAGTACTGGTTGAAGCGATGATGGTAATTCAAATGCAAACACAAGATCGATAGTAATGGTCATGTTTTTGAATTTTTTTCCACGCCATACAAGTTTTATGCATGGGATTGTATTTCTTTGGTAAAAATTTGATTCAGTTGTAATATATTCGCCAAATCGTGGTTGACATAGACGTTGAATACTTCCTTCAAGTAGATCGTTTACTCGCTCTACAAAAGCGTCTCCGGCAAATTTCTTTTCATATAGAAATTTCTTAATTTCTGGATGAACCAAGGCCGTATCTGATGGTTCTAAAGCAAAATGAAGGTTTGTTGCTCCACCTCGTATATCAAAATACTTAATGATTTCGTCAAAAACCAGTATGTAGTCAAATTCATCAGGGTGAAATGGGCGCGTTCCTTCACTGACACTTCCTACCAGGACTGGTCTGAATTTGTAAAGGGGATATAGCAATGCTAGACTTTTGCTCAGTTCCTCAAAAAACGCAGTAATCTCCTGAAATACGACTTTACGCTCTGTTTCTTTTGAATTGAGTGATATTGAGTTTCTGATGCAATCTATGACTTCTACTGGCCTAAAGACAGCCTTTCGTGACATCTCATTGCTTTCGGGAAAAGGTGAGAGAACTGAACTCAGACAAGATATCTTTTTGTGCCATGTTTGAAACTGCTTTATCGAATCTTCAAGTTCTTCCAATGGTCTGTTGCATTTTTGTACCAGGAGAGCAAATATGTCTTCATTCTTTGTCGCAAGTTGTAATAAACTGATACCAAACTTATTATTTTGCACTAGAATTTCCCACTTTTCTTCCGGTAAAAAACCAATTATAAGCTTAACGTGCTGCAACAATCCTAAACGAATCGCATGATAAAGAAGGTGGCTTATTTTAGGAAAGTTGAATACTTTTTCCACTTTGAAAATAACACAGTAGTATTGTATAATTTTCTGCAGTTCTTCCTGGTGGTATACGCGGTTTAAGTGTTCTGAAGAAAGTATTTTACCGCCTGTAAATCGAAACACACACATCACCAAGAAACCAAGATACAGTGAATACGCCCTGTGCCAAAGCTCTACAGTTCCTCTTACATTTTTTGCAGAGTTATTTACCATTGCTAGTTGTACTAAGTTATGCGTCAGTTCAACATCCCACGGCGTGATTAATCTTTCTAAGTGTTTTATTAACAAGGCCGAAGTGCTTTCAAAATTTCCTTCAATAGCTTGTTCTAGAGAACTGATAAGCTCTTCTTTAAGAATAAACCACTCAAAAGTACTCGCTCTGAGGAGAAGTTCTACAATAGCAGTACTTCCCCGTTTTGCGGCTACGCTTAGAATAGACAGAACTTGATCGCCATCCATTACACCATTGGGTTTGCTCCCAGGAGTCCATTTGTTATAGCCCCATTCGTTTACGACAAGCCTGATCATGTTTATTTCTTCCTTTACTATTGCGTGAAAATACGGGAAACAGTTATTTTTATCCTTGGCCTCAACATCGAAACAACCATATTTAGCCAACAATCTGGCTGCTTGAGGACGCCCTTCCATACACGCTATGTGACTCACAGTCAGTCCATTAACATCCGTTGGATTTCTATTTAGATCTTTTCTTGACAACAAAAGTTCAAGTACTGCGATGTCGCCATGAGCAACTGCTTTTGAGAACGGCGATTCACCATAATTGTTTGAGGCGTTGACATCTACAGCTTCATCAGCAAGAAGTAACTTTAGAACTCCTAGATGTTTTTCATCAACCGCATAGAGAAGAGGGGAAGCCCCGAAGTTGTCTTTGGCATTTTTTAATGTCTGAGGCGTTGAAAGTAACAGGGAAACTGCTTTGACTTTATTGTAAAAAGTTGCTCGGTGCAAAGCAGTAAATCCGAAAGTACCGTAGTGTTCATTTACATCCACATGACACTGTCCAATCAGTTGCTGAACTTCTGACAGTCCATCAGGAGAGGTTTCCTTTAATATTGCATCATGCAATGGCGGTGGTCGGGTGTTTAATACTTTTTGAAAATATTTCTGTATATCCAATTCCATGGTGTCCTACACCTCAATGATCTCTACAAAGAAAGCAATGGCACATACTGATATTACACATTTTTCATGTTAAAATGATGGCCGATAGATCAAGATAGATTAAGAATTCTGTGATAAGTGACCTTACTTACTGCATTCGCTTAGCTGAGACAATTAGAGGGAACGACATTAAGTAATTGTAAAATAGACAAATAAGTGATCATCACTAGAAGCACACACACACATACACACACACACACACACACACATATATATATATATATATATATATATATATATATATATATATATATATATATATATATATATATATATATATATGTAAATATATATATATATTTAGGCATTATCGAGACCGAATGCCCTTTGAAATAGGCATTATTGGGACCCCAAAATTATCGGGACCAAACGCCGGTCTCGATAATTTGATAATTTTAACTTTAAATTTCCACTTTACAACTAATATTATATATCCAAAGATTATCTATTTTTATTTTATGCTTGATTTTATATCTTAAATGTTGACTTTCAATCAAAATTGCTCAAAAATGCAAATATATTCATAAAAAAAAATATGCAAATATAGGTGGTCCTGCTAATGCCATATATATAATGTTCAAATGCTTGGTCCCGATAGGTTGAATACACCCCTACTTCCTTACGGATTGCTTCAAAAAGACAACTTAGGTTGACTAATTAATCAATTGATCAAATAACTGATGGAATAGTGGCAAACATTTGCCAATGTTTGCAAACAAAGCTGCACAAAAACTATTTTGTGTTATAATCTGTTTGCCGAAAATGTAAAAATAAAGTATTTAGTTTAATAATGTTTACGGTGAAGGTTCACCTTAGCAGTGATTCACTAACACCTCCAAGTTTCTCAGAAGTAGAAAAGTTGCAAACATATCAAAATAATACCACGAAATGGATAAATGTATGTTTTTGATATTTTAAAAAGACAACTAATAATCTACACTGAATGCTAAAACGTCCTTTAACTAAGATCGTAAGGCATTGGCATTTACTTACATGCAGGAGTATATGCAAAGCACCGAGTTACGCACACTCCACACGTTAATGTTGATCTCCCCTGAATGCCTACTTTTACTCTTGTCAAGGTTACACACTTTGTTTATCCACGGTGTATAGTTGAGGGCGTTGTCAAGCAGCTGCATAAACATAATATCATTCCTGAATCAGATTAGCGGTAGAAATTACCCACTTCAATCAAAAAATAATTTCGCCACATTTATAATTGCTCAACTTAGTTGCTAGAAAAACTATAATTTGCTGTAAGAAGAACATGAATACATAATGTTTAGTTTGGTCTATACTTCTTCTAAATACCTTTGTTATATTTCTGTCGTTATGAATTCAAGTATATGCTAGAGGATAAGCACTCCAGCCAAGCTGTAAACAGGTCAATATGTTCTGCATCAGATAAATAAACGGTTTGATTTTCTCTATTCACATTAGTTTCCTCCTTTTCAGGTTACCGTTATAAGTACCTTAGTTTTATCTAAAAATGGTATAGTTATGGCAGCAAGCAAATGAAGGCCATGTGGGAAGGGGTAAAATATGCAACACATTATGGGCTTTATTAGTATGCTACAAAGGTAGTCAATAAAATAGCTCAGGGTACATTCACATCCAAGATGACCACGACACGAACACACTCGGTGTAGAGAATAGCATGGCTGAGCAAACTATGAATCCTTAAGATCATTATTTATTACAGTGAAAAAGGGAGCGTGAGAGCAAGCGAGTATGCGATAGAGGGAGAGAGAGAGAGAGAGCGAGGGATATAGTTTGCAAGGAAGCGAAAGAGTGAGCAAGACAACGCGAAAATGAAAGAGGGAAGGAGAGAAGTAGCAAGGTTTCTGTACAATAGGGTGGACTCGCTAAAGCATTTCTCATATAGTCTCATTTCCTGAGTTTTCCTATTCAATTTATATCAATTATTAAGTTTTATATTTCCATCATTAACCTTGAGACATGTAAATATTTCTTAATAGTTATTGTGAGACAAAACTCTTAAAAAGAATTAGATATGAAGCATTGATTTTTTTGCCAAGCTGAAGGTATCTAAAATTAGGACTCCAACTCAAAACATCGACAAATATTAAAATTGTAAATTTGCGATAAATATTTTCAACTCCGCAGAACTGTAGCGTTCAATAAACACTTTAGACATCAAAACTGCGTCTACTGGACTGGTGTAGAAAATGTCTATATTGTGGTGACTTTCTGCAGTAACGCAAAAAATGTTTTAGATGCCACCTGATCAAAATATTCAATCGAGGGACTGCAACATTGTTTAAGCATATCTTTTGCAGTATCTGAGAAAATCTTTTGCAAAGCATGCGTATTTTTAAAGAAATGTCTTCAAACTGTTTCAATGTTTCAATTTTATTCGTTGACAACTCACAAAAAGGTAGATTTGTGTAACAGGACAAAATAAGCTGGGACGGAAAACCTCAGGACAAAACTCACGTGGAAAAATACCCCCTCATAATCCATCCATTGAAAAAACCACTAATATTTCCCACTTTTTATTGAAAATACCAAATGGGGATGGATTGCCTCGAACTCTTCACCTATTTTTTTCCTGACTTTTTAATTTTTTTTTCTTCTTCCGCCGAATCGGTTTCCAGACGTCTCCTCCAAGACCGCTGAAGCTAGATCAACCGAACTTGGCATATGTATGGAGGGTCATCTGAAGTGGTGCACCTGATAAAAATTTTTGACACTGACCTTACTGGTCAAAGTCAAATTTGGGAAAAAGGTCAATCGGTTTTGAGACATCTACAGCAAGGCCGTTGAAGCTAGAAAAGCCAAACTTGGCACATATATAAAGGACGATGTGATCTGAGGCTCCTGTTAAAAGTTTTGACCTTGACCTTGATGGTCAAAGTCAAATAGGGAAAAAACCATATTTAAGAAAAACAGTGATTTATCCCGAAAACAGTAAGAGAGCAATTTAGACGTCATTGTCGACCTTCACCCCTATACGACGTTACGTAAGGTATCAGGTCATTTTAAAGCCCCAAATCGGAAGTTGGCCTTTATCTCGAAAACGGTATTAGACACAGCAATTTTGACTTCAATTTCGACCTCCACCCCTATACGACGTTACATAAGGCATACCTTCCGGTGTCCTTGACCTCCAGGTCTCTTTCGAGCCCCAACCGGAAGTTGGCCTTTATCTCAAAAACGGTAAAAGATTGAGCAATTTTGACCTCATTTTCGACCTCCACCCCTATACGACGTTACGTAAGGTACAACGTCCGGTGTCCTTGACCTCCAGGTTACTTTCGAGCCCCAAACCGGAAGTTGGCCTTTATCTCGAAAACGGTAAGAGACAGAGCAATGTTCGACCTCCATCCCCCTATACGACGATACGTAAGGTATAACTTCCGGTGTCCTTCACCTTCAGGTCACTTTCGAGCCCCAACCGGAAGTTGGCCTTTATCTTGAAAACGGTAAGAGATAGAACAATCGGTTTCCAGACATCTCCTCCAAGACCGCTGAAGCTAGACCAATCAAACTATGCACATGCATGGAGGGTCATCTGAAGTGGTGCACCTGATAAACATTTTTGACAGTGACCTTACTGGTATAGTTGGTAGTATTTAGGAGGATGTTCTACATTCAGACATGTAAAAATTGTTAACAAATAGCAATATCATCTACTTCCGTTTTAAGTGATCATTCCAAGAGGGGTCTAATTCTCTGTGCGATTTTCGGTCTAGTTCTTTAAATTGAAGCAATCAGACATCTGTTACAATTCTAATACTACAGGAATGCTAATACCAATATCTGTAACATAACCTAAGCTGGAAAGGGAGCGAATCGAAAACATTTGAATCAAACATCAGACACAAGATCGCATGAACGGTTATGCGAACTTAAGGTCAAAATGTAGTTTATCAATAGTTTGAAGACAACGTGCATTTGATTTTAAAAAAGTAGGTCTTTGAGGTGTCCTGGTTAATTTTGTATTTTTTTGTAGTTGATAGAACCATATTTCATATAATTACCCGGACACAGTAGTCTTTTTTTTACATAATTTACTAGGTGATTAGTTAAATTTCTTTGAAAACTACATAAGTACCCAAAGCGTACTTATTTGTTTACGCCAGAGGAGTTCCAGTTTAAGTATTTTGGTCATTGGTAACGCCAGATTATGATCATGATTATGAACAATCTCTGATATGGTTTCATAAGTAAAGATTCCTGTTTATTGGTGCAAGGTTATCTAAAATTTCCAATCGGTGAAAGGTTATCTTAAATTTGCCTTTAGTATTTGAAATAAATCCACCATGACGCACAAGATATCATCAAACGAAAAGATGACCAAATGCGTTCTGTTTCGACTAACACGGATTGCATCTGTATGATACAGTTTCAGCTGTATAAGTCCAATATTTTCTTATGTTTATATCAGCCATAATTAGAATATTATTACTGCAAACATGAAAGTTACTGCAGATTAGAATATTTCCCAATATATATTAGGGTTTACGAGCAAGGGGCGAAATGTCTGGTTGAGTGATGTTGTTGTCGAGTCAAGCCATATTATTTATTGGTAAGTATGCTTGTTGTTGCGTTGTGAATGAGCATCTGTAATGGCGTTCAGGTAGTATTGTAATGCGCGTGCCTCACAAATATTTAGGGACGAAAACTAGCTACAGCTAGAACACACATTAGACCCTGTGTATGTAGAGTTTCTGTTTCTGTAACCTTAATACACAGGTGCAGCGTGCATTTCTGACTAAGCATGGCCGAGACATCTAATGAAACACATCCTGAATGTATTAGAAAATTCTATTCCAGAGGCGTTATGCCAGTCAAATTTGATACGTATATGTCTGGTAAAGTTATCCATGTCAATGCCCATATATGATACGACATTAAAACACGTTCATAAAATCGGTTAAGCGTTTTACTAAGACTTAGTTGATATCACATTAACATTTATCATAACACCTTAAATTAACTGAAAAGGTTTCGCTGTGATAGTTAAAATATATGTAAGTGAGGTTCATTCTATCGCTCAGCAATAACCACAAATATGCAGCCAATGATCTTTGCACTGTTTAAAAATAATTGCATGTATTCACATGAATCTTGAAATATATGTATATTTGTGCCTGTCGACATGTCATATATCTAAGAAAATACCATCAATATATGAACATGCTACATTAAATTATACAATCCGATTATCTACTCAGCCGGTAGCAATTACTATTGACTGTTGCTAAGTCATAAATTTGATTCGATTTTCTTAATCTCCAAAAATATAACAAACTTACTCTATTTTACACATGAAGTGCTATATTTTTAAATATTATTGCTGTAATTTTGAACTTGCAAAAAATACTACAGAAAATACCAGAAGTAACTAAAATAAGATTTTTTATCCTTAATTATTATATTATCCTAGCAAGATAAATCTGCATTTGTATGGCCATTTTTGTGTGAGTGATTTCAATGTTGAAATTGCTTGTTCGATGACTTCCACGTGACATTGTCGAATCGGCAACACAACGGTAGTTGCTTCTAAAAGCAAGATAACATTAACTATTCGCCGGCAGTCATACTAAACAAAGGGTGATGTGTTTTGCAACTTCCTTGATTTCGAAAATTTTCAGCCGATAGCAGTTTTTGCTATAATCATTTGATGATATAAACACGGTTTGACAAATAAGTTTAGCTATCCCAAATACATATGTTGCCATCAACGCGTGTAGTTAACCATTATGTGTTATGGCTAGTAAGTACTAGTAGCTCTTTAAACAGTACATACATGAAGTTACTTTTCTTACATTGATACTCAATATTCAAACTTTTTTCCAAGTAAAAAAAAATATCTAACAACTTTGAATGAGTTTAAGTGAAGAAATAATTTTGAAGATAGTAAATGACAAACAAAAAAGTTAATGGTTAGTCAGCATAATTCATTAAACAGAGAAATGCAGCAAGATGTGTAAAGTAATAGATATGCTAGGAATAGATATTTCGCTCTCTGAGCGAAATTGAGACTGGTTTATCCGCAAAGCAGGAAACTACCTGGTTGGTAGAAACCAGACCGGAAATAAGTTTCTTTCTAAAAAGTAAGTATCTTTTTAACAACGTAGGACTATCGCAATATTTGTAAAGGTAAGTTCAATTTAATTCTATTCGTCACATTTTTCTAGTGCTCAAAATATTAGGTTGAACTCCCTGTTAAAAATGTTTGAATTTTTGGTTTTTGATGTGATAACGCAAAGGCACATCAGTTAAAAAGTTGTGTTACATTATGATTCATTTATAAACCAATTACATATTAACATTTTATTTACAATTCACAACTCGAAACGAATAATTGGCACAACGTCGGACATATGGCAAGTTTTTGCTGTTTAGCGGCTTCGGTCCGTGCGTGACTTCATCGGTGTTGATATTAACTAGCTGGAAGACTTTACAGCTTGGTAATCCCAGATCAGGAGGAACTTTATAGTTTACACTGGGCACATCAATTCCACAAACTATGTGTTGACCTACTCGCCATTGTGCGTTAGAGGCATTATAATTGACCCTACATATGTGATACTAAGGCCCTTACAGGCGGTAAGACTCAAGTTTTCGTCAAAAAGCTGTTCATGTATTTCTTCATCTGATGAGTAGATCTGACGCATCGTACGCATAGAGATTGTGTTACCACTTGCAACCGTATCTAGTTTGACTTTTATTTTATAGGGCTTGATGACTGATGACTGTTGTCTATTGTGTTGCCACTACGCTGTCAATGGACGTTTTAACATAGATATAGGTTGTGTCGTGAATAGTCGATTTTTCAATGGGCGCTCTTATTCCAGTTTTTATAACATTTTGACAATTTTAGGCGTTGTTTCGAACGTAACAGACGGTATTGTACTCTGTTCCCAATATCCCTTTTGCCACACTTTCTGCACTGGAAGCCATAGGCGGGACATTTTCTTCTGTTCTGGTTGAGCCACTGCTTTGCTTGTATATCACTGGCTTGCGCATTTGGCGTCTCAGGAATGAGCTGGTGTTATTATTTGTTACTTTGAGTGGACTTTCATACCGCCTGCCACAGTCTAATAGTTCTTGAATGCAAAAAACCTCTAGGCTTTGTCAACAGTTCCCTTTGGAAATCCTCGAGTGGAATACTCGAAATGACAAGCTCAATAATTAGTTCCTGGAGTTCCGTCTCGGAAAAATCATTCATAAATCAGTCCACATAACATATTTACATTTTATCTACAATTCGCAGCTCGTAATGAATAATTGACTACATGCATAGCAGGCCATAGTTTAAGAACCCTAGGGTTGACGCCCTCTTTCTTTTATAAATACTTTGGTTAAGCAGGCTAGGTTTCTGGACGTGAACCTCGAAAAATGTGGTCCCATTCGCTTGGCAGCATAAAAATAGGATAAACGGGAAATATAACTTCCCGGTGAGGCTGGAGAGGAGAGATTTTAAAAAAATCGAGACTTCTAGACTAACGGAATTAACAGCTACAAGACCTGACAGCCAATGAAAATCGAGGATAGTGTTAGAAAGAAATAATAAGGTAGAAAATGTGAAAAACCTCTTTAGAAAAAATAGTGGAATCAATTATAAATCACAGATACAAGCTAAGTCTTTTTATTGAAGTTTATTCTGGATTGAAGAACGAAACAGCCCAGAAGAGTCGCAATTTTTCACTTGGTGAAAAGTGCCATCTTTGCCACTATTCGGATAGCAATAGACCTTGAGTCGAGTTGCTAATTGGGATAGCAACACACAATAAGACACATTTTTTAACCTCGAAATAACTAAATCAGTATGTTCAAATCCGCGTCTTCAATGCATTAATCGTTTCTATCTTCCTGTACACCAGTGAAATGTGGGGTCTCACTAAATGCCAAGAACACGAAATAGACATTTTTCACCGAAAGCTCCTAAGAACTGCATTACCAATCAGATATAGTGCTGGAAACTGGATTAGGAGTGAAGAACTGTATAAAAGGACAAACAAAACATCTTGGTCAATTCTTATCAGAAAACGTCACTGGAGCTTCTTTGGACACGTGTGCAGATTGCCTGAAACTACGCCAGCAAGTAGAGCTCTTAAAGAAGCAACCGAAGAAATAAAAACACCTCCAGAAAGACAAAAAACAACGTACCTGTCTGCGATAAAACACGATGTACAAAATAAAGACATCTACTCAATCCCACAAGTAAAAAACAATTAGCACAAAACCGAACTAGGTGGAGGGACTCTGCATAGAAACGCATAGAGCTTTGCTCTTTAAGCTTATTCCGACGAACACACAATAAATCAAGCCCTTATCGACCTCCCCAAGCGATGCCGTCGCCTTACTGTCGGTTTTCGAATCGCCAGTATTACGAGGGTGACGACAATACCATAACATATTATTTCATTTTGTCAATTCAATCCCATTTCGTTTCTTGTTTTTAGCTGTTGAAGTAGCAAGTTCTGTGAAACAATTGCTATTTTTTTGGCCCAGCGCTATGCATAAAAGGAACAGAATATTGGTGGTTATATCGTCACAATCGTTACTCCAGCAAGGATTCCGCTGCACCTGACGGGCATCTGGTATCAGTTGAGGAATTTCAAAAGCTAATGATGAATATAAAGCCAAGAAAAGCCCCAGGACCTGACAACATTGAAGCATGGATGCTTCGGGACCTGTCACGAATCCTCTCAAAACCTGTCACAGCAATCTTCAACCGCTCTATCCGCGAAGGGTACCTGAAAATTGGAAACTAGCAACAGTTACCCCGATCCCAAAAAAATCAATAGAATCCGACATACGCCCAATATCAGTAACATCACTATTAGCAAAATAACTTGACCGAATTGTTATCAATTAAATGAACCATTAGAAGAGTAAATTCTACGAAGCTAGTTGGAGTCACGATCCAAGACGACCTCAAATGGGATAGTCATATAGAATCCATAACGAATAAAGCGCGAAGCAAATTGTTCTTTCTAACGCACCTGAAGAGATCAGAGGCAGACAAAGACGACCTATTCAACTTCTACAAAGCCGTTGTAAGATCCCAGCTGGAATACGCAGTACCTGCATGGGGAACAAGTATTACAAAAGAACAGACAAAAAATCTAGAACATATACAGAAAAGAGCCCTACATATTATCAACCCACAACTAACATATGACCAGTCACTGCTACTACTCAACCTTTCAACACTTGAGAAAAGAAGAAGAGATATCTGTAAAAATTTCTTCAAGAAAATTCAAGCTAGCACCGACAAAATAAATAAACTTCTACCAAGCCCTAGACAGTCATCGTACACACTGAGGACAACCAAACAATACCCAATCCCAAATGTAAACACAAGGCGATACAAAAATTCCTTCATCCCCTTCTCGCTGTTCAACTTTCAGTGACTTTATATTTTAGCCTATAGACAGCGTGAAATTCTTAAACTTAAAAAATAATGAATACCGAACAACTAACAACGAGAACAACAGATAACAATAGATATTTTGAAGCATTTGATAAGTGATCACAATATCCGTCGCATATTTACCCTGTATTTTCGAACGTAATTCAACCTTAACGGTTGCAAGTTTCGAAATAAAATGATATCTTATCTTATCTTATCTTATCTTATCTTATCTTATATAGGAAGTTATATGTAAACTAATTGTGGCCGGTGGCCAGTGCCATTTGCACACTGCCAAAAATACAACAGTGACTTGAAAGATTTGAAAACACAACTATATTTGTTTACATTTTTCGTGGCAAGTGGAAGAGTGGAGTGTTTAGTCCTTTTCCACAATTTTCAGGGCTGCAAGGTAAGCGCGTTTGCTCTGCTGAAGTGCAAACCTCAAAGGTAGAAGAAGAAACATAGGTTATTGATAATGGCATTTTAAATAATATATAAAAGTCCGTGCCGGTATGGGCGATAAAAGAATTTTTAATGAAGTTTTTGGAGAAATTTAATATAAGCCAATTCGCACTTTCGAATTTTTGCGGTGGAGTTGTTGTTTCGACTGAAACTGTTGGGGGATAAATTTTAAAGAAATGATAAGGAAAAAAATCAAAATTCTAATTTTCTTTCAACATGCACACTTTCGAACTTATAAGGAAGAAGCTATTTGTACGCCGGCGTACAAATAAGCGCTATTTTCGTCTTATTCGTACGCCGGCGTACAAATAAGAGACTAGAGGCTATTTGTACGCCGGTTTAAAGAAAGGTTAATTGAGCGTTACACGGTGAAAAAAAATATATTTTTGTCATTTAAAAGCAAATAATTATATTTTGACAGATTTTCTGCCTTTTATCGGCAAAAATACATCAATGAAGAAGCGTATTAAAGCACTTAATACGCCGGCGTACAAATAAGAGCTATTTTATCCTTATTTGCACGCCGGCGTACAAATAAGACGGAATTGGTTCTTATTTGTACGCCGGCTTAAGGGAAGCTTAATTCAGAGTTACACGGTCAATTTTTTTATCATTCGTACGTAAAAGAAGCTCTAGTGGCACTTATAAGCGATATTTATTCATGGAAATCAACAAATATAGTAGTTTTTTTGCAGTTTCGTTGCTTCTTTTATAACAGAAAGCCGTAATTATAAAACATATAAGATTATTTTGTTCTTGAAATCTCTAAATTCTTCGTTTGCACCGATTTGCTGCATTTAGGAACAAACAATGCGCCGTTTTCTTGAAAATATTTCAAATTCCCAAAAATATGAAAATTCCGCCCCAAATCCCAAAGAGGCAATGATGAAAACAAAGCCCAGAACAGAGATCCCACTTGTTAACTTGCATATGATTGGTTCATTCTGGCGTACAAATAAGAGAGTTTTCCTCGTTATTTGTACGCCGGCGTACAAATAGCCAGTCCGAACTTATAAAGCCATCATATGATCTTTTAAAAACTATTTTACATATTATTCAGTCCCTTGAATAACCAACATGTGACTATATTTCTGGCAAAATGGAATTTTGTTGAATTTTGCCGTTTTTTTCCTATCATTTCTTTATATCCTTATCACACCTGAATTCAGCCGAAACGCAAAAACTTTTCGGCAAAAGTCAAAAGTGCGAATTGGTTTTTTTGGGCGAAATCTCTCTCTCTCTCATTTCTTTCATCTTCACCCGGTTCATTAGTACACGAAACGCAGATTTTTTTGCACATTTTATTCAGAACGCCCAAAGTGTAATTTAGTTTGCAGCTTTCACCACAGATGGAGAAACATGAAATTGAAGAGTACGAGTACATCTAATTTGGTAAAAACTGAAATCATGAAAACAACATTTGGACCGGTTATTCCAGGTTTACATTTAAACTAGAAGCCACCCAATTATTTGTGATATTCTTATAAGGAGATTCGTACTTGAAGTTTTGCCGAAAATTTTATGTGTTTCGACTGAGTTCATTTTGGATAAGGATATAAAGAAATGATCGAAAAAAATTACATAGACTTCCTGTATAACATTTTGAACGATCTTAAACAGTCACAAATTCAGATGTATACTGGACCTTCAGAAGAACAGAAATCAGGGTTGGCAAATTTCTTTCCTCGAGGGAAACTTTCTGGAAATTTCCCAGGGAAGTTTGAGAATGGAAGAAATAGTTCCTTCCCTTTGGGATAGCTCCAAAAAAAAATTTCCAGGCACCGCTTCAAAGCCTCGCTATATAACGATAAGCAAGTCAGCTGCGCTCGCTTTGAGGCACCCCGGTGGCTTCTTTGTGCGAGATTCAACGACCCATAAGTTTTTATTAGCCCAGCTTACGTTACACGTAAGCTGGGGTATTCCTATCGGTTTGCGGGTGGCGTCCGTTAATTAGTTAGTTGTTTATTTAGTAAACTTTGTTTCAAAATGCATCTCCTCCTACAATTTTGACCTGATGTCATTTATTTTTGGTATGAGGCACCCCTAAAGGGTCATGCCTACGGCTTGTGCTTTTTTAGTCGATCGAATAATTTTTGTTTTTTTTTGGGTAATTTTTGAAGCAAAAATTTCGAAAATAATTCAAAATGCATCTATTCATACAATTTTCAGTCGATGTCGTTTAGTTTTTTGTGTGAGGCATCCCTAAGCGGTCATGCATACGGCTTGTGCTTTTTTAGTCGATCGGGTGATTTTTGAATTTTGGGGGAATTTTCGAAGAAATGTAACTCCTAAATTTTTGATTCGATGTCATTTATTTTTGGTATGAGGCACCCCTAAAGGGTCCTGCATACGGCTTGTGCTTTTTTAGTCGATCGGACAATTTTTGTATTTTTAGGGAGTTTTTTTAAGAAAAAACCCAAAATGCATTTCTCCCTACAGTTTTGTACCGATTTCATTTTTTTTTTTTTTTGGGGGGGGGGGGGGTATGAGGCATCCCTTAGGGGTTGAGCGTACGGCTTGTGCTTTTTAGTCGATCCAACAATTTTTGTCTTTTTAGGGAATTTTTGAAGAAAAACTTGAAGAAAAATGCATTTCCTCCCTGCAGTTTTTATCCGATTTCATTTATTTTTGGTATGAGGCATCCTTAGGTGGGTCAGGCATACGGCTTGTGCTGTTTGACTCGACTTGGGAATTTTTTATTTGGGGGGGGGGATTTTTGATGAAAATACCTCAAAATGCATCTTCTCTTACAGTTTTGATCCAATATCATTTATTTAGGGTGTCGTGAATTCAGCCTGTGCTTTTTGAGTCGATCAGGCAATTTTTGGGGGATTTTTGAAGAAAAAAAATTCAAAATGCATTTCCTCCTACAGTTTCTATCAGATTTCATTTATTTTTGATATGAGCCGTCTCTAGGTGGTCATGCATACGGCGTGTGCTTTTTGAGTAAACTGAGAACTTTTGAATTTTTTCGGAATTTTTAAAAAAAAATTAAACGAATCTCCTCCTACAGCGCATAAACACAAATTATATGAACTTGCGCAGTAGTCAGATTTAACAACCGCACATCGATGCAAGTTAAATAAACATTCGCAGTAGTGGAAATTGAGCACTGCGCATCAATGCAAGTTAAATAAACATGCGCATTGTCCGAAATGTGAACCGCGCATCGACGGAAGATAAATAAACATGCGAACTGGTCCAAAATAAGCACCGCACATCAATGCAAGTTAAATAAACATGCGAACTTGTCCGAAAAAAGAACTGCGCATCGACGCAAGCTGAAATACGAACCGCGCATCAACGCAGCCTAAAGAAACATGCGCACTGGTCCGAAATGCGAACCGCACATCGAGGAAAATTAAATAAACATGCGCAGTGGTCCGAAATGCGAACCGCGCATCAACGCAAGTTAAATAAATATGCGCACTGGTCTGAAATGAGAACCACGCATCCACACAAGTTAAATAAACATGGGCAATGGTATGAAATGCGAACCGCGCATCGACGGAAGTTAAATAAGCATGCGATCCGGTCCAAAATAAGCACCGCACATCAAAGCAAGTTAAACAAACATGCGCACTTGTCCGAAAAAAGAACCACGCATCGACGCAAGTTGAATAGACATGCGCAGTGGTCTGAAATGAGAACCGCGCATCAACGCAAGTTAAATAAATATGCGCAGTGGTCCGAAGAAAGAATCATGAATCGACGCAAGTTGAATAGACATTAGAGTCGGGCATCGACGGGACTTAAATAAACATGCGTTCTGGTCCGAAACGCAAATCGTGCGTCAACACAAGTTAAATGAACCTGCTCACTTGCCCCAAAATGCGAACTGCACATCAACGCAACCTAAAGAAACAGGTATACTGGTCCGAAATGCGAACCGGATATCAACGCAAATTAAATAAACATGCACACTGGTCCGAATTGCGAACCGCACATAAGCGTGAGTTAAATAAACATTTGCACCGGTCCAAAATAAGTACCGATCGTCAACACAAGTTAAATAAATATGTGCAATGGTCCAAAATGCGAACCACGCATCAACACAAGTTAAAACTAGAACCTCACTTCGCTAGCGAAATGTTAAACACTTGACAAAAATTAAAACGCAAAAATACTTTCTTCAATGGGTTATTTCTTGAATAATATATTGCAAACAACACAGCTTGAATACGTCTTATAAGCCGAGTAGTGTTTGGTTTCTGTTGACTTAAGGTTTTATTGACTGATCTAGCATACACCGTGTTCTCTATTTACGCAGTGAGAGCTCGCACAAAGCTCACTGTGCAACTGTGTGTGATGTGGGTTAAATGCTACGCATTTACTTGCAAAAAATACACTCTTTTTCACACGGCGTTTTAACAAAGAAAACGAAATCAAAGACGAAAATAAAAAGTGACATGCACATGTTCATATCAAGCTCTTCACAAGTCCCAAGTTTGATGGTCGTAGGGCCCATAGTGTCAGAGGAGAAGAAGACACAAAAAATCGGAAAAACTGTCAAGAAGAAAAAAAAAGGACGAATTTTGCTCGCACAAATTTATATAACCCTTGCAAGCCAAAGGCTTGTCAAGTGTTAAAAAAACATATGCGCTGGTCCGAAATGCGAACCGCACAACAACACAAGCTAAATAAGCAAGCACACTGGACCAAAATAAGCACCTTGCATCAACGCAAGTTAAATAAACATGTGCACTATTTCGAAATGCGAACTGCCCATTAACGCAACTTAAATAACATACGCACTTTTCAAAATAAGAAGTGCGCATCAACGCAACTTAAATAAACATGCGCACTGGTCCAGAATAAGAACCGCACATCAACTCAAGTTAAAGAAATATGCGCATTGGCCTGAAATAAGAACCGCGCATCGACGCACGTTAAATAAACATACGCAGTGGTTCAAAATGCGAACCACGCGCCAACGTAAGTTAAATAAACATTTGGACTGGTCTAAAATAAGCACCGCGCATCAACGAAAGTTAAATAAAGATGCGCACTTCTCCGAAATTCGAACCGCGCATCAACGCAAGTTAAATAAACATGCGCAGTGGTTCGAAATGCGAACTACCCTCCAACGCAAGTTAAATAAACATTTGCAGTGGTCCAAAATAAACACTGCGTATCAACGCAAGTTAAATAAACATGCGCACTGGTCCGAAATTAGAACCGCGCATTAACGCAAGTTAAACTAGAAGCTCATTCCGCTAGCGAAATGTTAAACACTTGACAAAAATTAAAACGCAAAAATACTTCCTTCAATGTGTCATTTCTTGAATAATATATTGCAAACAACACAGCTTGAATACGTCTTATAAGCCGAGTAGTGTTTGGTTGTTGTTGACTTAAAGTTTTATTGAATGATCAGGCATACGCCTTGTTATCTATTGACGCAGTGAGAGCTCGCACAAAGCTCACTAAGCAAATGTGTATTCTGTGCTGTCGTTAAATGCTACGCATTTATTTGCAAAAAATACACTCTTTTCACATGGCGTTTTAACAAAGAAAACGAAATCAAAGACGAAAATAAAAAGTGACATGCACATGTTCAGACCAAGCTCTTCATAAGTCCCAAGTTTCATGGTCGTAGGGCCGCTAGTGTCAGAGAAGAAGAAGGCACAAAAAATCGGAAAAACTGTCAAGAAGAAAAAAAAAGGACGAATTTTGCTCGCACAAATTCATATAACCCTTGCAAGCCAAAGGCTTGTCAAGTGTTAATAAACATGCGTAATGATCCGAAATTCGAACTGCTCACCAACGCAAGTTAAATAAACATAGGCACACGTCCAAAATAAGCACCGTGCATCAACGCAAGTTAAATAAACATGCGAACCGCGCATCAAGGCAACCTATGGAAACTTGTGCACTTGTCTAAAATAAGTACCGCTAATCAACGCAAGTACAATAAACATGCGTATTGGTCTGGAATAAGAATCGCGCATCGACGCAAGGTAAATAAACATGCGCACTGATCCGAAATAAGAACCGCACATCAACACAAGGTAAATAAACATGCGCATTGATCCGAAATAAGAACCGCACATCAACACAATGTAAATAAACGTGCGCACTGATCCGAAATAAGAACCGCACATTCACAAAAGGTTAAAAAAAAACATGGGCGCTCGTCAGAAATGCGAACCGCACATCAACGCAAGTTAAATAAACATGTGCACTGTTCCAAAATGGGAGCCGCGCATGCGCACTTGTCTGAATAAGAACCGCGCATCAAGGCAAGTTACATAAATATGCGCACTGTTACATAAATGTGCGAGTGTTGTTTGAAGGTATCTATGGCAGACTATCCAGTCTACCAGAGATACAAAAAATCTGTTTCCCATTTTTCTGGGAAAGAAATCTTTGTATGCATTTATCGGTCTATGTTCTGGTCCGGTGCTAAGTTAATTATTGGGCTAGCTCTTTGCCGTCTCATCCTTTGAAGCCCAATTTTTCAGGAAAATTCCCTTACTCATGCACGCTGGAATTGGGTCTTATTGCTTTTCGTAAGCTGGGACTTTGTCCTTGGACAAACTTGTTAGCCCAGCTTGCGTTACACGTAAGCTGGGGTATACCTATCGGTTTGCGGGTGGCGTCCGTTAGTTAGTTAGTTAGTTGTTTATTTAGTAAACTTTGTTTCAAAATGCATCTCCTCCTACAATTTTGATCCAATGCCATTTATTTTTGGTGTGAGGCATTCCTAAGGGGTCGTGCATACAGCTTGTGCTTTTCTGGTCGATCGGGTAATTTTTTAATTTTTGGCGAATTTTTAAAGAAAAAATTTTAAAATGCATCTCCTCCTACAATTTTGACCTGATGTCATTTATTTTTGGTATGAGGCACCACTAAAGGGTCATGCATACGGCTTGTGCTTTTTTAGTCGATCGAACAATTTTTGTATTTTTGGGTAATTTTTGAAGCAAAAATCTCGAAAATAATTCAAAATGCATCTATTCATACAATTTTCAGTCGATGTCGTTTATTTTTTGTGTGAGGCATCCCTAAGCGGTCATGCATACGGCTTGTTTTTTTTTAGTCGATCGGATGATTTTTGAATTTTTGAGGAATTTTTGAAGAAAAAAGTTTGAAATGTATCTCCTCCTACATTTTTGATCCGATATCGTTTATTTTTGGTGTGAGGCACCCCTAAAGGGTCATGCATACGGCTTGTGCTTTTTTAGTCAATCGAACAATTTTTGTATTTTTAGGGAATTTTTGAGGCAAAAATTTAGAAAATAATTCAAAATGCGTCAACTCCTACAATTTTGATTCGATGTTAATTATTTTTGGTGTGAGGCATCCCTAAGCGGTCATGCATACGGCTTGTGCTTTTTTAGTCGATCGGGTGATTTTTGAATTTTGGGGGAATTTTCGAAGAAATGTAACTCCTAAATTTTTGATTCGATGTCATTTATTTTTGGTATGAGGCACCCCTAAAGGGTCCTGCATACGACTTGTGCTTTTTTAGTCGATCGGACAATTTTTGTATTTTTAGGGAGTTTTTTTTTAAGAAACAACCTCAAAATGCATTTCTCCCTACAGTTTTGAACCGATTTCATTTTTTTTTTTTGGGGGGGGGGGGGGTATGAGGCATCCCTTAGGGGTTGAGCGTACGGCTTGTGCTTTTTAGTGGATCCAACAATTTTTGTCTTTTTAGGGAATTTTTGAAGAAAAACTTGAAGAAAAATGCATTTCCTCCTGCAGTTTTTATCCGATTTCATTTATTTTTGGTATGAGGCATCCTTAGGTGGGTCAGGCATACGGCTTGTGCTGTTTGACTCGACTTGGGAATTTTTTATTTGAGGGGGGGGGGGGGGGGATTTTTGATGAAAATACCTCAAAATGCATCTTCTCTTACAGTTTTGATCCAATATCATTTATTTAGGGTGTCGTGAATTCAGCCTGTGCTTTTTGAGTCGATCAGGCAATTTTTGGGGAATTTTTGAAGAAAAAAATTCAAAATGCATTTCCTCCTACAGTTTCTATCAGATTTCATTTATTTTTGATATGAGCCGTCTCTAGGGGGTCATGCATACGGCTTGTGCCTTTTGAGTGAATTGGAGAACTTTTGAATTTTTTCGGAATTTTTAAAAAAAAATTAAACGAATTTTTTTTCCTACAGCGCATAAGCGCATAAACGCAAATTATATGAACTTGCGCAGTAGTCAGATTTAACAACATCGATGCAAGTTAAATAAACATTCGCAGTAGTGGAAATTAAGCACTGCGCATCAATGCAAGTTAAATAAACATGCGCATTGGTCCGAAATGTGAACCGCGCATCGACGGAAGATAAATAAACATGCGAACTGGTCCAAAATAAGCACCGCGCATCAATGCAAGTTAAATAAACATGCGAGCTTGTCCGAAATTCGAACCGCGCATTAACGCAAGTTAAACTAGAAGCATCGAACTGCGCATCGACGCAAGTTGAATAGACATGTGCAGTGGTCCGAAATGTGAACCGCGCATCAACGCAGTTCTGGTCCGGTGCTAAATTAATTATCCAGCTAGCTCTTTGCCGGCTCATCTTTTCAAGCCCAATTTTTCAGGGAACTTCCCTTGCTCATGCACGCTGGAATTGGTCTTATTGCTTTTCGTAAGCTGGGACTTTGTCCTTGGACAAACTTGTTAGCATTTGCTAAAGGCCCTCAAAGTACAACGGTAATCATATACAACTCCTGTGTTACGCTGTCTTTAAAAGAAAATAATACGGAAATAACCCCAAATCTCCCGCAGTAATTGACATTTATTTGTATACCGGGAGCATGCTTTATTACGTGAAAAAGTAGCAATAATTTTTGCAATTATCCACTAAAAACCTTTTAAATTGATATTTCAAAAAGCACGTAAAAATAACAAGTCTAATATTGTAGTATATATTTTACAAATAAACTATAACCCCTTTATTTAAATTTTCGGTCCCTTGGCTTTGGTCACGTAACATTTAAAGGCCAAAATGTAAACAAACATTTGACAGGTGCGGAAGCTAACTTTTTTGCACTTTTATGAAGAAATAAAAGATATACAGCTCACTAAAAACTGTACCTGTTTTACAAAAAGGGCATATCTGGCAGGAACTTTCTGTAAATGTTTGAATAATAGGGGCTGGCATGCAAAGATTTGCTAACCGTAGTTTTTAGTATCTTAATTATGAAGTCTGTTGAATTGCGCCAATATCATGTCAAATGTCGTTAGCATTGGAATGTCTCTGTTCAGTAATGGGTTTAAACTCAAATCCTTCTCAGGTTTGAATTGACGAGTGTTATTTCAGAATTCAAATATTGACAGTAATTTCTTGAGATTTACTCCTAAAGTGTATTATCAGCGTTGTTTTCTGCAGACGCGTGTGTTTAAAAGTATTTCTGTCATGGAAAGGTATCTCAAAATCAGTGTTTTTTGCGTATACCTACCAACATGATATTTTGTTCGAAGAAAGGCTTTGCCTTTGGACAGAACAGTTGGTGACTGGCCAGGATTAGCTTAGTGTGAGAATGAGCTGTATTGTCTCCAATAAGAGAGGCAACGTAGCGATGACGTTCTCGCAAAAGGATTCTGTGCTAGTTTTTTCGATTATTAAACAGAACAAAGCTTATGCAAGGGTTCTCTTTGGGTTTTATTGTTAATTTTTTTCAGGGTTAGTTTAGGTACGGTGGCGAGGCCTATTAGTTTTTCTGTCTTTTACAAAAAAGGCAACGGGTTAGTATTCATCCATAAAATACAACAAGCCACATTTTTCTAGAGTTAGCAATTGACAAAGATTTGCTAACCGTAGTTTTTAGTTTCTTAATTATGAAGTCTGTTGAATTGCGCCAATATCATGTCGAATGTCGTTAGCATTGGAATGTCTCTGTTCAGTAATGGGTTTAAACTCAAATCCTTCTCAGGTTTGAATTGAGGAGTGTTATTTCAGAATTCAAATGTTGACAGTAATTTCTTGAGATTTACTCCTAAAGTGTATTATCAGCGTTGTTTTCTGCAGACGCGTGTGTTTAAAAGTATTTCTGTCACGGAAAGGTTTCTCAAAATCAGTGTTTTTTGCGCATACCACCCAACATTATATATTGTTTCAAGCCTATGGACAGTTTTTAGTTTCTTAATTATTGAATCTGTTGAATGACGCAAATATGATGCCACAAGTCGTTAGCTTTGGAGTGTTTTTCTTTTTACTAATAATGACTTTAAACTAAATTCCGCCTCAAGTTGGCATTGATTATTATTATTTAGGAACTGAAAAATTGATAGCAATTTAGTTTTTTATTGGAAAGTGTGCCACTTCAATATTTTAAAAGTGTACAAATTATTTCTAACTGAATGTTTATTTATCAATGGAAAAAGTAAGACAGAAACAAGCAAAAATATTTATTTCATTGTATTTCTAACGTGCCTGTGTGATAACATATTTTTATAATATCTAAATTTAGTGTGCACTCGATTTTCAGTAAATAAAATATAATGAAATCTATTTACTTTTTCTTATTTTTACTTAAAAAAAAATTCCTAAAACAAGTGAAAAATCTCACACAAAGGCGCAAACTCTAAAATAAACGACCATTGAAATGCTTTAAAATGTTGTAGCTTATATTGTAAAGCATTTCCAAACGGTCTTTTATTTTAGGTATGATTGGTCGTTGTGGGATTAAACAATGTCCGTTAAAAAAAAAAAAGAATTGGCATGTCCTGCCTTTGTGGGGTTGTTCATTTTGAAACCCACAAAAATACAGACGGACGTGGTTACTTCAAGTACGAAGAGTCTTTGTGCGTTTAGGAACTACTTTTCTCCGTACGTTATGTGATATTTTGATTTTTCGTCCGTACATTGTGTGATATTTTGATTTTGTCGTCCGTGCGTTGTGTGATATTTTTAACCCAATGTCGAACGGACATAAACGCACAATGACCTCTGGTACGCAAGACCTGAGTAACCACACAACGTCGCTCTGAACTTACCTGGCGTCCGTCCTCGATTAAACGCATAAGGTACCTCTAGTAGGTAGAGCCGTCCGTCCGTCCCCTCTTCAAGCTAAGGACTTTGTGGACACCACTTCTATATCAACGAAGCATAATTCAGCTTTCATATTTCATACAGGCAAAATATAGGGTATAAAGATGTGCAACGTCAAGGTTTCAGTTTGATCGAAGCAAAATTGACAAAATGACAGGCTTTTGAAAATCGTCGAAAATAGACGTATGTGCACATGTATAGGACTTTGTGGACACCACTTCTATATCAACGAAGCCTAATTCAGCTTTCATATTTCATACAGGCAAAATATAGGGTATAAAGATGTGAAACGTCAAGGTTTCAGTTTGATCGAAGCAAAATTGACAAATTGACAGGCTTTTGAAAATCGTCGAAAATAGACATATGTGCACATGTATAGGACTTTGTGGACACCACTTCTATATCAACGAAGCATAATTCAGCTTTCATATTTCATACAGGCAAAATATAGGGTATAAAGATGTGCAACGTCAAGGTTTCAGTTTGATCGAAGCAAAATTGACAAATTGACAGGCTTTTGAAAATCGTCGAAAATAGACATATGTGCACATGTATAGGACTTTGTGGACACCACTTCTATATCAACGAAGCATAATTCAGCTTTCATATTTCATATAGGCAAAATATAGGGTATAAAGATGTGCAACGTTAAGGTTTCAGTTTGATCGAAGCAAAATTGACAAATTGACAGGCTTTTGAAAATCGTCGAAAATAGACATATGTGCACATGTATAGGACTTTGTGGACACCACTTCTATATCAACGAAGCATAATTCAGCTTTCATATTTCATATAGGCAACATATAGGGTATAAAGATGTGCAACGTCAAGGTTTCAGTTTGATCGAAGCAAAATTGACAAAATGACAGGCTTTTAAAAATCGTCATAAATCGACATATATGCAAACGGAGTGGACTTCGTGGGCACCAGTATATGAACGGACGTTAATTTGTTCTTAAAGCGCATTAGGTGAGTAATATTTTTAAATGATTTTTATCCTAAAGCTAATTATAATTTCAGTTGTCATATGTCATGATACGGGTGATTGGAAATGCTACACGATTTCATGCGTATAGCATTTTCATACGGTATATAATGAAATGCATTTAGGGTTTCACGGGGGATATTGCTGCTCTCTGACAGCATCTAGTTAAATTCGGAAGCGTGCATATTGAAAGAAAATTAGAATTTTTATGTTATCATTTCTGTATTATTTCTCCCCAAAAACGCCATCGAGAAGACAACTCCATCGGAAAGATCAGACAATACGAATGGGCTTATAGTACGCGTGGGCCATGATTTGCTCCAAGAAGCGGCTCGCTACTGGGGTTCGGCCTGCTGCTGTTCTTCCTCTTTCTATAACGATATACACGTCAAGTGCGCTCGCTTTGAGGCACCCACAACGAACCACTAGTGTTTATTAGACCAACCGACTTCGTCGCGCTGGTCTCACATCAGTAAAGGGGGTATCCGTCGTCTGTATGTACTTATGTACGGGTGTACGTTTGTAAATTTTCACTTAAAATGCCTTTTCTCCCTCCGTTTTGATCGGATTACTTTCAAGTTTTGTACGTATGTTTTCTAGATAGGTTTCTCTTGAAAAATTGCTTTTTTGGCAATCTGCCAAAAATGGACCAAATGTAAAAGTTTTTGGTTTCCAAATTTCAAAATGTGTTTTCTCCCACAAATTTTATCGAATTGTCTTCAGATTGTGCATGAATGTTTACAAGGAAGACCACTGTCGGAGAATCACGCCTTTTGGCGATCGACCTAAAATTGACCGAATCGGGGCATTTTTTAATTATTTTTTAGCTAATTTATTCCCCACAGGTAGAACCTGTGGGGAATATATGCGATCGACCGGTCTGTCGGTCTGTCATCAAGAGCTTGTTAACACAGTAACTTAAAAACTGCTGCAAGGATTTTAATGAAACCTGGTATGTAGCTTCTATGGGAACAAACACAGATCGGTATTGTAAATAGGGTTGGGTATCGCGGCTCAGTCTGTATCGCGATATTGGCTGTGTATCGCGATATATATTGCGATATTTTGAATTCTTTAAAAGTAAAAAATGCAGCTGTTTTATGGCTTTATTTCCAGGAATTGTAACACTTACCTACGGCATTAATCATCTATAGATGATGGCCTTATAACAAATACAAAAAAGTATGTTAGCAATGGTGGTTTCGGATGCCATCAGTGACATTAATCCCATTATACAAACAGCATGTATAACTAAATTTTAAGAATGTCTGTTTGATTGAGTGTCTAAACTTAAATGTCTGATTTCTAACCTGAAACATCAACAGTTCTGTATTTAAAACTGAAACAACAACACAGCGTCTACTCTGACATTGAATCGCAAAATGTCACATGTTCTTTTTATCAAGTTATCATTCAGTTGTTCAATCAGTTCATGTCCAATATAGCAAAAAAATTATCCACGTTCTATCACGCTATAATTGGCCGACTTAGTTAGAAATTTAAATGAAAAAAATATCGTGAAAATATATCTGAAACGAAAAGCAGCCGAATATGGTGTGTAAAATGATGAACAGCAGCATTGCAGATATCACTCGTTAGCACATCACCAAAAAATATGAATTAAACATGCAGCGGAAAATATCGAAAAATATCGATATTTCAAAATTCGTATCGCGATACGTATCGTGAGAAAACATATCGCGATGTATCGCTGTATCGATAAATATCGCCACCCCTAATTGTAAATGGGCCAGATTCGTCCAAGGAAAATAGACCAGCTGGACTTAGAGAAAATTTCAGCTCTTGGTTGACTATTGTGTGAGCTTGTTAACACGATAACTTAAAAACTGCTGCAAGAAATTTAATGATACTTGGTATGTAGCTTCTATGGGAGCAAACACAGATCGGTATTGTAAATGGGCCAGGTTTGCCCATGGAACGTTTTGCCAATTTCAGCTCTTGGTTGACTATTGTTAAACGATATCTCAAGAATAGCTGCAAGGGTTTTAATGAAACTTGGTGTGTAGCTTCTATGGGCACTAAATGGGTTACGTTGGCCCGAGGAAAATGAACCAAATGGACTTTGAAATATACTAAATCCTGGAAATTATTTAGCATCGAAATGAGTTTGTTAACACGATATCTGAAGAACAACTGCGGGGATTTTAATGAAACTTGGTGTGTGGTTTCTATGGAAACAAACACAGATCGGTATTGGGCCAGGTTCGTCGAAAGAAAATGCACCAACTGAAAATTTCAGCTCTTGATTGACTATTGATGGCCGTGTTTAACTGATGGGGGGTGGGGGGGGGGGCTGTTGGGAATATGTGGGCTATGCACACTGCTCTAGTTTTCAAAAAGCTTCTTCTCTCACATTTTGGATCGGATTTCTTTCTAATTCTGTACGATTGTTTCCTAGACGGTTGCCTCTTGAGGAATTACTTTTTTCGGTGATTCGCCAAAAATTGGCCAAATGGTGGAGAGGGGGGCGTTCACAATTTTTTGGTAGCCAATTTTCACAATGCTTCTTCTGCCACAATTTTCATCGAATTAACTTCTAATTTTGCATCACTGTTTACTGGGCTATTTCTTACATTTTCTGTAATTGACCTTCCTCTGCATTACTCATCCACAGCTATTACGTAACATGTCACTCATTCTGGAGTCAATATCAGTTGTGGTGCATTACGAAGTCGTTATTTACGACTGACCAAGAATGTTATGGTCGTATTTACATACCTCAACAGATCTGTTTTAATTTTGATAAATTTTCAGAACGCATTATCTTCCCAACTAAAGGTCAGAACGTATATAAACTTGGTTTAATTCTCCTACATTTTCTGAATATTGTGGCAGCCTTTCACTTAATAATAAATAGTGCTTGCAAAACTGGCTAGTTCTTGTGTAAAAAAATGCGGTATGTTAGATAATGTTAGAATTTAAATTTCAAAGTCTAGTAGTGATATTCAATGACTTAAGTGTGATCAAAATCTAATCATTCCGATAAGCCATTAATATAGAAACTGAAACAAAGTTTTAATGATGTTACCGGCGATAAAAGTGAAAAATCAAGAGTCGAATGATAAGCTCAAAGACACTATAGAGTTCACCATACATATATTACAGCGAATCTGTAAAACCAGCGAATCTGTACATTCACTGCCTTACTTAGTTAATCTGTAGATACGCTAAAAAATTTTCAGCGAATCTACAGATTCGCTTGTTTTTCACCTAAAAAATTATACAGATTCGCTGAAATTGCCTGATCGGCCATCTTTACCGACATGATCACTTGTTTTGCTAATATTTGAAATTTAATTGCTTTTTTGTGATTTCGTTACTCCAGATGTATTTTACACACCCTTTTCTTGATTTGTGTGAAGGGAATATATTAAAATGATTAAATCGGACACGTGACAGTAAATTAAATAACAACAGGAAAATTTAAACAAAACATTGGTTTTATTCACACAAGAAAACCTACGATAGGATCGAAAATTCACACACCGTTTTGTTGGGTTGGAAAACTAGAAATCACTTTTATTCACACAAGATAACTGGCCACAAGATTTGCAGAGCATCGAAAATTAACACTGATTGGATAAGCGTACCGTAATTCGGTTGCAATTTTATATCACCCGGAGGTGAGGAGATTATTGTGTTGCGCTCACGGAAGAATAATTGCACTTTGGGTAATGGCAATTTGAATGATACTCAGCATCGGAGTAATTATTGCAATTTATTTAGAAACAATGGTATTCACATTTGCTGTGATCACTTTTATGAAAGACGATAACACAAAGAGAGAAACTTTACTTAAGCCTTTGGGAATATTGTAAACAAATATTTTTGAACGCTTTCCGATACTGTTTTTCATTTGAGACTAGAAATTCGCATTTCAACAATGCATTTTAAAGCTAGATAAATATAAATATGTGTAATTTTAAAAGTTCCGATTGCAATATATTCCACAAAAAATAGAAAAAGGTGTGTAAAAAATAAAGTGAGAAGTCAGTCATATGAACACTCACATTGGGTGACATAAAAATCAACTCTTAGGCTCAGTTCTTCCCCGGATTAATTCTGGCCTTGACCTCGAGAAGTCGTGAAAGGTCCACAAAATCTGATCAGCCGAGAGGCCAGCTGTGAATGCAGCCGCTGTTCATCAAAGCCAGTCTCGTATACTTTCTGTGGATATTGTTAAGAAGAGGCTTAAGACCTACGCATACAAAGCACGTCGTTCACAAGGTGCACAGCCACACGTACGATAGTGTTGACAGTAAGAATCCAAGGCTCCGCAAATGACTTTGAATGACATTGTGTCCGCACCAGAGATCTTGCATATGAAAACCAGAATCCAAGGCTGCGCGATGACTTGAATGACATTGTATCAGCACTGGAGATCATCCAAATGAACAGCAGAATCTAAGGCTCCACGATGACTTCGAATGACATTGTATCAGCACTGGAGATCATCCATATGAACACCAGAATCCAAGGCTGCGGGATGACTTGAATGACATTGTATCAGCACTTGAGATCATCCATATGAACACCAGAATCTAAGGCTCCACGATGACTTGAATGACATTGTATCAGCACTGGAGATCATCCATATGAACAGCAGAATCCCAGGCTGCGCGATGACTTGAATGACATTGTATCAGCCCCAGAAATCATCCATATGAACACTCAAATCGAGCTTCATTAAATCCGTTCACAGAGTTTGGTAAAATCGTGTTCACGGACGATTATCTTTTTAAAAACTAAATTCTCGGATGTTTTTTTTTTTCTTTTATACTATCACCGGCGTGGACCGGTGACGTGTCCGAATAAAAGTCTGATTTATCCAGTTATGTTTATTATAATTTCTGTATATTACAATATTAATGTTCACATATAATTCATATACTTAATGCGCTGATTTCGTTTTCATATAACCCGTAATATTCGAGCCTCAATACTTATGCACACATTGATAATTATTGATTAACTATTCCTCTTATGTTTATTCACGTGCTCGTTTCATATATGTTTTACTTTATATTTTTCCTTCCGATAACCATTTCCTTATCTTGTTCTAATTCTATTCGTATATTCATGAACCTGAGGGTCCTAGCAGATGACCATTAACAGGTTGCTAGACTGACTCCCAGATACACGTTTGTACGCTAGAATTCGTATATCTGCTGTCAAAACCGCTGGCCTTATATATTACTCGGGGCCACTCGGCGGGTGCTGACACGCAATTGGGATCACAAGAGTTATACCACATAACAATCGCTAATTGCAATTTACGTACTCTTGCTAACACATAAGTTTTCGCACTTACGATTTAACTAACAACGAGCGGATTAACTAATCCCTTACGCCCAGCATGCCTACACAGCACGACGCTATTATTCTATTATAACGTCCCGTTGATCCTATCGTCTGGACTGGCATGTTTGGTGCTGTTTGTTGACCATAATACTAATTACAGTGACAGCTGTGTGTGTGACTCTACAGCTATTGTTTTAATTCATAACGGGATTTATGTACGTCTTATTTTGCTTATGGCAGAGCCCACTGATTCTACTGTTATTTTTTCTCATTGTCCTAATTCTAACATCGAATATTAATTTCATGCTAAGTTTGGAGAACAAGTTCTATTTACATATGTATAAACATGTATTTTATGCTATGACTCATTTCTGATAAATGTGTCCCTTTTGGTCCACCTCTGATATATGCCTCCCCTTCCAAATTGACACTCCGTGTCAATCTTACAAAACTCTTGCTACCGTACGACTATAGAAGCTACATTTATATAAAACGTATTTACATACATGCATGTACAATTTTGCTCGCAGCTTACGATACGATTCAAAGTTGTGATTTACCATAATTTTTCTTCGACAGTTGCTAAATCTGGATATAACTCCAGTGGTGCTGAGGGGGCGATTTCCTTAGGGGGTCTTATCTCTTCATTGGGAGAGGGCTCCGTTGTTGAAGCCGTTGGGCTTGGAATGGCATTTTTGCCGTTTTGAATAAAAATAGTCTGTCCCTCGTGAAAGAGTGATAACGCGACAATATGGGGTTGATTTAAAATGGTAATTAGTTTCCAATATGCGAATGGGTCAAGTGGGAGTGAAAGTGGTAGAGCGATGTTTTGCCCATTCAGCAAATTTGTACAAACAAAATGTCCCCAATTAATGAAGCAATGAGGGAACAGACGGTGTGGTTTAGCTTCAACTGTGATGTCGAATGGTTGATTAGGGGTTCTTATACCGCGAGGACACAATCCTATGCGCGCTACAGTGACCGACACACATTTTACACCATTTGAAACTGTAAGATTCAGTGCTGTATGGTGTCTACACTTTACAAGACATTTATACCCTAAAATACATATAAAACCTAAACATACAAACGATACAATACAAATCAAAAGTACATAAAAGAAAATATCTTCGTTCAAACCAGTTTCTTGGGCTGGTGCTTTCGTCGTTGGTGACAACCAAACTAAATCAGCTGGAGCTACAGCTACAGCTGCTACTTTGACCTTAGTTAAAGTACGAACAATAATGATGTACTTATGTAACTTATACACGGTAAAGCCTGATATGACAAATGACAAACATATACAACTACCTAAAATTAAATCAGTAAGATGTTTTTCGATAAGTGTCTTAGTTTTTGGTGCCCAATCACCTGACACAATGGGATCTACAATTGACTGATATATCGTTGCATTATTTTGCGCATATTGTGCCATATGCTTGAGATTAAGGTGCATTTTGTGATCAAGTGCCATCGTGTTTGAAAACGAATGTTCGTACAGTTTGAAATCTGGGAGCGAAGCGTTAACGATTTGATCAAAAAGCGTGTCTCCTTTCGCATTTAAGAGTTCAGTTTCACTAAAAAAATTTTGTAGTAGCGCCAGATTTATCGGATACAACTTTGTAACCTCGACGTTAACATTGTGGCAGTTATTTATTCGTGCTGGTAATTCGAACTGACCCGTTGTCAACTTACAGTGACATGGAATCTCTAGGACGCAGTAGTTACAACCTGGTTTAGACGTTGACTCTCTATCGGCGCATTCGATATGCACTGTTTGGATTGCAGACATTAATATCTTACTTGGCTCCAACTCAAGAATAAAGTGTTGCACGCCTGAGTGTATGCAATGCCATTTGCACCAGAGATTTTTTTTAACTTATCACATTTACTTCTCAATTAACCCCACTTTAATTTTAAAATTAAAGAGAGAGAAAGAAAAAAATAGGTTTTGGGCACTATTCCATATGTGACTGTTTGGCTTGCAAAGGAAGCCAGCCACACCACGTATCTGTGAAAGCATGACAAGTCTCCAAAAATAACTGAACGAAGCAAACGGTTCGGATTGGGAAATACTGTTAAATCTCCAGGGCTCATTAGAGCTGCAACATTTATGGAATGTTTCGGTAGGGGAAGCACTGAATCCACAAAAAAATAACATATCACAAACCCATGTTTTTGGGAGAAAACGCCGAAGATAGATTTTTGTACATCAGAGAAAAGAAACAACCTCTTCAGTTCTAATTGTTTAGTGATGTCAGTTCAAAGAATTACTCTAGATTTTTCATAAAAGTTTTAATGATAAACCAAGAACAACAGTGGAGTCTGTACGGATGGTTTTCCTTTTGTTGAAGGTACAACATGTCAGATAAAAAGGTCGTTCTTGTCACTGGTGGATCGGGTCTGGTGGGCAAAGCTATTCAATATGTTGTTGAAAACGGAGGAAAACTGGAGGGTGAAGAATTTGTTTTCATCTCGTCCAAAGATGCCGACCTGTTGTAAGTATGACCGTAGGTGTATTTGTATATTAAGTACTGAAGAGGAGGGGTTCGATGTGGCTCGGTGGCCATTAATGAGTAACTCCTAATAGACCGGAAACGGTTGTGTTTATGCACATGAGACATAGCGACCAATAAGGCCCTGCCATCACATTACAATGCTGATCTATGCGTCCGCAACGTGTGCACTTCATTACATAGTCTTAGTTTTATAAAGTGAATAATAGTTATAAGTTATAGAGCAATGCTTGCAAAAATAACAGCTAAATGAAAAACAAACAGACAAACGAAAGAAGAAAATAAAAAATAAAAAAATAAATAAAAACAAAAGCATTGGTATTGTTAGGATCAAGGGGTAGAACATAGTGACGACATTTTAATGAAGCAAGAGTGCTCGTGATTTACAGGAAAAGGGAAGAGACGCGGGCGTTGTTTGAGCGCGTCAGGCCCACACACGTCATCCACCTAGCGGCCATGGTAGGCGGCTTGTTCAAGAACCTCAAATACAACCTCGACTTTCTGGTAAGTCACTGCCTGCAACCCTCCCCTCCCCGCCCCCCCCCCCCCTTCCCCCCAGGTACCCGTTTTCAGAAACTCTTGTGTTGTTTACAGGGGTCTAATGGTCGTTTGTGGTTTACGGGGGGGGGGTCTGTTATGTTATACATGTTATTGAAGTTCTGTTGTCCAAACAAGTTTTATTCACCAAATGTGCACAACATAACAACATGTGGGTTTAGTCTTGGTTAAGATGAACTTTATTATTCTGATCGCTCGAGCATAGTAAGCATGTATCACAAACCGTGCTCCCAGTTAACAGATATACCGGATATTGGCGTGGGCCAGTTGACTGCGGAACCGTGGTGTGTTGTATCGCCAGAGTGGACTATTGGTTTCTTTCTTCCGTAATAGTGACAATGATGTTTAGAAGGAAAAGAACAGCAGTGGTTATCTAGTGATGTTTGAAGTGGACGCGGTAATTCGTGAGTGTTTTGATACGTTCGGTTGTTTGTAGAGAAAGAACATGCTGATGAGTGATAACATCCTGCAGACATCGTACGAGCTTGGCGTCAGGAAGGTTGTGTCGTGTCTCTCCACCTGTATCTTCCCAGACAAGATCACCTATCCCATCGACGAGACCATGGTCAGTGGGCGGTCAGTGGGTGACGTCACCGTGCGGCAGCACAGCTAATGAAATCAGATATTCTGGGGCAGTGTCAAGAATTGGGGGGGGGGGGCGGAGTGGGGATGGTGGGGGGTCTCGCAGGTTATGTAGTTGTTGCAACATATGTGAAGCTCTTCGGTTTTTTTTTTTCATGTTTTCAGAAGTATTGATGGAATGTAATGGATTTCACGTCTAGGTATTGACATTTCCTTTGTTGTCTCTCTGATGAAATGATGGTGATCGCTCAACTGAGAGAATATTCTAGCCCAGTTAAACGTTGTTGCAATAGGCGGTGATGTCTCGGTTGTGCGTCAGTGGCTAGGGTCAGTGACTGGGGGTGTGTAAATGTTTCCCTTGCAGTCTCGCTCTTCACCACTGTTGTCGCCCATTCGAATCTTTCAATGCAGAGGTTTTATTTTCCAGTTTGGTAGTGTAGGATTGGAGTTTCGAGTCCCGTTCATTAGATGTGAGAAGAAAAGCTTACCGCGCTAGATATTACCTATATAATGGTGACATTTCAACAGCTGGGCGCAAGTCCTTTGAGATTACGGCATAAGCCTAATCACACTTTTTAGTGATTCGAATAAAATGCGCAAGAATTTTGAAATTCGAATGCAAGGGAACCGGGTAAAAAGAATGAAGGGAATGATAGACGAAATATAGAAGAAATATAGCAAAAACAGCTATTACTCGGAACATAAGAGAAATTGAAGAAATTGAAAACTTTTAATAAATTTTTAAAATGGCACACGGGTTGTGCAAGAGAAATTTGGCGAAATCTCTCTATCATTTCTTTCATTTTTACTTGGTTAGTTTGTATTCGAAACGCAGATTTTTTGCGCATTTTGTTTGGAACGCCTAAAGTGTGATTTGGCTTATTCCAATCAATTCCCAAATAGCTATAAGAACGAAGAGTTTACGATGTATCAGGCATAAATCAAGTTCCATTGGTTTTCATACTGAATGGTATACGGGTCCTTTTTGAAAGGTCCGTAGTACAGTTATGGATGAGAGACACAAATCATATACAAGTACGATTTTTTTTCGAAGCTGCTTCTCTAAAAGTGTTATTCTGATATTTTATAAGTATATATATATATATATATATATATATATATATATATATATATATATATATATATATATATATATATATATATGTTACAGCGAATCTGTAAAACCAGCGAATCTATAGATTCGCTGAAAATATCAGCGAATCTGTAGATTCGCTGACTCATTTAGCGAATCTGTAGATTCGCTGAAAATTTTCAGCGAATCTACAGATTCGCTGGTTTTTCACCTAAAAAATTATACAGATTCGCTGAAATTGCCTCATCGGTCATGTTTACCGACATGATCACTTGTTTTCGCTAATGTTTGAAATTTAGTTGCTTTTGAGCGATAACGTTAGTCCAGATGTATTTTACACACCTTTTTCTTGGTTTGTGTGAAGGGAATATATTAAAATCGGGCTTGATTCTCTGTTTCCATTGCTATCAACTGATTTCATGTAGCTGAGGTTTTTTTGTCATTTGATGAAAATACAGCAATTATAAGCTTTCACACCGGAATAAAGTTTCTATTCGTTGAAATAGTTGCCCTGTCAGTTTCTGTTAAATTAAACTATGAGTATGCGGAGCATGGAAAATTAACACTGACAGTGTTTTGCCCATTCGACCACTTGTTCATTCGACCATCGAACAACCCCCCCCCCCCCCCCTCGGTAGAATAAGAAGGGGCTTTTTCAAATTCAGTGGGGGTTTTTTTTTAGCCCCCTCGTGTTCCAAGAATGGGGCTGAAATTGAGCGAGAGGGGGAGAAATCCCCTAAATCCCCCTCTGGGAAAAACCCTGCACTGATTGGATAAGTGTACCGTTGTTCAATTTATATCACCCGGAGGTGAAGAGATTTTTGTATTGCACTCACGGAAAAATAACTGCAATTTGATTAATAGCAATTTGAATGATACTCGGAAGAAGAGTAATGATTGCAATTTATTTAGAAACAATAGTATTAAGATTTGCTGTGATCACTAATATGAAAGACGATAACACAAAGAGAGAAACTTAATTTAATGAGTATTGATAGCAAATATTTTCGAACGCTTTCCAACATTGTTTTTCATTTGAGACTAGAAATTCGCATTTTAACAATGCATTTTAAAGCTTGTTAAACAAAAATGAATGTAATTTTAACAGTTCCGATTGCAATATATCCTATTCCCAAAAAGCAAGAAACTTAATTTTAGCATTTGTGAACGCTTTCCAATATTGTTTTTCATTGGAGACTAGAAATTCGCATTTCAACAATGCATTTTAAAGCTAGTTAAATAAGAATATGTCTGATTTTAAATGCTCCGATTGCAATATATCACATCCCCCCCCCCCAAAAAAAAAAGAAAAAGGTGTGTAACACACCTCTGGAGTAACGAAGTCACATAAAAGCAATTAATTAAAAAAATCACCCAACACAAGCAATTCTGTCTGTAAAGATGACTGGTCAGGCAATTTCAGCGAATCTGTATAATTTTAAAGGTGAAAAACCAGCGAATCTGTAGATTCGCTGAAAATTTTCAGCGAATCTACAGATTCGCGAAGTGAGTCAGCGAATCTACAGATTCGCTGAAATTTTCACCGAATCTACAGATTCGCTGGTTTTACGGATTCGCTGTAACATATATATATATATATATATATATATATATATATATATATATATATATATATATATATATATATATATATATATACTGAAGACGGCATTTTATATTTGAAATTTCAGATAACATTGACGAATTGGGACTGTAAAAAGAATGGATGAAAAATGACACATCGAGATTGCTCTTCGTTTCTAGCGTTTTGGCATAAGGGGTGTCCTGTCTATCAACACCCCCCCCCTTCCCCCGGTGTCTGTCCCTGCTATATGGTTTCACCATTTTTAGCTGATCTTTTGAACCATTTTTTGTTATTCTTTCGGAGAAGTGTTCACGTGATATACCAATTGTTGCCTGACTCCTTCCAGCGCTTATTACTGTTGTAGGTTCACAATGGACCGCCGCATGACTCCAACTTTGGCTACTCGTACGCCAAGCGAATGATAGATATAGCCAACAGGTAATGTAGTGCTTACTTCTTGTCTGTTCTGCCTCGGCACAGTCCCAGACCGCCAGGGTCTCCTGTGTCACAGCAATGCTGTATTTAAAGAGTCTGTAAGGTAAGCAAAAAAAAAAAAAAAAAAAAAAAAATCGCGGGAAGGAGGGACATGGGGATTCTGTTGACTTTTAACCGTGCTTTTTGTGTGATGATGGCACCGCTTGACATCAAGTCTTTTATTCGTCTGTCACATATTCATGGTTGACGTCACGTTGCCGTAGTGAGATAGGGTTTGAATTTATACTGGATCAGAGCAAAACCTCATGCGGTCACTTGTCAGTGTCAATTTATTCCGCATCTTTGAAGAAAATATACAGTGTGTGACGTAATATGTACAGTCTATTCCTGGACACTAAACTTTTGGTTCACCCACTGTTCTAGTTGTCGAGTGTTTGCAGTGCTGTGTGGTGTTTTTATCGTTTGGTAGAGCGTACAACAAACAGCACGGCTGCCAGTTTACCTCAGTCATCCCCACAAACGTGTTCGGTCCCCACGACAACTTCAACATAGACGACGGGCATGTCTTGCCTGGACTTATGCACAAAGTGTACTTAGCCAAACGTAAGTCCTCTCTATGTGCTTAAAAGGCAAATTGCAATTATTTCTGAATTCATCCAATTTATTGACATATCTTATATTATTTTTTTAATACCAATAAACTTTTGTATTTATTTCTTCTGAAGCAGAAATAGTGCAGGGAAAAAATGCAAACTGTTTTGATGCGAAATTCTACCTTTATATTCTACGCCTAAAACTCTCGTTTGCCATTGGGAAATCCAGGACAATGGCTGGTGCTTTTTTCTCACCAAATTGCCAAAATTATGCGAGTATCATCTAAGATATTTGAATGCAGTTTTGACCACTTTTTCTAGCTGTGTTATATATATATTCGCTTTCATACCCATAGTGGCAAGACTTTTACTGAGCAAGGAAAGCCTTCGTCCATTCAGCGGCTGTAGGTTCGGCTGCATGTTTTTTTCCGGGGTTTCAGGCGACAACACGCCGTTGGTGATATGGGACACAAGATCTTCCATTCGGCGGGTGTGGGTTCGGCAGCATGTGTTTTTGTTCTTGGGTTTTAGGCGATAATACGCCGTTGGTGATATGGGGCACGGGATCTCCACTGCGACAGTTCATTTACTCCAGGGATCTCGCCCGCTTGTTCCTGTGGACGATGAGAGAATATCCAGAAATAGACCCGATCATTTTGTCAGGTAAAAAACAAAGACATGGTATAAACTGTCCGTTAAATTTTGCAACCTGATTGATTTGCAGACAGAGCGCAAACTTTTTCCGCATTTTTATTCGAAACACTCCAAGCGTGAACTGCCTTAGTGAGGGCTGAGTGCATTGTGATGAGGTATGATTACGTGTCGGAGGCTGATACGGGGCTGTTGTACGCCGTTATTGCTTTACTTAAATAATTTTAAACAATTAACTCTAAAGATGTTGAGTAACTTGGCATGGCCCTTGTTTATTTTTAGTTGGGGAAGAAGATGAAATCTCAATAAAGCAGGCAGCCGATCTGGTCGTCAAGGCCATGGACTTCACGGGCGATGTGGTCGTATCCTTTGGCTTGTTTGTGTGTGTCGTTGCTATTACGACGCCTGTGCGGGTGCAGCAACTGCCGCAGTATGTAAGACGGTGGGAAGAGGTGGGTGGGATATTGGGGGGGGGGGGGGGGGGGTACTGGAGTGCGTACTGCGTGCGTCTTCACCTTAAAAGAAAACATAAATAAATAAATAAAAAAAAAAGAAGAAAAGAGCATGGCTTCATTGCCGTCTGTGTTATTTATTCCCCACAGGTAGAACCTGTGGGGAATATATGCGATCGACCGTGTGTCGGTCTGTCGGTTGGTCTGTCATCAAGAGCTTGCTAACACTGCAATTTAAAAACTGCAAGGATTTTGATGAAACTTGGTATGTAGCTTCTATGGGAACAAACACAGATCGGTATTGTACATGGGCCAGGTTCGTCGAAGGAAAATGGACCAGCTTGACTTAGAAAATTTCAGCTATTAATTAACTATTGATAGCCGTGTTTAACTGATTGGGGGCCTGTGGGGAATATGTGGGCTATGCACACTGCTCTAGTTTAGGTTATGGCTGGCCGGCGCTGTCCCTCACATTCCAGTCACCCATCTTCTCCTGAGTAATCTTATCTCAAAACTGGGTTAAAAAAAAGAAAGAGACACAGGGTTTCCTTAACACAGCGAGCAGCAAGACACGAGCAAAGCGGACGGACAGAGGAAGAAGACGGCTAGCAACAAGAAGCTCAAGAAATACCTTCCTGATTTCCAATTCACGCCTATAGAACAGGGTAGGGGTTGCATTGTCTCCATTGTTGAAAATAAAACACTGGAGTATAGAATAAGAGCGATATATATATCACGGCACTAAGGGTAAAACTGGTACAAGACTGAGTAATAGAAAGAGTTAGAATTCACAGTTAGAATTTAAAAGTTAGAATTCACTGAAGCGTATGGCCCGCTAAGCTTCATGTAATCAGATAATACCGAAATAAGTAAGGTTTCAGTTTAAAACCGATCTTAATACCAGGCGCAGTCGGTCGCCGGGTTGTCTAGGAGGTTCCAAATGGACCAATAATCTTTTCTCATTCTTTATGTTGATGGAAAGGCAGAATGGGAAAATTTCCGGATTGTGCCCTGATATTATATGCGGCTATGACAATCATAGCTGGAGTGAATTTAAAGTTTCACGGAAGTACGCCCTGTTCTCACTGCGTTTTTGCATTTTCGGGTATTAACGTATGGCGAATGTTCAGAGTCCAATTTAAAGTGTTCTAATTTTTTTCAGAAGTCGTTCAAGCTCTGGCAGAATGGAGCACAGTCAGAAATACTTTTGCAAAACATTCTCCCCGCAAGAATTTTGTTCAGTTTTTCTCATATTTGATAGAAATTTTACTCAAATAGATCAACTTAACGATTCACTGTATTTACAGTTAAACCAACTGTGAATTAACGTTGAAAGCTGAATGATTTATTCAGAACGTTTTAAAACGTAAGCCTGTGAGATCATTTTCGCCGTGGGTTTTAATTTTGCGCCAGTAGTACCGCAATGGTTGTATTTTCAGCCGATCACGATGTCCCTGCGCATTCTTGTTTGCTAAGAGATCCTGCATTTGTTTTCTTTACAGCAATAAAAGAAACGTGTGAGTGGTTTGAAACCAACTACGAAAGCGCCCGAAAATGAACGACCAGGCATCACCAGTCGTCGGCATTTCCACCAACAAATAAAAATAAGTAAAAAAATAATTAAATAAAAAAAACGCTTGTATATATATATTTGTTATGGCACCTTTTGTTCAACGAATAGTGTATTGTGTGTTGCAATCTGAGTTTTGTGGTCCATAATGTCCAAATATAGAACTATAGGAACGGGGGAAATGAAGTTCACTGAGGCTTTCATACATAGCAGAAACAGTTACCTGGAGTTGGATAACTCATAAAGCAAGCAGGGGCAGTATTCATTAGCAAGAATAAAGAATGCTCGCTTTCGGAGCCTTGTAAAATTTGTAAATGGCTAATTTTCTGTATCAAGAGGGAGCTCATATTAAAGATTGGGATATTGTATATTTCTGAGTTTTTTCTTCTATTTTCTCTGATATTTATATGATAATAGTAGCTTTTTTTTGGATGAAGAGCTGATTACGGGAGTGGTATATTTTTGTCAAGCAGTGCGAGAATTGTAGTACGTCACTCTTTGCGATTGTTTCGTCATCACGATTTCCCCGGCGCGTACCAAGCCATATCCTTTGTGCTGAGTAGAAATTTGAGAAAATCAAGAGCGTTAAGGATTTTTGTGCTGTTTGTGAGATAGAGTAAAACAATATATGCGTGATATAACAGGAAGAGTTAGCCTGGATGTTTGTTTATACCGGATATCACTCGGGATGTCACGGTGAAAAACCATACACTCGTGACTCCTTCCGTCAGGATGGCCACTTGGCACCATGTGTTACCTTGCGTGTCCAGAAAAAAAGGAAAAGGAAAATAAAACGCGGAAAAATGGGGGTGATTTTGAGGTCGAACGCGGTCCTCGCGGCGTTTCAGTTTCGTTAAAAAAGGGATAATTTTCATTCCGTACTCCGCGTTTCCTACAAAACTGCACTCCGCGTTTGGTTTGAAAGGGTAGATATAATTTAAAACTTAGCACTCCGTGTTTAGGGGTCGTTTAAAAAAAAAACTTGGACACGCATAGTAACCAGCTTGTATGTAAGTGGCCCTCCCCCCTCCCCCCCCCCCCCCCCCCCCCCCCCCTCAGGTTCCTACCGCATTCACACTCGTGTAGTTCCTTAGTGTAGCTCAAATTTATAAGTGAAATACACAGAGGTTTTGTTTTGATCGATTCAATTTTGTTGGCTTTGAGTCTCCTAAAATTTTCTATTTCCGATTATGTGTTATGGACATGGACTCTTTCGTTATGCACAAAGTCTGTTTTTGCTGACAGAAAAAATGTCTTGAGAGTGAGATAAAAAAAGGCATGTTGTGTGACTCGTTGTTTGTGATATTGTGATATCACAATGCGATATTGCTGCCCAGTCGTTCTACAGCATCTCGTCTTCCATTCCGTCGCCGTTATGAGTAGCACCGATCAGTGGTTAACGATAGGATCTGAGAGAAATGTACCTCAGCGAAATGTCGAAGAAAGTTTGCCAGGGGCGGTCTTGTTTCTTCTTCTTCTTCTTCTTCTTCTTCTTCTTCTTCTTCTTCTTCTTCTTCTTCTTCTTCTTCTTCTTCTTCTTCTTCTTCTTCTTCATTCCCTCCCTCCCCCCTCTCTCTCTCTCTCTCTCTCTCTCTCTCTCTCACTCACTCTCTCTCGTGTTGTTCTGGTTGTCCAATAAGTGCTAATTATAAAATATGGCCATTGTTCAAAATCGAAATACAACTTGACAGTTTTGTGCAATAATCAAGGGACACATTGTTAACGGTCATGTTACTTGTTGAATAGGCAAATGAAATAAACGAATTAAAGGGATTTAGTGTTTTTTATTGGAAATCTTGTTCATAAGGTTTTGCAGTATACTGGCTTATTCCGGGGTATTTGCAAATTGACAAATATGTTCAGCGATGTAAACAGTGAAAAGGCCTCGCAAGTGACACGAAGGAGTACGTTATTGACACTGAATGCGTGCAGTATACTAGTAGATATACGTGCATGTGTGTGTGCACGTGTGTGTTTGTGTTCGCGCTAGAGGCTCCGCCCACTATGATACAACCATATCTCTTAGGCATATGTAATCTCTCACTTTCTTTGGCACCTTAAGTTCATTGACATTGTACACTACATTCGAGGCTAAGCACTGCCGTATGCTATCTCTGCACCACTCTTGAAGGGGGCGGGGCTTTGATATCCTCTCGTGTACCCACCCAGCCATGGTTGAATCCGCCCCGCACACAGTCTGAAGATAGCTGAGCTCAGCGTCCTTGGAATGCACACCCTGCCAATCGACAACGTCGCGGAGTTCGTAACTAATACGGGCGTTGAGTCGCGGGTTTGCCGCTAGGAGGAGCTGTGCCACAGTGCTGCCATTCTCGTGCAGCATCTGCGTAAACAAACGGTACAGTTGTGATGACGTAAACGTGGAGAACCCAGTCGCTTGGATGACCTTGAGTAATATGGCGATGTTTTGAGACAGAGTGAAATGCTTCTTTGTGAGAATACAATCCTGCTGAGTCTGCTGCAAGACGGCTTGTACATTAGCACCGTGGTCTATAAGTAGTTCTACTATCTCCTTTCGCCCCGTGAATTGGCTGTGGGTAGCGAACTCGATTTTGTTAGTCCTGAAGTAATCGTGCAGCCAAAGAGACTGCGTGTCTAAGGTTATTGTGTAATACAGTGCGGTGTAATTAAATTGATCTGCCCTGTTTACATTCTCGCCTGCACTAACACATTGCTTCACTAAATCAAGCTGGCCGCACATAGCCGCTAGCGACAATATGGACGGCAGCGATTGGTTGTAGTTTGTGACGTCACAGCCGTAGCATAACAGCTTGCGTACGATGTCACTGTTGCGATGGATAAGTGCAAGTTGTAGCGGTGTCATCCCGTCGGCATTTGGCACATTGCCGTGGACGGAGTGATTCAGCAGCACATGGGCACAAGCCGTGTATCCATGGATACAGCACTTGTGGAGCGGCGTGTTTAACGAGTTCACTTCCGCTACGTTTGGGTCGGCCCCTGCGTTTAATAACAAGTTCATACATTGAGCATGTTGGTGCATAGCCGCCACGGACAACGGCGTCAAATTCATGGACACGATGTTCGTTAAGGAAGGCCTATCTGCTTGGTTGACGTCAGCTCCCGCGTGAATTAATAACTTCGTTATTTCGACGTCACCAGTCTCACACGCGACGTGAAGAGGACTGCGCCCATACGCGTCGCTGGCATTGGGATCGGCGCCGCACTGTAACAACAGACGGATCAGATCCAAGGCCCTCTGCCGTATGCACAAATTGAGCGGCAAGCGTCCCTGGGCATCCCGGGCGTTAATATCAAAACCAACATAGCGTCCTTCGCACCGGCAGGAAAGATACAAGTAGACATAATCGCGGTCATCCCGTCTCCACGTGTATGTCAGAATTCGGTCGATGTCCTTGACCTTCTTTTTCAAGGAGCATATCCGTCTATATTTCATTAAGCTGATGCTTGCGGCGAATATTCCCGAGTGTTTATATTTGGTAGATATGTATCCACCGTGATCCACATGGATACTGGCCACGTGATCCAGGACTTCTTTAGCGCCATGTTGCAGCATCATGTAGCGTAGGTGGTCCAAAAACGTGTTGATGTCAGATGATTGACAGGTCTTGTTTAAATAACACTGAGACGAATGACTGACATTCGGAAGTGGTAAATTCTTCACTGTAAAAGACTGCTGCTGACCCATGCTGCAAAATATTAAAATACAAATCAAGCTTTGTTAAAAACCAGTGATTTAGATAACAATGGGAAAACGTAACAAACTATCGTTCACTTCCTATATATAGCAGTATCTCATCCTTCTATTATTTATCGGTCATTCCTCGTACTTCACAAACCTTGGTGTTTGCTTTAGTAAAATCCAACTGTTAAAAATGAAAACCTTGCAACAAAAACCATGCAAGGATATTTTCATAATGAAAAACACACCAATTCAATATTCTGCAATGTATACTTCGCGTATTTTTCAGTTGGAATATGCCCACATTTTGATATTCCGTGCAACGGGTGTGTTTTAACTGTTTAATTGACCGGTTATTACGAGACCCTATGTTATAAAGAGGGCACTAGCCCGGGGAGAGTGGGGGTGAGCACTTAGTTTGATACATGTCACCAAGCATGTTCCAAAAAAAGAAGAAAAACGTAGAGAAAGGGGGTAATTTGAGGCCAAACGCGGTCGCCGTACCAATTTCCGTACAACATAATATAACAACGAAAATATACATTTGAAATTAACATTAAGGTTTGGAAATACTTTTCTATTGATGGCCGTGCAAGGATTGATTTTCAAATACAGTCGACTTGATTTTTTTTCCGATGTTTCACTGTTAACAACATCATAAATGTCACACTGGGCAAACACACCGCAGCTGCGTTTAGACCTACATAATCTAGTCTAAAATGTTTTTAATTTCCTACCTGTCTGTAGATCTCGCAAATGCCCTTTTCTCTCTGCTTTATCGGTAAAAAAACAGAAAACTATATCCTTAATTCTATCGCGCTATTTGGTAAACTATTTGTCCTCGGGTAGAGCGTAGCATGGCTTATATATAACTGCTGCATTGCAATAAGCAATGCGGGGTCCTTGTGACGAGGGTGACGCTGATCTCACCTCGCACCACTAGAGGGGGGAAAAGTCCTGCTGCTACAGTCATAGAAACGCCCGTCCGTGACACTGCTCTCAAGAACATTGTAATTATCGAGGGAAGGGAGGGGGTGGAAATAATTGCAATACTGAGTGCGTGCTTGACAGTGGGAAGGAGGGGGTGGAGATTGCTGTGTACGGTGTCATTGCTGTTTACATAACGGTAGCTGTTCTGAGTAGAATGGAACCGCAATTAACAGCAGGCCTCTTCAAACACACAGCCTTACTCCGACGGGAATTTTATTGTGTTGCTGCTACTGTCAAAATGTGTGACATCAGACGTACTTTTTATCATGAAATGTTCCTTTCAAACACTGTACTGTTGCAAATGCCACTAGGTGCCATACAGCAAAAGTAGATTTTTCACATTTTATTCCTTTTCCGAAAGAAAAAAATTACTACAATTTAAGTGAGAGAGAGAGAGAGAGAGAGAGAGAGAGAGAGAGAGAGAGAGAGAGAGAGAGAGAGAGAGAGAGAGAGAGAGAGAGAGAGAGAGAGAGAGAGTAAACTTTAAAGTGCAAAATGTAATTTTTTTAAATAATCGAGCAACGCCTAATTGGAAGTTGTAAAAGTAACATCATACACTTTTATATGTCTACAATGTCTACATGTCTACATGTCAATCTCTTACTGGCGATTATTGGCTATAATTATGGCTAATCTCCACACAGGCTTATCAATGAATGGATTACATTATAATAAATTCCCGCATTGTACGGTACTTTCTTTCAAAGAATGATAATAAAACCCCAACCGTCCGAATGCGAGACAAATTAACACGCAATAATAATAATAATAATAATAATAATAATAATAATAATAATAATAATAATAATAATAATAATAATAATAATAATAATAATAATAATAATAATAATAATAATAATAATAATAACTAACTGACTGAAGAAGAAAGAAGAGTTTGGAAAAGCCATCTGGGTAGATCCTAACACATGCACATTTTCCCACATGTATTTGCGGACGTCCCAAAACATTCGCTCACGGGACTTCCGTTTGCAGAATGTTTCATAAAAGGAGTTTCTGTCCAAGGACGCTAAGGGGGCGTGGTACTGTTTGAAGGGGTTGGGGTGGGGATGCCAACTAGAGATCCCTGTTGGCCTGTTCTTAATTAGAGCACCTCCCCCGAAACAGCCCCAGATAAGCTACAGATACAGCTTTTCGCTTGCTCTCTCTTGTTTCACGAAAATACACCATTGATGGTGACCCAAGCAACTTCACGTTATCACTTAGTACAAGGTATTCATCTTCTACTTCTGGTTATGAGGTCCCCATAGTCAATACTCCATCATTGGGATTTCCGCTAATTATCATCGTTTTCCTTTTGGGTACCCAGGTTAGGCAGGCTCTGTTAATTATCCGAATAGGATAAATACGATGTGCCATTACAGAAATGTACAAAAATACAAAAGAAGAAAAACAAACAAATAAACATTGAACAAAAATAACACACACATACACACACGTACACACACAAAGAATTAGGTTTAGGACAAGCTATACTCAAGCTAATTTAACTTTTTAGCTAGGCTTTATGAGATACCTCAGCGAAATCATTCTCAGGAATGGTGATAGGGTGTGTGTCTAGAAAGACCATACAAGGTCAAGGACATCGAACACTTACATTAGCTGGATATGGAGCGTGGGTTTTTCGCCTGAGGGACTGAATGTTGCACAAAACCAAGTTTAATTTGGAAAACAATAGTGCTAGTGCGAGACACTGGCATCTGCTTGAAATAAAAAAGAAAAGAAAAAAGAACCGCTCTAAAAATGCTGAATTCGAACGCATCTTTGCTAAGAAGTTGACTAAATTAAAATAACCCCTAAAATAATGTTAATTGAAAATGTGTAAGGGGAAACTGTACATCGCACTGATAAGTGCAAAATAAAAAAAAAACGAAATGGCTAGCTTTTAGTTAAAAATTTAGCTCATAAAAAAGTCCAAAAAGAATTTTAAAATGATTTAAAATTTAAAACAATATTCAGCATAAGCATTTTCAGCATAACCACACAATTGTCAGATGCAGTTGATTTCAGGGAGTGTATTTTTATATGTAATTTAGGACTTATTTCTTTAGAAGATACGAGAATGAAACACATTTTATGAAACATGTTTCGACCAATCACAAAAGGCCTTTTTGTTTACAAATCATTCTGTTTGTATACCTTTCGAGGAAGAGGGGGGGGGGGGGGTGGGGGTGGGGGGCATATGCCAGAATCTGAATATATCTGAAGAACTTTATTTACATATACAAGCAAACTTCATACCCCCACCCACACCCATCCACCCTACCCCCGCCCACAGAAAAGGCATTGAACTTAACATTTTTATTAAAAAAATCTTGAACTTTGATTTGTCGATATGTAACAACTCAAACTCATATTTTGAGCACATGCTCTGATGAGTTTGTAACTCAGACTTCACAAACATATTTTGAGTATACGTTTGAATTAATTAAGTTGTTGAACACGTTCGTGGGTCACCATCAGGAGTTAAAGGCTTAATATCTGAAAGATATGATATATATGCAACCATATTGAAGCATATAGTGTGTGATAAAATTATTCACACTCAGCCAATACCAACATCAAACCATATCGATAGGAATATTTTCTCTTTTGGGCAATCCTTTAGGGAACCCTTTGACGTCACGCCATGACGTCATCTAATCATTTGACCGGTAATCTACACAAACTTCACCTCTGTATGCAGTCTCTGGTATTTTCTTGCTCTTTAAAGCTAATTTTATTATGTGTCAGATTTATCTTAAAAAACGTGGGTGTTATGCCCCGGGCAATTCTTTTATATCTCTTTTCACTAATTTATTACACAATGAGCGTTTTTTTTTTTCAAATAAGGAAAGCTGGTGGGATATTATCAAGCTGTTTGTTTTCCACACACCCCGCACGCTATTTGATTTTATAGTCTCAACCCCCTCCCCCCCCCCCCCCCCCCCCCCCCCCGCCCCTCGCACCTACTCGTGGTCCAGGTTAGGTGTACGCTTTATTGTGAGCAACCAACCAAGCGAAATGTTTGTTGTTTGCAAAATACAGCGGTCACAAGGGACAATTAAAAATTGCCTCACGGGTAGTGACCGCGTGTTGGTTGTGGTAAAGCCATTAAGTGTTTGCCATGTAGGCACGCGTCATTTGGCACTCTGTTACCCTATTGTGAGCGGATTAGCGAGCATTTCTCTTGATTCCAGTTTAGTACACTTGACCTTGATCCTGTGCTGTTACACAACTGTGCCAAATAAACCCATGACTGGCAGGAGGGGGGGGGGGTGGTGATGAGTTAGAGAGGTGGAGGCGGGGTCATTCAATTAGCATACCTTTGGGGCGTGCAGGAAAATTTTATAGAATCATATTTATATCTAATTGATTCACCCGCTTAAAGATAATCTTCATTAAATGCAACCTTTAGTGGAATAAGATAGGCTTAGAGATTGTCACTCGTTTTTCTTACAGCTGCGTATTTACGAGCGCAAGGTGCCCCGAGGTTATCCACATTTCTCGGAAAATCTATCTCTACACAAATGTGAGATATCTTACTTTCAATATTTTGATGATTTCATCACTCATTTATTATGTAGAATTAAAGGACAGTTTTAAATCATTTTAGCAATGTGTCAATAATGAATATATATGAAAAGTTTTATTCCATTTTTTTCACTTCAGTTTACTGAAAAATATGTTGATATAACTTAAACATTTGTAAGGTGCAATTATTAATTTTTCTTAACGTGTCATCTGATATCCAGACATTTGGGCCTGCGACATTTGGACCGGAGACTTTTGGGACAGAGGTAATTAAGCCAGAGACGTTTGGGCCTGAGACATTTCGGCGAGAAGTGGAAAGTGTGATATTGCTGCCAGCACAAGTTTTGATAATTTATATCATAATATTTACCTGGTATAATTTTAGTTGATATTTAAGGGGCTAACTCTGCCCTTTTATATATTTTCTAGAAACCGGAGAGTGACATGCTCGTCAGGCGAATTAACCGATAAAAATTGGAATAAAAACAATAGACTTTTTTTTAAGGCAACACGTGTTGTCCGTAAGATAGATAAGACTGTCAAACACTGTGATTTTACTGGAAGAAGATATGTTACTTTACTTGTACAATATGCGATTTTACTGGTGTGTAAATTTTAATGTAGCGTTGGATTTATCTTTATGATTGATGTCATTCATGGCAGGGGTTGGGGGTTTGTTCTTGGCGGTTTGCTCCTAGGATCTCGTTAAAAGGGGGGGGGGGGGGGGGTTACTCCTGGGGATGGGGTGTTTATTCCCTGGGGTTTCTGTAGAAGCTGTGGGGATGCAGAGATGAGCCTCTGCATTTTTTGCTTCGGTCCCTGCGACAATAGCTAGCACACAAGGACACTCGATGGATTTCTTTTCGAGTTGGTCAAACAGAGCGGGGTGCTCTTACTCCGTGTTCTCGGGGTGAGTTAATTTTTTGCATGCGTATTTGTTGGGTGACCCTTAAACGAAATTTACCTAGAATATTCTTTAATAGATTGCAAATTTATCCAGCAACATGTTGCAAAAATACTTTTATATTTATCATGAAAGAAGCCACATTCAGTAATTGTCTATCGATACCCCCCTCCTCCGGCCTGTTTGAACAACAGTGATTGAATTGAAACAGCTTTCATTGTAATGTCATTCTGTAACTAAAGCAGTTAATATTTATAACGAATATATTTTGATATTCAAAAAAGAAAAAAAACTCTGATAGGAACCTGGGAGCGAGGTGGGTTAGTGAATTTTATGGCTTGAACATGAGTTTTAGATTGTGATGAATTCCCCGTCTCCCAGCCCAAGAAACTCCTTTCTCCATGAACTTAACACACCAAGCTAAAATTTGAGTGTGATTGATTAATACTAACACAGGGTTAAGGATTATCAAAATGAATGACCAATGGCATTGTCCCAATACCCCCACTTCATTAACAACTTTAAATAAAAAAATCGTTCAAATAAAAAGAATCTCCTGGGATAATTTGGAGAATAGATTTTTTGTTAAGAAATTCAGGTTTATGGCACTAAACTGAAAATTCAAGAAATATATTTCTTAATAAATAAATCATGTTATCAATTATAAAAAAATATGTTCCTCGCATTCAGATAGAACTTCACTTGGCATATTCCTGTTGCGTTTGATATCTCGCAATTAGGACGATTGATCTTTGTAGTTATTATCTCATTTAAGACCCACGTGACATTGAGGTTACTCAGCGTGCTCTTCAGGGTAATTTTAAGTGAGGAAAACTGAGCTGTTTTGTTAATAGTCAATAGTTCAGGGGGTATATAGACTAACTAAAGCCTGGATCATGGATAAGTCTTTTGATATCGAGTCCATATTTAGAAGCATTAGCACTGCAACTCAACACTGTTGCGCAGTGGCCGTGAAATGCTTCTGTTATTGTACAATACTAATCATTATGGTGACATGATACTGTCCATTGTAACCGACGGCTTTGTTCATGGTTTGTAGAAAGAGCGCATCGTTCAAAAAGGATTAGGCGGAGAAATGTGGATACAACAGTCATACGATTGTATATGACAAGATACACTGCACTCCTCAAAGAAAGTGTGTATAGAAGTTAACAGTGCATAAACGAGAACTGTTAATGTCTTTTGCAAGTTTGAGAGCTTTGATTGTTAATTGAAGGTACAGACTTACACAGCAAAGTTTTAAAAGACTCAACAAAAAAAACACACAGACAAGCAGACAAAAACAGAAATAAACAAACAAAAAAAAAACACTAAAAAACTGAAACAAGACGAAATTATGATGAATTATCAAAAGAAATAAATGAACTGTGATTTTCAAAATGGAGTATTTATTAAGGGATACATAATTGTTTACAGAAGTTTTCAGTGATATTATCTGTGTCTGTTATATACTGGATAAAAATGGCAACTGTTGGATTTGATTTCAATCAGTTCAAATTAGTTCGCTCAAAGAGCTTTGATGCCACGCTTTCGGAGCTGCCGAGTATCCACGAGCATAGGATGCCTCACCAACCAATCAAATCAGCGCGTTCCCGGATGTATGACGTCACAACCAAACAAAATCAGCCTGTGGTGATTATATCAAGAGCCTCGTTATCATCGGCTACGTCAGACAAGTTTAAACGCCGGAACAGTCTTAAGCAGCACGACCTTCTCAAATCCATGTTCGAACAGTTTTCGGTTTTACCAAAGGGTCCGGAAAAGGTGACAGATGACAATATCGCTCATTACACATCGCGTAGAAGACACAGTAGCTCGGGTACACAGTACTCAAGACAATATCGAGTACCTGAGCGGAACATCCCATTGCTTAGGCGAAGGGCAGAATCTGCCAATAATCTAACCCGGATACCTCGCTCTGATGGGGAGTCAACCGAGGTGTCTCACAGGACTGCTGGTAGCTCGAACAGGGGCCAGTTACAGCGATCGAATTCGGAACCGAAAGATCCAGAGTTTCAACAAACGATTGATAAATGTACGAGTTGGTTGCAAGGATTACCAAGCAAGTTTTCTGGCATGCATAACGCAGTATCGTTACCAGCCATTGTGAGGGACTGCGATAACCAGGAATACACCTAGTTCAACTCAACTAGTTCAACTAGTTTTCTTCTTCTTTTTTACAATATGCCCAGGGCAGAATTAAATTTGTTCCTTGTTCAATGAGTTAACTAAATTCACAAATAAAGGAGTGCTGGCCAGTCTGAGTGACAAAGCAGAAAAAAGCAATGTCCGTCCGGGTGCAAATAAATAAACAAAGTGATCGGAAAGGCAGAAAATATGCCAAAATTAGCTCTACTGTGGGAAATGTACCTAATCATCAGGTGCTCGCAATTGCAGAATTACGCAGCTCGCATTTTCCCAAACAAAGCTAAGCTAAGCTAAAATAAACTTAGATAAAAACGTTTCTGTATTACTTGAAGCACTCATCCAGGCCATCATAACAAATTATTTTCAAAACAATAGAAAAAATATCTCCAGTCTCGTCGTTTTTATTTTTTACTAGGAGAAGCAAGTCTAACTTCCTTCTTGACCTGTTGTTGAAGTTTGATGCATTTGAAACGCTGTGAGATAGAGTGGTTGTTGCTGTTGCTGGTGACGTCATAGCTTGATAGCTACATCTTATAGCGCATTTCTATATACTGTATATATTTTTTATGTAAAAATAATTGTTAATATCAAATTATTTTCTGTTGTTAACTATTATATATTGAACAATCACAAGCTTCCATTTTTAATTTTTGGTGAATAAAATCTCAACATTGCATAACTTATTTATTTAATATTTGACCCAAGCAATTAAATTTGATATTATTAATTCTGTCGTTTTAATGATAGTGCGAAATTTTTTCCCAGGAACCCAGACAGTGAAATAATGCTTTGTTAGTATTAAATATGTAACTTGTTCTATATATAACAACAATTCCTTATTGTTATCAGTTGTTCCAAATTTTTATGTGCCAATTTCTTTAACAGTGATATAATTTTCATTCAACAATCCGCTTTTCTCACAATAAGCAGGTGGTGGGGTTGGTTCTAGAGGTGCACTTCACACTGAGCAAAGAAAGTGGGGGGGGGGGGGGGGGGGGTGGAGGGGGGAGGAGCAAATACCGTTGACACTGTTCAAGTGTAAGGATCCACCTGGTTTTCGTTCTGTGACTGCAGTCACAATTGCCTTCCAAATGCGTATGTACCCAAGCATATATTAAGTGGAGAAAAGAGTTGTTTTTTTTTTTTTATTAAATAGAATTTGACACTCCGCGTTTAGGGGTGAAACTTACAGGATGTCCTTTTTTTAAACTTTACACTCGGTGTCTAGGGGTCTTTTCTTTTAGGTTCATGGATGGTATGGTAAGCAGTATGTGGGTGAGTACCTCTTCACAGGGTTATGGTGATCTGAATTATTATCCAAGCAGCCCATTATATTTCGCGATATAAAAACTCAAAATTCATGTTCATTCAGCGAAGGGCGGAATTTAAACTCATTTGAATTCATTATATTAATAATACACATTTTTATATAAGAAATTGCAAATTAAAAGTTAATGTGTAAATATTTAAACATATTAATCCAAAAACTGAAGAAGTGTTTGTATTTAAAAGATTTACCAATGACATTAGTTCAGTTGCCATGCTATAAATATGCAATTTTGTAGACAAATAATTACGATATATTTGTTGATTTATTGTCTCAATCTCTATTAAATATAATAAAAGGAAATACAGTCGGAAAGGGTTTTCCTATTGTTGTCTTGGATAAATTTGTTTGAAAATGAAAAGATCCAAAAGGTCTCTCCCTTACCTGGAATGGTAAATGTTAGTATGCTTCATATGACAAATGCACTGTGAAGTCAAAACTGCGTTTCTCATATTGTTTTATATCTCGGCTAAAAAAATTTCAAACGAAATCTGTGATTTCTGTTATTCTTTGCAATCCAGTAAAGACTGCGACGTCGGATAGATGTTGCACCCGATGTCGGATCAACGTCGGATTTTTTTGGTTGTTTTTGGAAGTCGAAACAACACCTACTTTCCGACGTTGCATATACATCGATTACCCGACGCTTAATCAACGTTGCATGAAGATTGCAAATGGAAGTCGAAACAATGTCTGTCTCCTCACGCCGTGTAGACACTGGAATCGCCACATCGATGATGACAATCATAGTGTGGTCATCCGCCTGTCACAGTAACCCTACCTGTGGGTCTATCCAGTAAGGCAGAATATGCATGAAGTCGATATGTATGAATATTTTTCAAAACTAGGCGAAAACAGACGCCTATCGAAATTCTCATATTTTACGTCCCCATTTTCGTTTTTAAGTGATCTGCAATGGCTATCATTCCCGATGACCAGTGACAGGAGGAAGTTGTTGTTAAGTTATGAGTCAAACTTCAATAAAATATCGAATTTTGACGTCTTTCAAGTCGTTTTTCTGATTTCTATTCAACGTTGCACCAAAGACATTGATTAGATGCCTGAGAAAGTTGCGTTTTTGTGGCAACCAAAGCTACGTCTAAACAACATCGCTTATCCAATGTCTCTTCAAAGTTGTGTCCAAGGCGTTGGTAAGACGTTGGTCTGTGGTCGTGACCGATGACAACCAAACTACCACCAGACTTGTGTCGTGGTTTGGTCGGACTGACGTTGCAACCTGAAGTCAACGGAAAGTTGAAAAGTTTATTTGGAAATGAGGGCATTTTGAAACGGCTCTGCTCACAGGGATCTCGTAGAGTTATGTACGAGTTCATTACTATAAATACCCCGACAAAACAGACGACCACTTCCAAAAAAAAAAAAAAAAAAAAAAAAAAAAAGGCGGGGGGAGGGCAATTGGCGTAAATTTTACTTCTATTATTAACGGTTTTATTCCCACTTGCAAACTTCGTTTGCAAATAAGTATAAGTTTGTAGTTTTTCTCGAAATTTCTGCCCTTTTTTCCCCTTTTTTCTTCTCTTTTTTCCGTCACGGAGGTTTCCAGAAAACTTCTCCTACGCTATTTAACGTAGGACGATGAAATTTGACACAGTGATAGAGATGGCGTCAAATCCACAATTTTTTGACCTTGACCTTGAAGCTCAAGGTCAAATTGAGGTCAAAGTATTTCTGACCTCAAAGTGGTTTCCAGAAAACTCCTCCTACATAGTCTGTCGTAGAAAGACGACATTTGGCAGAGACATAGAGGGTAATGAGTTGTCGTCAAATCCGCAAAAATTTTTTACCTTGAACTTCAGAGGTCAAGGTCAAAGTGAGGTCAAAATATTTTTTGAAACGCCTATTAATCACGGAATTGAGCCCTTAAGTGATCAAATCCCAGTTTGAATACATAAAATGTACTCTGTAGGGGGTTAACTTTCATCACTAACTTTGACCTTGAGGGTCAAGGTCAAAGGTCACGTGGCTTCACGCGCCGTTAACGACAAGTCGACTCATCTCGAAAACGGTTACAGATAGAGCGATTTTGAACTCATTTTCGACCCTTTGGGCCTAAACAACGTTACATAAGAGGTACCTCGGTGACCTTGACCTCCTAGGTCATGGTCAAAACCAAAAACCGGAAGCTTGATCGAAGCACAGATAAAGAAGGGGTACTGAGTGACTTCGAGGTTTTTTTTCATGATGTAATACAAAATATTTTCTTTAATGGTTTCTGCAAGTAGGCTAATTCCGCTATGTAGCGGAATTCTGTCTAGTTTCAATAGTGTTTGTGTGAGGGTATGTCTGTATATAGAATCAAGTCAGGTGGCTATGTACACCACAAGAATCTAATTTAACATTTACATTTCTCTCTTCCAATGGCTTACATGCGCGTAGTCTTTTCCGTCTACATGGACACGGCCATATTGATTGCTTTGTCACTCTTATAACCAAATAGCAGACCTTGCTGCAGTTTGACCACCAGCGCTTCAAAATTTGGCAAACGGCCAAAAAAAAAAAAAAAAAAAGAAAAAAAAAAAAGAAAAAAAAAGACAGAATTCGAGTCAGGTACAATGGAGGCACCAATGTTACAAATTCAATAGATAATATAAAAATGATAGAGAAACTATATTTTTAACGAAAATTTGGCGAATTTTGGAATTTCGCCAATTCGCAAAATTGGCGAAAATAAAAAATCGGCTCTGGTACTTGTTGCCTTAAAGCAATTTTTTTTTAAAACTTTGCACAGCGACATAGCTTTTTTTATCAACATTGGTGATCGTCTTTCCAAATTGGAAAAAATAAGGAGCTGTGAAAATAAAATAATGGCCATTCGTTCCCGGAAGTGGGCCATAGTTCTACAAACTGTTACTGCGATCCGACGAAAACTGAAAAATAAAGTGAAACTGCAGCAAATCCGTGTGGAATAGATACAAGGTGGAGAGAAAGTAAGCCCCTTTCCCCCTTTCCCCACCCGATGATCAAATCCTTCTCCTTTGGCAGCTGCCGAGAAAAGCATCCCCCCCACCCCACTCCCTCTTGATTTTTGCTGTTCTTGGAGATAACACCCCTACGTAAAAACATACAATCCATACGGAGATTTGCCCTCCCTGCACTCATGGATTTTATCCTGAGGTTTGTTTGGAAGTGCTCGTAATAGCAAACAAGGTTCATATGGAATGTCATTTTTATGGAATGCCGTTTTAACATTTAATGCTCATTTTTGATATCAAAATATAATTAAAGATATCAAGAAATAAATGTAGATCTCAATAATTTATATTTTCATGTCAATAATTGAATTTTATATGGCAACAATTTATTTTTGAGATCAAAAAATAAAATTTACAAACTTAAAAAATCTTAAAGGAGATACACATTTACATAAAATTTAACGAATCGTCAATTAAATTTTGGAGACGAAAACTTGAATTATTGAGATCAATAATAACAACACAATTTTTGATATCAAGAATTGCTTCCTTTTTGTACAGTAAAAAATTTAAACAAAGATTCCGCATACAAGGAACAGTCATATTTAATTTACAGATGTGTGCTTCTGAATTTTTTATCTAAACAAATAGACTGATATTTTGATATCAAAAATCAATTTTTGAGATCAAAAAATCATTTTCAGATCTCAAAATACAAATTAAAATAGTTCCATTCTGAAATAATGATATCTGAAATAAATTCTTGATATCAATAAAAGGAAAATGAATTACTGAGTTCAAAATTGATATTTTGCTCTCAAATATTTCATTTTTGCTCTCAAGAATTGAATTTTTGATCTCAAAAAATCAATTTTAGATATCCTTAAATCACTTTTGATATCAATAAATATTTCTTGATATCTCTGAATATTTATTGATATCAAAAATTATTTTTTGAGATCAAGAATACATTTAGAGATATCAAAAATACAATTGCAGAGAGCAAAAATTAATTCTTGATATCAAAATATGGATATTTTGAGATCAAAAATTAATTCTTCATATCAAAAAATCAATTTTGAGATCAAAAATTAATTCTTGATATCAATAATTCCCTAATAAATGTGAAAACGGCATTCCATACATTTTCACATTTATTAGGGAAATATTGATATCAAGAATTAATTTTTGATCTCTAAAATTGATTTTTTGATATCAAGAATTCATTTTTGATCTCAAAATATTCATATTTTGATATCAAGAATTAATTTTTTGCTATATGTAATTATAATTTTGATATTTCTAAATGTATTCTTGATCTCAAAAAATATTTCTTGATCTCAATAAATATTTAGAGATATCAAGAAATATTTATTGATATCAAAATGATTTAATGATATCTAAAATTGATTTTTTAGATCAAAAATTAAATTCTTGATAGCAAAAATGAAATATTTGAGTTCAATAAAATTTATTTTCTTATTATTGATATCAAGAATTTATGTCAGATATCATTATTTCAAAATGAGACTTTTTTTTATTTTGTTTTAGAAATCTGCAAATGATTTTTGATCTCAAAAATTGATTTTTGATATCAAAATATTAGTATATTTTTTTACATACAAAATTCAGTAGCACACAAATGTGAATAGAAAAATAACTGGTCCTTGTAAACAAAATCTTTCTTTTAATTTGTTACTGTACAAAAAAAAGCAATTCTTGAGCTCAAAACTTGTGTTGTTATTATTGATATCAATAATTCAAGTTTTCATTTCCAAAACTTTAATTGACGATTCGTTAAATTTTATATAAATGTGTGTCTCCGTTATGATTTTTTAGGTTTGTAAATTGATTTTTTGATCTCAAAAATAAATTTTTGCCATCTAAAATTCAATTACTGATAGCAAAATATAAATTAATGAGATTTACAATGATTTATTGATATCTTTAATTATATTTCCACATCAAAAATAGCCATTAAATGTTAAGACGGCATGCCATAGGTTCAACCATATTAAAACTGTTCTTTGATTCGTATCCATCGATCATAGTTTGTGTTGTTTTTCTGTAGAGTTTTTGACCACATAAAAATTAATGCATGCTCCCTCACCACAAATTAACGAATGCTCCCTCAACACAAATTAACGCATGCTCCCTCACCACAAATTAACACATGCTCTCTCACCACAGAATGACTGAAATCTAATGTTATTGCCTTTTCGAAAGTTATCAAACCATCCATTATTGGCTTTAACATTATCAAACTCCTACACCCACTCATCGAGGTCTCCATACCAATGTCCTGCAAACGCTCATCGAGGTCTCCATACCAATGTCCTATACCCACCCATCGAGGTCTCCATACCATGTCCTACACCCACTCATTGGAGTCTCCATACCAGTGTCCTACACCCGCCCATCGAGGTCTTCATACCAATGTCCCACACCCACTCATCGAGGACTCCATACCATGTCCTAAACCCACTCATTGGAGTCTCCATACCAATGTCCTACACCCACTCATCGGGGTCTCCATACCAATGTCCTACACCCACTCATTGGAGTCTCCATACCAATGTTCTACACCCACTCATCGAGGTCTCCATACCAATGTCCTACACCCACTCATTGAGGTCTCCATACCAATGTCTTACACCCACTCATCGAGGTCTCCATACCAATGTCCTACATCCACTCATTGAGGTCTCCATACTAATGTCTCACACCCGCTCATTGAGGTGTCAATACCAATGTTGTACACCCACTCACTGAGGTTTCAGTGCCCCTCATTGAGGTGTCAGTACCAATGTCCCACACCCGCTCATTGAGCATCTGCTTCAAAAATGTCAGTGGCTCGGTGTGCAGGCAAAAATTTGCCAATTTCGAAATGGTTAAAGTGTTTTTTAACTTAAAGAAATAAGCCAAGAGCGAATGCCACTTCTTGAATCCTGGCTTGGCCTGCTGATGTGATCTATGGCCTGTGAGAGAAAATAATCTTGTTTCTCATCCCCGGCCAGATCACTAAAATCACACAAAAAAATGAAGTGACCCAACAGGGTCTAAAGATCGAGTGAAAAAATTGACCCACAGGACGAGTGTATGAATTTTTTCTGCAAAACAAATTTGCCTAAAAGGCAGAAAAGTACTGAAAATGGTCTTCAGAGGAGGGGTTTATGATATTGTACCCTCATGTCTTTGACCAGTGCATTTTCGCAAAAGAAAATTTAGAACTACCCGCTTATAAATGTATACTGTACGTATGGTGTCATATAAACATTTTATAAAACCAAAAACCATATCTATGGAGTGGGGAGACAAGGATTTTGATCAAGGCCGGTAATTAATCAAAAATCAAAAAAATTCTTTCACATCCGGGTTAAAACTTGGGATGAAAAAAAGATAAGTTTTTTCCTGGCCTTACCTTATCATTTAAAGCAAAGACGTGTCGAAAATTCGAAATAAAAACAATCCATTTTCATTCTATTGTTGGTAATTATGAATGGTCTGACACATCTTACTGTGCAAATGTGCTCTGTGGAACTGATCCGAGAGCGTTTCGGGTTGCATGCGAGTTAGCTCAACCAGAAGCAGACAACGAGACAACCTCCAAAAAAAAAAAAAAACAGAAAAAAGAACAATGAAAAAAAAATATGGCTCAATTACTGTCCAATACTTGTTGAGAGCCTCCAAGTTTTTGTTTTGGCACTATTTATTTTGCTATGAAGTGAACAGCTCTTTAGCTCATGCAACATTAGACTAATCGGCTAATATGGATGCAGCCACTGTCTAGCTTCAAATATTCGAGAGGTGGGGGGGGGGGGGGACGGCGCGGGGCGGGGAGATATCTATACATGGCTTAGGTTGGGATGTGCATCGAAGACCCCCTTCTACCGTTGTTATAAAACGACTGACCTCTGAGGGGATCACTCTGTTGTGTATAAACACAAAGCGGATGATTATTGTGTAGTACCAAAAAGTAGTACCTCTCTTTTATGAGTACTATTTTCGCGTAATCCCCAGTGAGTCTGCAGAGTAAAAAGGCTTAAAACAACAGAATGAAAAGCCATAGAGGCTGGCTGTTGGACAACAACGCCCATTTCACTCAAAATCTGTCGGCTTTTCGCTTTTGCCTTTAAAATTTTAAATCTTCTAAATCTTTTCGCAATCTCTTCAACGTTAACACCTTTTTCGGTTTTAATTAAAAAAATGGGACCTTTTTTCAAATGCTGGTGGCAATTTGCAATCTTTTTTGCCATGGAATTTCTTCAGTATCGTTGTCAGACTTCGGAATCATGCCCACAATACTCATTGTTGCAACAGTATTAAAGATCAACATTTAAAATCAGATGGTGACCTTGGTTGACCCCTAAGTATCACAAAAATCTGACCAGTCCAAGAGGTCATCAACATCAACACTGGCACCGAGTGTTCATATTCGTCCACATACTTTGGCAGAATCTTGTTCACTGGACGTACAACACCCACCCCTACAATGACTTCGAATGGTCTCTTAAGGGTCGCAAAAATTTCATCAGCTCGAGAAATTCCACATGTAAACATTCACACCGAGTTCATCAAAATATGCTCGCATACTTTGGCAGAATCGCATTCACAAGACGACAGTGTCGAAGATAAAAGTCCACAAAGTGGAGTCGTGACAGTAAGTGTCATTCAAGGTCACCAAAATCTAATCAGCCCCAGAAGTGATCTATGTAAAAACTCAGACTGAGTTACATTAAATCCGTTTATAGGGTTTGGCGCAGCTGTGTTTACAAGGAAAGTATGATGCACGCCCCGTCGGATGGGCGTGTAGAACATTATGCCTACCGAGCCAAGTAGTGTATTAAAATCAAAATCAAGACTTTATCCGTAATTCTTCAGTTTTCAGGCACACCATTTTAAATCGGTTACCTGCACAGTGTTTCACTTCAAAGTTGGGATGAGCGGGTGCCAATCATTTTCAAACTAGAAGCTCATTCCGCTAGCGAAATGTTAAACACTTGACAAAACTTAAAACGCAAAAATACTGGCTTCAATGGGTTATTTCTTGAATAATATATTGCAAACAACACAGCTTAAATACGTCTCATAAGCCGAGTAGTGTTTAGTTTCTGTTGACTTAAGGTTTTATTGACTGATCTAGCATACACAGTGAGAGCTCGCACAAAGCTCACTGAGCAACTGTGTGTGATGTGGCTTAAATGCTACGCATTAACTTGCAACAAATACACTCTTTTCACATGGCGTTTTAACAAAGAAAACGAAATCAAAGACGAAAATAAAAAGTGACATGCACATGTTCAGATCAAGCTCTTCATAAGTCCCAAGTTTCATGGTCGTAGGACCCATAGTGTCAGAGAAGAAGAAGACACAAAAAATCGGAAAAAGTGTCAAGAAGAAAAAAAAAAGGACGAATTTTGCTCGCACAATTTCATATAACTCTTGCAAGCCAAAGGCTTGTCAAGTGTTAATAATATGCGCACTAATGAGAACTGATGACAGGAAATAGCAAAGACAATATTTAATCTAGGCCTCTCCGGTCTTTACTTCTACACCACCTGGGGCACGCTGTTCAAGGATGCTGCACCGCATCGGGGAAAACGTGTGACAGAAATAAACTCGGCTCATTTGCGCCAGTGTGATTGTAAAGTACACAATTACAGAGCTGAAAGTCGGACAAATTTAATTATAACGACTTCTTTATTGTTCGCCGTCAAATGCATACATTTATTTAGCCCCTTTTTGCGTGTCGGGTTGTCAAAAATGTTCGCCATCCGGAATCCACAAAAATCAAATCACATACTCAAAAAGGAAACGCTATGTTTCTGGAAAATCATGTTCTGGGGTGTTGATAATGTCATAAATTTGCAGTAGCTGTGCTGATGAAGAAATGCTGAATTCAAAAAGTTCGCTGCAATAAACTGGCATCAGTCGAAGGATGGCTAAATCTCGAAAAATTCGAAAAAGATTGGATATTTTTGCTTTAATCGAAAAATGGCCAAAAACGTTCGATAACATCAGTAAGTGTGTTTGTAAAAGGTGTTTTCGCTGGAGAAACCTAGCCAACCCAAAAGTGAGATTTCCATGTAACGTTGCAAAGACTTGCGTCTCTTTAAATCACAATGCAATAACTCCCACCTAACTCTGTAACTTGTTTGCACCCGGCGGGTGGGGGGGGGGGGGGCACTTAGTATCATATTTGTTGCCGTGCGTGTTAAAAAAAAACAAACAAAAGGCGGGGAAAAGGGGGTAATTTTGAGGTTAGATTCTATTGCGGTCCGCACATAGTGTCAATTTCGTTAAATAGGGGGGGGGGGGGGGGTAACTTTCATTTAGTGCTCTGCATTACCCACGAAAAGGGGAGTTCTTTAGGAATTGTACCCCGCGTTTGGTTAAAAAGAGGGGTATTGTTTCTAGCTTGGCACTCCGCGTTGTGGGGTGGTTTTCAAAAAAGTCATTGACACGCATGGTAACCAGTTGGTACGTGAGTGTCCCCCACCACCCCGAGTGTTAGCAATGGAGACGTGCCAGTGAGAAAAACTGGTGGTAAAAGCAGTAAGCATAAAATTGTCATTGTTAAACGTCCGTAAATAAAGTCATCGACCATAATAGGCCCATTGTATACGGCTGACATTTTATGTTGCAGACAAATAAACTAAATGTGTGATAAAATCATTATGGTGTCGTTAATCGATCTATCAGTACCAAGACACAAATTTCGAATTTCCAATAAGCGTAGTGATTTCGTTACATATATCAAGAACGGAAATAATATCTATCTAAGACAATTATGTATATCGAACCTGCAGCATGTGGGAGTAAATAACCCTTGCCCATGGGGGGAAAGTCCCTCGACACTCTCTCCTTCCTCCCCCCTCTCTTCCTAATATTTCTCCATGACGCAAAATAGGCGTGTTGCAGCTATAAGACTCCATAGGGGACTCGACACCGCTATGACGTGTTCATGAGTCGTGCACAAATAACATGTTAGTTAATATGGTATGTGAATGGCTTTTTATAACGGTCCCCAAAACTAAACGCCGAGTGCTACCGGTAATCCTAAAATAATGCCCCTTTGTTAACCAAACAAGGAGTACAGTTCTGTACCCCACCTCCCCCTTTTTTGTGAGAAACCCGGAGTGCTGAATGAAAATTATCGCCCCTTTGTTGGCGTTGCGCACAGAACGCGCCTGGTCCCAAAATAACACCTTCCCTTTCTCTGCGTTTCTATTTAATATAATATTATTAGCAATAATACGACGTCAGCTGTGGCGTCATTTTATTCTGTTGTAAATCATTTCAAAGCAAAACAGACCTTTTGGCACCAAGTCGAAAACATATGCGGTATTCTCCGTTCAAATGCAATTATTTTCTTTTGTGTTTGATAAAAACGGCGTTCAATTTATTACAAAATGATGTAACTTTTTTTTCACGTGTAATCGAGTACTTTTATAATCTCTTTCTTAGGTGTTCCAATATAGAAAACAGATTGCTGTGTGCTCAGACCCTTTGTCTGATTGACTCTTCTACCAACTAACCAGATTTATTGGGTTCATATAATGTTTTTAAGTCTTCGATCATAAATTCCCCGTAAACCGAATCTCTTTGTTAAGGAATATGTTTAATCAGTCAACCTTCAAATTAAGCATAACTAAATGAAATGCTACCAACGATTCATATGTAAGTTTTTCCATTACGTCTACTTAATGACATCTAATTTTGTGCCTGAGAAAGTTTGCAAGTGATGCCTCGTGCACAAAGTACACAGCATCAGAAAAAAAATCTCATTTTTGTCTTCCTTATACAGATGAGTACTGCTTGTTGGTATTCGTAGACTCCTGGAACTCGATGGTTGAAAAATATATTAAATTTTATTTCTTTACAATTTGTTTTGCAAAGTGTGCGAAGGGTTTGATTTTAGGGAATGCCGGAGTATGGCCGCAAGTTGTTTAATGTCATACAATGTCCGAAAATGCCAAATAGTGCGTTACAGTATCACAAAATTTCATATATTGTCACGTAATGTAATATAATTACCACAATACAAAATTACGGTGTAGCTAAGTATCATACAATGTCATACCTCATGACATAGTGTCATACAACATCACAGATGGTCATATCACGTCATACAGTGCCATACCAAATCATAGAGTGTCTATCACATCATAGAGTGTCATACCACATCATAGAGTGCTAAACTACATCATAGAGTGTCATGAAACATCATAGAGTGTCATTCCATATGATAGAGTACTAAACTACATCATACAGTGTCATACCACATCATACAGTGCCATACTACATTATACAGTGTCATATCACATCATATAGTGTCATACCACATTATATAGTGTCATACGATGTCACAAAATATTACAGAATGTTATGAAATGCCATGAAAGGGTTTAATATGATAAAATATCACAAATATCACTCAATGTCGTACACTCTTACACAATATCCAGCAATGTCATACAATGTCATGCATTATTACACAATCTGGTAAAAGGTGATATAATCCCACAAACTGACAAAATGTCTTATATTATCATATAAAATCACACAATATCATACAACATCAGCGGATATATTTCCAGTATATTTCCAGCACGGGGAAAAACAATATTAATTTCAATGAATCTCTTTGTCTATTGAAATGGCAGCCGGGGAGTAGTTGTACTGTTTGTCTGATTTCAATTTCAAGACCTTGTTAGTAATTCATGTGATTCATTGGGAGATTTTGATCAAAACGAGTCCAGAAATCAACTCATAAAAACACACGAGAAACATGACAACAGGCATTCGGACTAGTGGAACGGGTTTAGATGCCAGGTACAAATAATGTGCACAGTGGAGGAATGCTACAGAAAGTCAGCAAAAGACCATATTTATAACCCCAAAATAGAAACAGTCGAAGCCGGATCAACTGGGCCATATGCATAGAAGAATATTATTTCTACATCTTATCTAGTTCTGACCATTGCGAAATGAAATATGATATTAGAACATTAGAATAGTACTTTATTCATTACTTAATTGCTTTAATTTATGCCAATATAAGGACAGAAAAAATATTTGCAGTATTTTGTTTATAATTGCACTTTACAATTTTACAATTACACTATTTTTAAGAGTTTTACTTTTTTATTTTTTTGCTGTTAAAGGAAAAAATCTCTTAAAATAACTCTGAGTGCAAGAACTAGTTTATCAAATGTAGTGCAGCAAAACATATAAAACAAATAAGTAAATATCCAAGTCAGATATTGCTTCAAGACCACAATGCTTCATATTCTTGTAGATTTGTGGATTTATGGGATTTAAATTTATTTACAAATGTACGGTAATATCATTTTTTTGTCTTACACATGAACTACTCGGCTAGGCCAGACCAATACAGATGTGAGTGACGATGTATCATAAATAAAGAGGCTGTTTATAAATCCAACTCAAATGTAATTGAGAAAGTGAAACCAAAGTACAACCGCCACCAGTGAATGATGAATATGTTTTGAAATTCAATTCTCTGATAACATTTTGTTTCTTATTGTCGATTGAAGCATTCTCAACGTATGAACAAAAGCGTCTTTGCCAGTACTCGCTATACAAAGGCAGCAACAATATTATTTTACAATACAAGTCAGTTACTGAATGCCCTATTCGAAAGCTAAAATTACTTTTCATACAAAAGGTTCAAACTCTTTTTACATTAAAGTGCTTATAAAAGTGCTTACATTCCATCAAGCAAAGAAGTTATGATTTTTTTCTGCAATATTTTCGTATTTTTTCTGAGGCATTCGGTAGCAAATATTGCCTTAGAGGTTTGGATATATCGTAGGGTGTCTCTTTTATTACACCACTTAAAATAAATAATATGGAAAACTGAGACCCATTGTCACATTGGTGGAAAATGGTACAATTACGCAAACCATAAGCTGCATGGCAGTATATTGATAATAAGGAGAAAGTTTCAATAAACAGAGAGGCTCAATGCTCTTTTAGATCATAATTAATTAGTTTTTTGTTGCTGAGCTGCCTCTTGGCACTGAGATGATTCAATTGCTTTCTCTCATGTCACGCAGTCATTTGACCTTAATGTATCAAGTAGCATTTCGTCACATCAAACAGCAATTGAACACAGCACATCACTTACTACACGCTACGCTGTAACAAGTTGAACTCTAAGAATCAGCATTTACGACAAATGCTTTTATTGCACGTGTTGCATTACACATTGTTCTCTAACAGTCAGTATCATATACTTTATATTACGACCCAATAAAATACAGTCAAAAATGTGCCGCGTAAGAACAACTTCCTTAAAGTGGTGTTTACACCAGGAATCTTTGACGCACCTCAGTTATTTCCTGCTCCTTAAGAAAGGTAGCCGAACCTTCACACTACGCTTCTGCCAATCGCAGGCCTTTTCACATATAAATATGCGCGGCCCAGAGAAAAGTATATTTTAAATGCTTTACATGATACACTTTAGATTGTTCTATTAAAATGTAGTACCTATAAAAATATATCTAAGGTACTGCTGGAGTGATCTGTTTATTAAAAACATGACTGTGGGTTTTAGATGTGGATCAAATGGTAAAGTGTTTCTGAAAACTGGTCATTTGGATGCCTGTCAGTAGGAGTCAATCACAATTTTTGCGTCTATATATATTTAGTTTTCTTTTAAAATTACTCAACTGTAGTAGCAGCTGATTATAGAGAATGGACTTTTTGGCGTGTTTTGTTTATATTTATTATATACTGAGATAATTCAGTCGCATTTTTGTGTTTATCGAGACTCATTACAGCTTTGTAACAGCTGAGTAATTAACATTATTTTTACATATATAGTCATTAAACAGTTTTAATGGATATGAAAAAGCAGTTGATACCGAATAAAATTGCCAAAGAAACAACTGCCATGGAAAATACAGTGAAACCCGCTATTAGGGACAAAAAGTGACCGAATAATTTTGTCCCTAATGGCGGGGTGTTCCTAATTTCGAGGTTCTGTTGATTTGAGTTTTATCTGAATACTGAAGTTTTATTTTTTTAACTTTATCAGATAGCGAAAGCACGTTCCGTTTTCTTTTCACACTACCCATATTCAGATGTAACACATATTAGACATAGCAGTTTATTTTACTATTAACTGAGTATAAAGACAATGAATTACTTGCTCCTTTATACACATTTTAAAAGACTGAGCAAATGCCAATAGGGATTAATCCTATAAAGTTTCTCTCATAAGCACACATCTTTTGTAATATACCCTATTGTCTTGACATGCACTGTGTTCAGTATATCGTACTCAATACCCACAGATAACAACAGCGAAAAAAAAAACAAAGACTACCGAGTTACAAGCTGATAGGGGTTGTTTACATAACGTACAAAATATGGACAGCAATTTGACTGTCCACAATAGAGGGGTTGTTTTAAATGTGTAACCGTACTTGCGGGATAAAAAGAGTGTCCCTAATTCTGAATAGATGGGTGTCCACAATAGAGGGGTCTAGATATAACAGAACTCTATGCCGTTTTAAAACAGACTGAAAAATGCTCTCCATAATTCAAGGGTGTCCATACTAGAAGGGTGTTCATATCAGGGGTTTTACTGTATACATTTTGAACAGATACATCGATTTTTAAAGAATTAGACAGAAAGGATCGTGTCAGCGATAACAATATTCAATTAAACTACAAATTAAAACCCCCAGTTCAAACAAATTCAGTAACACCTTTCTGTACGTTTCATTATGGTACATTCTGAAGCCAATTAAAAAGCACTTACAAAATTTAAAGCTGAATAATTCACTTTTGATCGACATGAAATCACTGAAGTGAAAAAAATCAAATCGAGTGCAATTTTAATAACAGAGACGGTGTTCAGAAGGAAACTGATATTCGACATTTTTTTAACTGCTTCGCGAAGTGAATTGCAATGTAACAGATACAGGAAACATATACCTCGAAGATCTGGAATGTCATACTCTCTTTTCTAGCTTTATCCATTATTTGACAGCGCTGTAGAAAATTATGTATTCAGTATCTCGCAATGTTATTGAATATATCTGAGGATCGGTCTAGTTCTGAGGGGATAAATGATACGGGTTGTCTGAGAGAAATGATTCGATTTAGCAGCTGGAGTGGAATATGTTAAATTGTAAATGACAAAACTTGATGTGAAACTTGCTGTTTAACACAAATCATTTCCTGATATCCACCAATATTTCTAGACGTACATCATTTAGAAGCACTCATATAGTTATGTGTTTTGTGAAATATTCATAACTGTCTTTTATTTTTTCATCTTTTTCCAAATAAACACTGGCAATGGCGACAATTTAAGGCTTGATATTCTGGTATTAAAGTGACGTGTACTCAGTTGTTTTAACTTTAAGTAGTCTTTGTTGGAGTAATCCTTTAAAGGGCAATATCATTATTATTATTACAGCATTTATATAGCGCTTTACCAAAATTTGCTCAAACGCTTTACAAAAATAATACTATAATATGAATTCAGATGAAAACAAGGACAATGCACTATACACTACAGTAAATCTAAAACCCACTGCACTGAACTAATAAGACTAAGAACATGATAAGATAATAATATATCTAGAATACTGCTAAAGGGTAAAACTGAATATAATACTTGACAGAAAAAAGTTCCATAGTATTGTGGATAAGCCTGGCGAAAATAATGGGTTTTAAGTTTCTTTTTGAAGGTTTCTATGAATGAAGAAGCTTTAATTTCCAGGGGCAGTGAGTCCCATACAGTTGGGGAGGCGACTGCAAAGGACCTGTCTCCTGTCTTTTTGAGCTTTGATTTTGGGACTTTCAACAGCAGTTGCGAACGAGTCCAACCTTTGAATGTTGGAAGTGGAGTAGTTCTCTCAAGTAAGCGGGTTGGATAGTTGTCAGAACTTTATAGGTCAGGGTAGACATTCTGTACAGGATTCGATAACGGATTGGTAGCCAGTACAAACTTTTACGACCTTTCGCCTTTTGCACTGTTTGAAGTTTTTCTAGTAAGCCCTCGTTTATTCCATACAGTAAACTGTTTCCATAGTCTAAATGGAACGTAATCGTTGCTTGCACAAGACTGCGGGTTGCACTTGTAGTTAGGTACTTACGTATGGATCACAGTTCCTGGAGATTCATGTAACATTTACGTTGTATAAGTTGAACATGATCGGCCATCTTAGGTTCGCTGTCCATCCACACCCCTGGATCGTGAATGCATGGTTTTGCCATGATGTCACATACGCTGATGCTGTTACAATGCATTTTTTCTAACTGCTGTCTAGTACCGATTAGAATCAGTTCTGTTTTGTCACTGTTTAAGCTTGAGACGATTCTCAATCATCCAAGCGGCAACCGTTTCAAGCTCGCACTCAAGCTGGTTCCTTGATTCAAGCTTTGATATCTTTGATGTAGGACGAAGGGATATATGAAGCTGAGTATCGTCAGCGAACATATGGAATAGCAGGTTGAGAGTGTGAATTAGTAAACCGAGCGAACCAGTGTATGTTATGTATCCCCAGGGTCCAGCGCGTAAACTCTGGGGCATACCTGCAGTGAGTTGTTTCATAAATAAAGCACCTATGCGACTGGGGTGTGTCAGCCCGTGCGAACGCTAACATATTAGTCAATGAGTGACTTCGCAATAGTTGCGTACAGAAGAAGGTTTACTTTATGCATGGTTCCTAAGACAACTAGATAAACAAACATTGCTTGAATCTTCCAATTCCGGCTTTTAGATTATATGTAATTTATCAAAAGCCAAAAAAAAAAAGTTCTGGGAAACACAAACAACATTTTTTTGCGATCATGCCGGAATCAGTTCCTTGATTCGACTCTGTAGTGACCAAGCTTAAAAAGGAAATGCCACACTTATAAAATATCCATATAATATTTTATTCAGTTTAGTTTCTGAAGTAAAACAAAATATATAACGAAACCACCAAACCAATTTGTGAGGAGAATTATTTGCTTCGAGTTTCTGTTAAAGACGGAGAAACTTACTTTCAAACTAAACCGAATTACAACAGACAGTGGAATTATCCACTTCGATAAACCCCAAGATAATATTCATCTTCTAGTTTCAAGTCGTGATGCTTGGAAGGTCATATGATCCTTCATTTTTCGAAATTAAGGTTAGCTTACAGTTTCCGACCTTGACACTGACGGATAAATTAAAGGTCGTCGAGGTATGTCTTATGTAAAGTCTCTGAACATTTTAGACATAATCATAATCTTCCTCTTTTATGTAACGTCTTTTAGGATCAAAGTGTCGACAACGGGCTTAAACTCTTCCTTTCCTTGCCTAGTATTCGTTATGCTTTTCCAGATACAGTGACGTTTACCCTTGGCCTCGAAGTCAAGATTTCAATCTTGCGGTCTTTCTTAACAAATATGAAAGTTTTACGACAAATAGTTTAAGAGGTGAAAATTATTTTTATGTAAATACAGTATTGACATTAATTTGACACTGAATTTATCTTCTACACGTGGGCCAAATTATTCAAATTTATAAGTCAGATTGTGAAAGACCAGTCTACTGGAAACATAGCAAAATTATAGAATTATAAAGAATGATTGTTAAGTCAACTTGCATAATTTCTGATAAATGTTAAATCTATAACGTAGTTATCAGCAATGTTTTCAATGTTTCTTTATTCCATTTTATTATTTTCTGTATTTATTGTGTAATTAATTTTATTTTGGAAAAACTTAATTTCAAATTCCTAACTGTTGTTGCACGGCTAGATTGAACACTGCTGTCATTTAATATTTAAGCTGAAACATTCGTAAAATGTGAAAATGAAATGTAAAGTTTTTTTCTTCATTGGATTCTGTTTCAACCTAAAATGTTGATAGGATGTCATAAAAAGCAGCGAGGATTGTAGTGTAAATTGAATTTTATTTCTCTAGGAGAGAGAAACACAAGCTAGAGATACTTCACTCAAGAGTTGAAGGCACTCGCGGATGTTGATAAAGCTGTCATTTCCTACAAGGTTTTTGCTTATGGGCGGGATAGAGTGGAGTACTGCACACCCTTTCTTTAAAAAACTATCGGAGAGAGCCTAAGCACATAACTGGTTATGGTTGCGTAAGTAGTTGTTTTATAATAAACATTGAGTTGTAATTAATAAAACTTCTTAGTGACTGTAACGGGTATTTATGGATGATATTCCTGCACGATATCGTTGCCTGTTAGTCATTATTTCCTGTTCAGATAGTAAAAGAATGATGCAAAATATTTCTATCTTATTGTTGATCTGGAAAGTATAAGCAGAAAGAACAACGTCTGAGATAAAATATGTACTCCACAAGCCGCTAATCTAAGGATATAAAAACATTTTATCTAACATTGCATGTACCACACCTATTGTTTTCTAATCGCTTAAATGTACAATTGTTCTATTGATGGAGAAAACTGAAGGAAGTTTTATTGGCTAATATCTCGTGAGACTTTATCTCTTGAAACCAAGGTGTTCCATGCTGGATACATAAACAGGCAAACCATACCCGATGAGAAAAAAAGACTCGGATATTTCTATATTTTGTGTTCTTATTTAATTTTAATCAATTTAAAGTGTTTAAATTTTTACGTAAAAATAATGTAAATAAAAAATTAATAAAATCTGAAAACTTTGTAAACAACTTAAATGATAATAACACACAACAAGACCTGTCATGTTAATATTTTTGCAGTAAAACGAGCACAGCTTTATTGGATATCTTTATTGGATGAACATTTATTATTATTATTATTATTATTATTATTATTATTATTATTATTTATTAAGGATTTTACTCTCATTCAAAACAAAAACAGAATGAAATGAGCAAAATTTAATTTCTACTATGGTAAAGGTTCCATTCAATATTTAAAATTAGACAGAGGCATAGTAGCCCCTTCATTTCGCTTAAGATTTTGTGATGTACATCAATGTATTGTATTAAGATCTAAATGGCGTATTATTGAGTGAAAGATTACATATATTTTTCACAAGCGTTGTTGGTGTCAGTAATGCTTATAGTCCTGAAATCAACATGAAATCAGTATCTAGAAATAATGCTGTGATTATAGATAATTGAATTAAATCCAAATAAATATTTATTTATAAATTATTTATTTTCATTATTTTCTGTTTCTTTGCTTAAGAAATTGAGAATTCTTGCAATGGGAGAATGATACCAATGCATTCCAATTACAGACAAGAAATAATTTCACAAAACTGATATATTGCACAATGTGGCTGAAATACAGTGCTATATTTCAAAGATACTTGAAAGCTCCCGCGTTTAAGTTTTTCTGTTTGATCATACAGTTATAGACGTCAGTGGTTAACCTTCCAGTGAGAGGGTTGAACAATCTCCTTTGTCTGCGATAATTGTGTATACGTGGTTATGATAAAATGAGCTTGTTTATTTCACTTAATACTGCATTTCACTTAATACTTTCAGGAATATCAAAAGTGGTGCTATGTTTAGCACAGAATTATCTGCTCTTTCTGCCGTTACACATCCAACATTCTGAAAAGGTGACTACATTGCTGGAAAGAGGTAGATATCATCGTAAATTGTTTAACAATGTGAGAACTGCATTTGCCACAGAGATACGCGAATCAAGCCGAAAAATGTATAGAGACAAACTTTAACGAAAATAGAGACTACTGAACAATACATGATTGAGCTAAACGATAACACATTTTTAGTGTTTATTTTGTGACATTTAGCATTACTTTAAGCGTAGACTTTGTCAAGAAAGAATGAAAAATAATTTTCTATATGGATAAAAACTGCTAATCTGAGAATTGTTCAATAGGATTTATTTTTATAATGCCAAATATCTGTTAATATGCACCGTGGGAATCGACAAAACTTTTCATTTTCTAAATAAGTCTAAGCTTATAACAAAGCACAGAATCGATTTAGCAAATGGTCCATAAAAACGTGTTTTCTATGAAGCTAGAATGATTTGAAGTGGTCACTCGACAACATATCCATAGCAACTGAATGGAAGTTTATGAACACCTTAAGTGAACACTTTTGCCTATAAAAGTGCCACCCACAGACAAGCTATTAATTCCTTCTAGCGTTAATAAATATATGGTATGGCATAGTTGCAAACACAATTTTGCCATTAAACAATGATTGCGAAGTGGACTTGATACATCCGCTGTTGTATCCTTGACTTTCCGGGATTCTGGCCTAAAGGGTTTTAAAAACTGGTATGACAGAGCTGCAGGAGTGAGGGGAAGCACCAAATGAGATTTTTTCGGAACACACATGAAGCATGTAGGTTTTAAAAGAATTTGACAAAGTATAATATAGTGATATTGTCAAATGTCCGCAGGCTGCAGCGACATCTTTTTAATGTAATTTAATGTAATTTAATTTAATACATTTTACGCTCTCATATTTTACGGAAGGACGTAAAATAACAGCAATATTTATGCTAGAGAGGATATATATATATATATATATATATATATATATATATATATATATATATATATATATATATATATATATATATATATACGCAAAATGTATAAAATTGCTGGAATAGATATTTTTGAAATTGTTTTGTATGACCTTATTTAATCGGCGTGGATATTGTATTTGTGGTCCTCCAGCCTCAAAACACATATATTTCTGCTGCAAGCGAGGCCAAATGCTTAAAACGGAGCAGGACGTTTATGGTAAATATTGGTGAATTATGAGTAAACTACTGATACTGCAAGAGAATTCTTAGCAACTAAATAGAAAATTAAACCTCTGTAGAAAGAGAGAAAACTGAAACAACATCACAGTGAAGGTTGACTTAAAGCATGACGCAGGGCAAGTCTATATACACTGTAATTTCCAAGAGAATGGGCATGCTAGAATGATCCATGTGATGTTAAGATTCTTGTCTAGTGACTAGCTAATGCATGCGCTTAATTAATAAAATGACAAGATCCTTTTTGGCTCAGAAATGCCAATGAATTTCAAAAGTAGAGGAGAACCATCTTGAAATGCCTCAGTATTTCGCTGTCACATTTGCTCTCTGCATGTCAACCGTTTCAGAATAAGTTGTCTAGTCTCAGAGCAGACAAGCGGTCCTAAATGGCTGCATCTCTTTCCGAACACGAAACGGGTCTGTTGTCCAATCAATACATCTCAGGAAAGTTAGTTATGCACTGATGTTACGACTCCAAAACACACATATCCATGCATATTTTAAGAGTAATTTTAGTAAAATATGCTCGTTGGCTCCTAAGTAAATGTTAGCAATAAAAATGTTACAAATTCATAAATATATATATATATATATATATATATATATATATATATATATATATATATATATATATATATATATATATACATATATATATATATATATACATACATATATGTAAGCTTTCGAATGTAAAATGAATATGCAACAGAGCATTGTTTCTATCTGATAGGATTTGGTAAGATCTATGCAGTAGAAAAAATTATAAAGGGAAGGTTGTTGGGTGCATCGTCTGCGCTATTGAATTTTATAGGTTTGATGATAATTCGCAGCTTTGCGTCGTTGCACCAATACAATGTATCAGTTAGGAATTATTTCTTTTATTTTGCTACGAGGAAAGAACAAAACCTGATTAATCGTAAAAAAGTGATAAATAATAGGGCATCGTGACAGACTATATAAAGTATCTTTCATTAACAGGCGACAGTGAAAGAGAGAATAGTTTTAGATGTTAGAACAGGTGATAGCTAGTGCAATTGATTTTGGTTCCTGCACACAGATTGGCCACCTCTGTCTCCTGGTATTCATGAAAGCAGGATGCTTTTTGACAGAGAGCCACATAACACAAACGCAATTTACCTGGTCATAACCGTTTCTATTAATACGCAATGGAGTAAAACATTCATTTGCTTTGTTTTCATCAATCGCTATGAGTGACTTGGTTATTTGTCAATTCAACAATAACTGCGTCATAACAATGATGGGGCATGTGAAGCCAGGATATAACTTTACCGCCAAAATCCATCCAGGTACTAAGCACATGTGATGCCAAAAACACTTTAACATTGAAATGGATTTTATATGGAAATAAATTTAAAGACCTGGATTTAGATAAAACAACACCATGCTGATAAAAGATACATGGATAGTTGACATTTGTTTTGTGTTTTGTGTATGGGCAATACCTATCAGTTCTCAAACTGATCAAAAAGAAGGCAAAAGGACCGTAATGTCGTATAAATACCGGGAAATGTCCACGACAAGGGGACTGTTTGACACTCGTACGACTGAGACTAGTCTTCGAATTCATAGACAAAGGTCTGCTGGTAAGCATGGCGCTACTGGTGAAGTCAATGATGGTACGTTACTCTCCGCTACAAAGCCTACAGACGCCAGTATACATAAGTCAGTTATAGAATTGACTAGGATGAAGACCACTGCGACTTCTTCAGTATCGTCCTATTCTAATAAAACTGACGTTTTGGACGTATCGCAGCATGACGACTTCACTGTACGATGGCAGAACCACACTCCTACTCCAACAACGTCAGCTCCATTCAATCAGTCAACGAATGCTCTGCGCAACCAATCTCACGACTTGATGCAGCAGATGTCAACGTATGCTCCACCACGCAGCCATTCAGACGAGTTGATACAGTCAAAGTCAAATTTTTCGGAAGAAAGCTTTCAATCTAGGAAGACATTTACCATCCGAATTGGTAAGTCATATTTAAACGTTTTCACCTTTCGACTGCTGGATATGTTTTATACTTATCTTTTCTTTACAAATGAGTTGTGAAGGCAGGAAGATGTTATATGCCAAAATAAATTCTTTCTTGTATGAAAAATTAGTTTGGAGGGCCAGATTATGCATAATTGATTCTTCATATTAAAATATCTATCTCTGACACCATTAATTAATACTCGCAACACAACAGCGCAGAATTATTTCGTGAAAAAAACTTTCAATTAATAACGTTGAAAAAGGCGTAATGCTACGTACAGGGAACATCTTTCGCAAAAAGACATTTTTTCATGAAATATGTGCATTTATATAGAAAATTAAACATAAAGCACAAATTCTCATGCTGCATAATGGTTACGCTATAGCAGTCTGTACAGCCACAGGTATCTGTGTTAAACAAATAATCATGGCAAACCTAAACCAAGATTCTCGTGCATATGTCAAGATTTAAACTGATTAAAAACCTAAAAACCACAGTAACTTTTAGCAACCTATAAATATAAGACCTTGTAAGTCTTTCTCTAATGTGAAAAGTTACTGTTGAGTGATACATATGCAAAGGCAATACAACCTGTCAATAGCCGGGAACTTTAGTCTGATATCAGCAAAACCAAAAAGGTGAAATTCATAAAGCTCATATTTTGAAGTGTTTTCTCAAAATTTGAACATTTGCTTATGATATATAATGTAAATATTTCGCTGCGGTTATTGAGCGCAAGCATCAATTAGGCACGCCATAAAACAAGCAAATGAACAATAAGCTTATTGCTCATTAATACTTTATTAAGAGGCGTCATATCACAGATATGACGCACTATGCTTTGTCTGCCTAATACAATTTATATCTCTTCACAACGAAAACTGTGATGCAGGGATAAAAACAAACAAGTTTTTTCAACAGAGCAAGCGTCACGAAGGAGCATTGCAATCCATACTTCATCTTCAACAATGAAAAATGAATGGTTTTAATATTTATTTTTACATGCCTAAAATTGAATAATTAAGGAGGCTAAACTACTGCTGTAGCGTTTTGGATGCCAATACTGCTTCAGTTGAAAACTAAAACAAAAGAGGACAACTGCAATCACTGCATTGTGCTTTGTTAAGGATTCTCGCTTCCAAATAACATTGTAGTTGAGTGTTGCATTGGAAAAATGAATTGGAATGTAACCCTTGTCATATGTGCTTTACTGTGGTATGGAGCATTATCACAAAATTTGACCAAAGTAATTAATAAAACCATCTAGAAGAACAGGGCCTCTATGGTGAGACTATTTCCGAATAGAACCCCCATGCTTCTATATGGTTGTAAAATGGTCACAATAAAAATCGTCCCTCTAACTACTGAAACGGTTAATCCTTTACCTGTACAAAGCAAGCCCTATCCTCCCACTCACAGTCTGCACATAGCAGTCCCGGATACTTATGCCTCTACTGCTGACCCGTAGCTAGCTTTAATGATTGGTGGATCCCACGGTGTTGCGAATAAGACTTTCAAATGAAAGTCTTGGAATAATTTTTTTTCGTGTTACAGCTAACTTTTGAGTTACAGTATATTTTAAATAGCTTTGAATGTTTTGCTACTGGTGTCATTGTTTCAAGTCTTGCTTTGATACATCATGGCCAGCAAAAGAAAGTTTTGCAAGAGAAAAATTTACTAATAATAGAAGCCTCATTTCTTACTTTGAAAACTGTTTCCCCATAGAAGCCTCAAAACCTTCCATATGGTTTGAATATGAGAAATGTTGAGGTTCCGCTTAGAAGCCCAGGGCTTCTTATCGGAAACTCCCGGTAAGACTTGTTTTTGCAATTCTCTACAAAATGGAATTCAACGGCGCTTTGTTTGCTTACTTGTTAGATAATAATTTCTCACATTATTTGAATTAATGGGATATTTGAGTCCATAGAATCCATACATTCAGAAACAAAAGGGTTTAATGTGAAATGGACATTATGTTATTCATTATATACACATATTTGCCTTGAAAAGTATTCCAAAATAATTTTGCAAAAATCCGTCATGTGTAATGTTTGTGTTGCAAATGTTATCATGACAAGCAGACTGGTTCCTTGCTCGATCAAGTGGCTTTGATATCTGCACCAGTTTCAACAGTTGCATAAAATTGGAAATACCACTGTTCGTTTTTAACTAATAGAGATAATTTGGACGTATATACGGTCTCACGGTTATAAGTATTTTCGATGTTATTGGTATGATCTAATAGTTCACATGAAAAAGCAACTCAGTCCATTCCCTTTGTAAGACAGTAAAATGTTTATGCTAAGTTAAACATGATGTTGAAAATATTATTTTGCCGTAGCGAAAAATATATATTGAGAAATTCCGATATTTATAGATACATGTGTTGGTATTCTCTCAAGGCTTCGCTTTGAATCACAATGGGCGGATTTGGTTTACAGTAGTATCAGAAATTCTTATAAAGTTAAAATCACTTAGATAACTTAAATTTGAAATGGTTTACCCATCCGTATACTGTAGACCTTTTCTTGTTTTTTGTTATGTATTGAATCCAGATACCGAACTCTTTTAGAAAACTGTAACCTTTGAGTAAAAGACATAAAGCTATACTAGACAAGTTTTATCACAAATCCTTTTGCAACACTTTCCCGCTTTTTTATTCTTGTGATATAATTGTCATATAAATAAAATTTATTTCATGTGTCAGTTTCTTCATCAGTATAAACGGAAAGACTAAGTTGGTCCCAGATTAATTACACTGAGGCTCTAAACTGACTCGAAACTAGTCATGTCTCCAAGCGCTTCTTAAAGTGATCCTTATTTGTGAATTCTGTGTCAGCGGATAATTTTATTTAATGAACCTCAGCTCTATTTTTGGCAAGCATCACGTTTCCCTTTTTTTACAAAAATACTTTATTCATAATATTCAAACCATCAGCAAAGACAGTGCGGGATCGCGAATACGTCCTATTGTTTACTGCCACTTGCAAGAAAATGGGTTTGCTTTACTAAGAATTCTGGCAGTTCATTCCTTTAAAGTTTTTTCCGCCTCGGTGGTTTCCAGAAAACTCCCCCTACGCTATTTGACGATGAAATTTAGCACACCGATAGAAGATAGCGAGATGTTGTGAAATCTGCATGTTTTACCTTGATCTTCAAGGTCAAGCTCAAATTGAGTTCAAAGTATTCTTAACCTCATAGTAGTTTCAGAAAACTCCTCCTATAATATTTGATAAGGAAGACAACATTTGGCAGAGGAATAGAGGGTAGTGAGTCGTTGTGAAATCTGCAATGTTTAACCTTGACCTCCAACGCTAAGATCAAATTAAGGTCAAAATATTTCAAGAACCCTAGACATGACAAATGGCTAGAAGTAGCGCTCAAATCCTTGTTTCAACACATAAACGGTCTCAGTAGCTAGAAATCTCGCGGTCTTAATCCTGACATTTAGGTTCATGGTCAAGCTCATGTAATCTTTATATATGTAGGTAAATCCTGAAGTTGGCCATTATCTCACTAACGTTAGAGATTTTGAGCTTATTTTTGGACACTATTGGTCTCAGAGACCTTGCGTAAGACGGAAATCGGTGATATTGAGCTAGGCAGTCAGTGTCAATGTCAAAAACCGGAAGTTGACCATTATCTCGGGAACAGTCAGAGATGGAGCGATTCTGAGCTTATTTTCGAGCCTTGGGATCTCGGCGACATTGACTTCTGAGATTTGTTTTTGACCAGAGATTGTGTCTCTGACCTTCTGCAATTGCAAGTGGGTGTATTTTGCTACATGTGGCGAAATTTAGTCTAGTTTACTCTATGAAGTTAATAGACGAATAACAGTTTTATCAATATCAATGATTTTGTTACATATGTCCCAAAGAATATGATTTGCTCGTTACGTAATGAGCAATGGTATAAGCTCAAAACTCCGAACAAGCTAATCGAGGTAAGAAAAAAACCGGAGACATTCCATCCGTAAAATAACAGGGCTAACCATAGTATCCTATTACGGTCTTCAATATTCTACAAGAAGAAAGTTGAATTTGAAGTAGCTCATTTGGAGTAATCGCATTAGTTCACATTTAAAGAAGAGTGCATTTTGCATCAATTTAGATTTTTCTCATTCTTGCTTCATTTTACCGAGCATTTTCTATTCATTTATCTAATTTGATTCTCCTTCACATATTGAGGTTTAATTTAATTTCAAAGAAGGGTGTAAGAACTGTAAAGAAAATTAATCATCAAAGAAACCCAAATTATAAATGAAGACTTTCCATCGGCCTTCAATCATTTACCTGAATTCATACAAGGGGAAACTACCGAACCATTAATACATTCCCGTCCCTATTCTACTATTTTAATTGTCTTAATTACGAAATATTTAATGTGTTGCTCTTCAATATTTGATTTAATTCTCAGTGGCGGTATTTGCAAAAGTTAACTGCACAGTTAACCAATTCCGTTAACTCTGCTGTAGCAAACAGAACTTTTGAAAGTTGATACTTTTATGTTAAAACACATTCTTGTAAGAATTCTTTGCGTAATTGAGCTAAATCAGCTGATTTCCCGTGTTGTACAAGTAATTACACAGTTAACATTTGCGAATACCGGACCAGTAGGTTATTCACATTATTTCATTATTATGTCAAGGAATTTTGGATCGTTGTTTGTTAAGGTGGAATGTTAAGGAGTTTCAAATTTAAATTGTAAAATCACAATTACTCCTACATTGAATACTTATAATAAAATTGGCTTATCAATTTAGTTTCCATTTCCAATCACTAAATAACCTTTTTTTCGAAATACCATAACTTTATTTCAATTGAAGAAATAGGTAAGTCAGGTTGGTTAACATAGAAAGTTCAGTCGAACATGTTTAGCAAGCAGTATCATTTCACGAAATGTTCTACACAATTCGCAGTTAAGTATTGTAAACAAAGAAGTCATGCGAGGGAGAGGATTTTTGTTACGGATCGTACCCATCGTAAAGTCCAGTGAGCAATGACACACTATTTAAAGAGGGCTTCACGCTTTATGGTACTCTGGTCGGGGGAGGAGAGAAGGGGAGGAGAGGGAGAGGTTTTTGATACGCACTGATGCACTGTTTACAGAGGACGTCTAGTCCGTTGCTTGATATTTATTAGATTTTTACTGGCTTTTCCTAGTTGCGTTCACTCATTCACTGTTTCAATAATAACAGTTTACTTCATCTACAAATTTATACAGAAAACCATTTCAAATATAATTATACTGAATTGATGGTTTTAAAATAAAAATTAATTGACATAACTTTGAGTAAACAATGAAAGGGGTACGCTAACTTTCCTTAAGTATTATTTGTTTATTGTGTAATACACATGCAAGTAAGCAAAACTGACTCGTTTCCTTGCACAATTTGTGTGGGTGGTTGACGATGCAAATATCCATTTTCTCGGTGATTGTCTCCTGTAAATTACCCATACATGTAGACATATTTATTGCACAACAAAACAAGTTTTATGGCCGCTTCGTATGACAGTAATCATCTGTTAGTGATACAGATTCATGCTCACCTAATAGAGATAATAACGGATCATAGAGACGCAGTTTATATGTGCAACAGTGCCATATGGCGCAGCATATAGCATTAAGTTTTTGTTTTATAAAACAAACTATTGAATTTCTTCTCAGTTGTAACTGAGAAAATGTGATATATGTCCAGAAAATTTCGTCACCATCACTTAGTGAAAGTACTATCTTTGCTATAGGCAATGAAGAGATATAGGGAGGAAATACATTCATTTCCATGTGGTATAAAGAAGTTAAAGTAATGTTAATTTTGTGTGATGTCTAAGTTAGTGTTTGATTGGTTAAGGTTAGTGGAATTGAAGCATCTGAATACAGAGAGATGTTCTTATGAAGAAGTGCAGTTGTTCGAAACCACCATGCCATCAAAGATGTATATAATTAAATCGTTTCATGGAATATATTAGGGTTAAATACATCATCCTCTTAAAACGTACAGTGCAGACCGTTGAACTTATCGTAGAGTATCTGCATGTTGTTGAATTGGCTAGGGATCAGACAGACCGTGAAAGTAATTAATTGTACATCAAAGGAATTGTGTGGTAAATCTGTGTGTGCTTTGTGTGAGTTTGTTTGAAGGATATAGAAGATTACTGTGATATTTTCTTTCTAGTTTTATTCATAGTAGTTTTAACTGAGGAACTGCATTTTCGTGGTGACTAACATTTTTGGCCCTTGGCACTCTTCTCTCATTTTCTCAGACCCGTCCGCATGACAAGTCAAGCATTGGCTGTATCACAGTGCACTATTGTCAGTTATACAGGCCACTCTGTAATAAAACAAAAACTGAAAAAAAAACAGACTTCATAACGTGTAGACAGACATGTATAATGTTCCCAGGAAGTCAGAAATTTAGTTGCATTTATTGACTTTTGTGTAAACTTATGTTGCATTACTGTGACATACAAAATTACAACTGACTTTCTCTGGACAGTTTATAGTAAAATTTGTAAGATATGTAAATCTATGCAGCTTCATCAATGTAAGGCAATGCATTGTGCCCTTCGTTTGTTCAAGGGAAAAACTTCAATCTTACCGCTGATGCTACATATAAATAACGATACGATCAAAGTACCCAGTGATGCTCATTGTTTCCAGTGTATAGGTCTCGGAGTGGGTAACAACGCTGTCATCGCGGAGATAATAACTTCATTGTACCCTTTTTCTGATTAGCTTTACTTTAATTTATAGACTTGTATTTGTCAAGAAGTGGCTTGTTTTTGTCATCGTGGCTACAAGAGATTAAGTCAAAAGTATATTTTACAATCGTTTTTAATAGTCGCAAACGTCAAACAACTCATTGTATAGGCCTAGCGTAATGTCAAGCAATGTCTTATTGTGCCTTCATTCGAAAAAAAGAAACATTTATGAATAGCTATTGCGCAATGTTTTCGCAATTTTGAGCACAATAGTTTTTCTGATAGTTAAATTAAGCAGAAAACCACTAACATAACTTTTTATGCTATATTGGTTATAATATATACATACATATATATATATATATATATATATATATATATATATATATATATATATATATATATATATATATATATATATATATATGTGTGTGTGTGTGTGTGTGTGTGTGTGTGTGATTTTGCTTGCGGTTTATTTAGACTCGGATTTATTATCTTTGCTTTCATTGATATATCGGTGATAAGGCTGAAAAATGTTTTTTTCTCGTCTGTTATTTTCACATTTAAAAGATCTCTTTTATTATCGTGTAATCATGCATGAAGCTGGATAAAGGTAAATATATCACTTTCAGTGAATGAATAGGCATCAACCTGCATATAAAATACAGTTTAATTTCTTGTTGAAATGATTCATTATAACTGAAATGAGAAACACTTTTTTATTAATTTTTGCTGCCTTCTTGACTCAAGGGAACAAACATAACATATAAACCTCACATTTGCCAAATTCTGGTTATTTTATTAGATTTTTTATCGAACATTGTATCGATACATAGTTTTAAAAGTTGTAAAACGATGAGAAATTTTGAAAGTATACATTAATGAGATATATGATGTTTTGATAAATTATTTTGCATACTTTATCATTGCATCAAAAGCGGTATTCAAACATCAGATGCCTTTGATCATGGGTGAGTCAATAGCCTCGATAACTTAAATAGTACAGCAGATTCTGATTTGAGCGCTTTTAGTACAGACAAATACATCATGATAATAAGATATTCTGTTCGAATCTACTCTTTAGGAGTAACTGCATCCAGAGTCTTAATTTCGTTGGTAAATCTTGATCATTCGAATTAAATTGTCGGATTTGTAGTGTGGTTAAATTCCTATGTCGGACTTTTAAATCTGCAATCACACCCACCCTCACTCCTAGTATTTTAAACTAGTCTTCTATATCAGAAAAGTGAAAAGTAAACAGTTATATACATACAGTTATAATCTTTCAAACTGAAGCATCATTAAAGCATCATTCTGAGATATTATCATGGTTAAAAACCTCAATCATAGTTTCTTGCACAGTTCATGATTCTTCTTTCAACGGTACCAGCAGCTTGGTTATAGCTTCAATCTATATGGATTGCTAGCACGTTTATAGAGTAGGAAACAACAAGGTGGAGCTTTGTGGATACCAAAACTGTGTGTAAACTGCCTACTTGAAGATAACCAGATATAGTAACACGATCGCATAATAGCATGGATGTATACAGCTACCTGCAGCGGTGCTAATGCTGCCTATTCTGTATTTTTACTCATTAATGTTTCAGTCATGCTAACAACTTACTGATACTTTAAACGTTCTAGTAATTCAAATTATGGCCTTTCCCGAACTGACGCTCACTAGAAAGTTAGAGCGAGGCTTTAAGCGTGCTAGCAACTCAAATTAGGTTTATACCGTGCAACCAAGATTGAGCTATTTTTACCGAGCTATTTTTACCGTGTATTTCAGCTTATCGCTTTAAGCTTGCGCGTAAACTAGTCTGAGGCTTTAAGCGTGCTGACAACCCAGGACGAGGCTTCAAACGTACCAGCAAACCAGATTATGGGTTTAATCACACCAGTAACCCAGAATGAGACCCCAATCTTGCTATAAAAGAGTTTGGAAATAATTGACCCTCTCCTTGCGTGCCTTGAAATCCTATGTACATATATGCAATAGGACAGTACAACAAGTACTATCTTAAAACAATTCTGGAACAAATAATTGCAATTCTGTTGTGTTTCGATTAATCTGTATAAACTGATTTATACTTCGCATTAATTTATCCAAAGAGGCGACAGCAGGTGTTCCCAAACAATCCAAATGTCAGAACAGTACTAATTTGTTTGCAGCATTTTGACGCCTTCCTTTACATGCCTAATGTAATGTAAATATAATTCGACTTTGATTCTTTACCACGACAGTGAAGCACTATTAGCACTTTGGCACCTGGAATCAATCAATCTATCTTTCTATCTATCTATCTATCTATCTATCTATCTATCTATCTATCTATCTATCTATCTATTTTTCTATCTGTCTATCTATCTGTCTGTCTATATATCTGTCTGTCTGTCTATCGATCTATCGAACTATCTGTCCATCTCAGTCAGTCGCGTCTGTCTGTCTGTCTGTTCTCCATCCACCCATCTGTCCATCCATCCACCTATTTATTACATAAATGGCAAAGATCTCATTGCTATTCATGTAACCCCAATGTTTGAAGTGGTTTTTTGGTTTCACTAGGCCACAAATAACGCATAGTAATAGCTCTCTCTTTCTCTCTCTTTCTCTCTCTCTCTCTCTCTCTCTCTCTCTCTCTCTCTCTCTCTCTCTCTCTCTCTCTCTCTCTCTCTGTGTATTGTAGCTACGGAAGTCTGTCAAGTAGGAACTCATCTGTATATTTCCCCAATACTCCATTCTTGTTTTTTTAATACAATCAAGTATGGTTTCGCTTTCCTTGTTCTCAGCATGCACTCTAATTGCAGTCTGTTCTTGTGAGATCATTGTGAGGCCACACAAAATTTTGTGGTGGTTTTTCGATGATTTTTTTTTCTCCAGGCTTCAAAGCAGAAAAACGGTTCAAGTTCTTATAAGATGGATAACGTGAGGTTGGTTTAGTTGATTAGATTCTTATAATGAAGCGAATCCCAAGAACCAGATTTTCTCAAGACTGGCTTACAACTCGCTAATACACGCACTGAACCGGACTTTTATATTTTATTATAAGAAAAGTTTAGCTTAATCTCATTAATTTTTTTGCGATCTGTGAAACCAAGTACCTTGCGAAGGCATTCTTCGGTTTCATATATTCAATTCCTCTTTTTTTGCATAAAATTTACATAACTGAATGTGAAGTTTATTTTTAATCTTTTTAAAATAGAGAGAGAGAGAGAGAGAGAGAGAGAGAGAGAGAGAGAGAGAGAGAGAGAGAGAGAGAGAGAGAGAGAGAGAGAGAGAGAGAGAGAGAGAGAGAGAGAGAGAGAGGCAGCGGTATAAATCAAAGGGGAAACATTATGGTGTTACTGCATGATGTATGCACAATCAATGGCAGTAACACTGAACCTTTCCAACTGTTCTTTCACGCATTTGAATCATCTTCAATGATTGGTGCTCACCCTGTCAGGTTCAGTTAATAGGAACCATAAATATGTCATGGCAGAGTGAGACGTCACGTGACAGCTTGGGTCATCTCAATCTGTTTGTCGTTTAGAGATCGCGTGGGGGCACTTAATAAGAAGAAAACAGTGATGTAACGGCGATATAAGGGCGTGACGTCATAGGTAGCTGTCATAGGTAATGCTATAGATAGGTGTGTGGCTCTGTCCATCGGTAGATGAGCCAGCGAGAGAGAGAGAGAGAGAGAGAGAGAGAGAGAGAGAGAGAGAGAGAGAGAGAGAGAGAGAGAGAGAGAGAGAGAGAGAGAGAGAGAGAGAGATGCTGAGAGTGAGTGAGGGGGTGAGAGATAAAGTGAGAGAGTTAGGGAATAATAGTGAGAGTGCCAGAGAGGGAAAGTGAGTGATAGGAGGCAAGCAGTGAAATCAAGTCTAACGTGAATAGACTTCGAGAAGGGTTTACCGGATCAAAAATCTTCTCTGGTTTTTCACCCCGTTTAGTAAATATGTAAGATTGCATTATCCAAATATTTCCCCACAGACATGGAAAGTTCGCGTGCTTTGAACAAAAAGTGCAACATTTGGCATACTCAGACTTTTCCTCGACACACCAGATTAGTTAAAAACATGAGTTGTCATTGTGTCGTTTCTCAATCAACGCCATAAAACTTTTGGTTTGTTCTTGGTATTTCAAACGATCCCATGGCATCAAACAGACCTCCAATTGTAGTGATAGTATTTACTGAGGATAAGAAATTCCCTGCAAGTGACTGAGTAGGAGGGGCCCCAGCATGACAGATTTTTTTTTCAACGTTTTATAAAAAAAAACTCATCAATCGATATTGTTCATCGAAATCTACTAATTTTTTTCGGTTCCTGAAGGCAAGTAAATGTAACACTGTTTCTAATCCACTTTTAGAGTCACTATGAAGCGGTTAATGCAGCCAGGTCGAAAAAGAAAAATAATTACAAAAACTTTTAAATGCAACAGAAACACTCACACGACTGGACGAACGTTGCGGAAGAATACCTTTTTAGTCCAAAATGAAAGAAACAATAACAAATAATGGACCCAGGACGAGATCTGTTTCATCGAAAAAATCCCGCCGCCCACCCGGGCAATTTTTCGCAGAAGACCAACGATCAAAATGAGAACTTTATTCTTCTTGGCCTTAGTGGGCAATTCGTAAGCTTGGTACCCCCCAGTCCCCTCTCCCACTCTATTTCTTACCGGTTAAGCCTTATCAGTATTTTCTCAGAAAGATTGCTTGGGCAGAAAGCTTGAATCTTATACGGATCATGTTCTGTTTGAAATCAAATGCTTTATATATAGAGAACAAAGGATCAACGTGCACGATATCCCTTAAAATATATGAAAATCACAAAAATGATAAACTCGGATGATAGTAACTGAATAATCTCTTTGAAGTTTTTCCAGTGCTGAAATAAGAACGAGGAAGTACAACACACTTTTCTCTACAGTGTTTCGTTAATTTACAGGAAAAGTTTTCAACAGAAGCCCCAGTAAGTATCGTTGTTCGACGTCCACTTAGAGATGTAGCAAATATTTCTAACAGAAAATATAACACCACACTAGAACACTAAAATGTTAATTTTGAGAGACCTTCAATATAATGTCCGGTTTGTTGTTGTATAAACTTTTGTAGGACATTAATTAAAGGATATATAACTGAAGCAGATAATGTTGATTCTCAGTAACCTTAAGATTTCAAATTGAGTTTTCATAGATGCAGCATGGTAGCTTAAATATAGCTTACTGGTCAACACGAGAGCGAAACAGACTGCTACATATACATTTGATTTAAAAGAAGAGGTCTCCTGAAATATTCTCTGCATTGCAGTAATACAGTCAAGAATGTTACGACCACAACTGACTTGTCGTGGTATTAATCTAACAATGTAGATGAATTTGTTGACAAAATGAGGTGGGTGAGTTGGGTATGTTTAGTTAGTATAAAACGCCATACATCCCCTCATGGCCTGTGCGAAAATACAGCAAAGTGATTGCTGACTCTCTAATGGATTAGCAGCGTTTTAGAGCGCAATGGTAACACACTCCAACAGTGAAGAGGGTTTGCTGCCTTTTAATCGCACCGTGAACAATCACTTCGCTCAGCTGCTAAGTTAAAATACAACCCATACAGATTATTGTTCAAATATATAGCTTTTCAAAGATAAAAATTATAATCATTTAGGAAGAATGGCTGTGATCAAATGAAATTGATTTTGGAACGGCACTTTCCTTCTGGTTAAGTGAGGAAAAAGGAACTAATGGCCCCACAGAGAGTGGCAAAGGGCATTCTCATAGCGTACGCGTTGACGGGATAACATTATGTATGTCACGAATATGACGTTAATAGCAGGCGTTTCGTAGGGATTAATCAACAACGCTAGAATACACACACGCAATAAATGAATATATTTCATGAATTTTAGTGCTATAAATGCAGGATTACGACTTGTTTGCACTAACTGGAATAAAATAAAGGAGGAAAACAAGGAATGGATAGTTGCGGGATGTATGTGATAGCTACTCTTTTTATGTTCTGTTTTAACCAGTGTATCGGCGATAGCAGGAGGCAATTCCGGATAACAATTGGTACGTCTGCAGTATTTTAAAGTAATCTTTAGTGATAACAATCACCTGTTAAAGATAACCCCTAGGTGATCGGTCACACTGTGCGAGACTCGTTTGAAGATGCTTCGAGCCAGTTAACGCTATTTGCCTTTCGTGACAAGAGTGTGTTTATCCTTTTTGTTAATTAGAGGTACCGAGGTCAGGTTCAATCCACACGGGTTCTTTCTCAATAAAGTAGGTAGTTTTTACATGATCTGTGTTTGACAGTCAAACTGTTTGGGGGTTGGAAGGGGGGTATTTTCAGCGAAACATTTCACACCTCTGTTCCTTGTTCTGTAACTAATTTAATTCCTTCTAGAAATTTTTTCTATAGTTATCGCTTTCAACAATTAGCTCATGTACCAGTTTCTTTCTTTCTTTTTTTCAAATTCAGACAAAGAACGGCAGTTCTCCCGAAGGCAAATAATTTTCACTGAACCCATATGGACTGGGGAATACATATTATTCAGTTTTGAAAAAAAACTTTATAATAAAACAATAGTAATATTAGACAATATTTCCCAATATCTTGAATTTGTATACTAAAAGTAGTAATTACGTTACAGTTACATGTCTGTGAATTACACACACCGTTCGTGTGTTCGTGTGTTCGTGTGCATGTGTGGATTTCTGGTTTGTGAAAAAATCTGTTTTTCTCCTTTACAATGTATTTACACAACTCTTTCCCTCCCATCATAATCAAGTTTAAGAATTTATTTACAGAGGAATCACGGTATAGGACCAACCCAAAAATGGGACCATCTCACAAATAAGACCACTTTTTGATCACACCGTTCTGGGTGTCTTCAATTCCGAAAAAAAAAACACAAATAGGACCATTCGGGAAATCCGATCACTTTAGGCACAGTTACGGAATCACACTATATTTGTTTATTTACCATCATCAATATTATCTTTTAATTTCTCTTTCCGTATGTTTGTTTGTTTTGTTTTGTTTGTTTGTTTTGTTTTAATTTTTTTGTGGGTTGGGGGGGGGGGGGGGGGGGGGGCTCTGGAGAAAGACGTTGTTTCGACTTTCCATTTCCAACGTTTAAGCAACGTAATTTCGCAATGCCTACTGGGTAGTACATCAGCCATTATTAAATATAATACATCCGACTGGGCAAGAAACGTCGCAGGTTCCACTTATGCTTGTAATATGCTCAAGTGTAGATCATTGACTTAATGAGTGCGGTTATAATTTCTGTAATTGTGAGAAGTTACAACATGCAACTCGATCCAGGGATCCGAAAATGCAAGGATGGGGTTGATTGATTTAAGGATTGACAATATAAAACCACCTCCCACCCTTGCTTCCATTCACACGAGACAGCGATGTTTTCTTTTATGGTTCTGTGCATTGGCGATCGTCTACTAAATAGTTGAGTAATTGCCTGGCCACTGAACGAGGCACGCTGTGACAGCTGCCTGATGGGGCGTAGTTTTTATATCTAATCAAGTGTGCCTGAAATAGTAAAAGGGAAGAAAATGGAGCGGCTAGTTTGCTCAGGGACAAACAGGCTGCTATAAAAACCGCGGAAATGGCCACTCATATTACAATAAAATTATTAGCATGATAACATTTGATGACGTCATTTGTAGGATTTTATTTCTCTATGAAACAAAATAATTTTACACTTCGGGGTCTCTTATGAGTTTGGCATAGAACTGTGTCATTGCATCGCGTACAAGCAATCCTTTATTTTTCGACCATTTAGTCCGTAGGAGGAAAACTGACATATTGCAATTGGGAAAACAATTCTGTGCTCTCATGGAATGGGCTCCTAAGTGAAAGAAAACAACAACAACAACAACATCATCATGAAGGCAGATAAAACAAAAACAGCTTTAAAAACAATAATCTTGGGCTTTCTTCGGAGTGCGAATTTGAATGGAAATGTCATCACTGGACATTTAAGACAGACGATTTCGTTTCGTTATTCAGTTGTTCTCCATAATAGCTAATAGTTGAAGCATATAGATATCTAGCCTCAGTATCCTACAGGGCAAATACTAGGCAGCACCGACTTCGGGGAGCCAATAGCTGGTCCGGGATGCACTTTTTCTTGGGGACATATTTAGTGGGACACCGATAAATCGGCAACACCAGCACTTGCTGTACCATTTACTGTGCGAAACGTGACTTTAACCTTTTGGTTGCAAACAATTTAGAATAACAATAACTTGAAGTTTCACATATACATGGCAATAAATGTGGCTTAAAATATATACCGAGATCTAAATAAATCAAATATTTCTAGGTCAGATTAAAAATAAAAACATTGATTTTCCATACGTCTTTTCGTGAAGGTTCGAAAATAAAAATTACATTTAAATGTTCTTTCCTCAAATTATAGGATATTAGCATTGAAATGTGGCCAAATATCAGAATGTTGATAAACCATAGCACAGTAATTTTACAATTTATTCTCGCTTTCTTTTGAATAGCGTATCTCGTTATTTATGTGGCCAATTTGCAAAGATGAAGGAATTTTTTAGTGACCAGTGATCATGCCTGCTGGTTTGGGTAATTTAAATAAGTTTATCATTGAAGACTAGTAAATACACATTGATTACAAAAATATTATTGACAAGAAATAAAAACGCATGTAACACACATTACTACTCGGAAAACTATATTAACTGAATATAAAATAAACAATTTTCAATACAGACAGTGTGTAAAATGATATTTTCTCTACTTCTCTCTATTGTCTGAAAATTCCATGATAATAACATTATCAGTATCAGACAAAAGTGGCCTTTGGTCACATGTGAGGAGTGGAATTGAAGCCCACCCCCCCCCCCCCCCCAATCCCATCTCCCTCCCTGCAGGTAAAAGCTAACATTCTAAACGCCAATGGCGCATAGCAATAGAAAGGGCATCATTCACAGTTTAAATAATAAGCACTTAACATCCGGAAGTGATCCGCTAACTTCCCATAATTCTCTCATGGCACTGCCAGGATTGAAGGCATTCAAAGCAAGTTAATGACACTGCGATCCGATAATATAAATTAGGATCTGTTAACATTCAATAACGATCTTTTCGAATTTAGCAAAAGAGTAGCACTAGAGCAATTGAGAAAGAATGGGGTCTCAGTGAACACATGGCGGTTCAACGGGAGGATGTAGAAGCGGGTTGGCGGTGGAGGGGGGAGGGTGGGGGAGGGGGGCACTTGGTATCACATATCTTGTCATACGTGTCGAAAAAACGCAAGCAAGAGGGTCATTTTGAGGCTACACGTGGTCTGCACGGAGTGCCCATTTTGTTAAAAAAAAAAAAGAGGGAGCATTTTCATTACGTACTCCGCGATTTTCCGCAGAAATGGGTGTTTTTCAGAACTGTATTCCTTATTTGGTTAAAACGGTTGTTTTATTTCAAAATTAGCACTCCTCATTTAGGATTCCTTTCAAAAAGTCATAGACACGTGTGCTAACGTCATTGCGATGGCGATTCCAGACTAATATTTTTCCACGTCTTAACAACGTCGCTCATCCTGTATTTTTTTATTTTTCCTTCAGCACTCTGCATTGCACCCAAAAAGAGTTCTTTTTCAGAACTGCACTCTGGGTTAAGGTATAAAAAGTATATTTTTTTAAAGCTTAGTACTCCGCGTTTAGGGTCGTTTCAAAATGTCGTTGACACACATAGTAACCTATTTAAACGTGAGTGTCCCCTCCCTAACTAGGGGGCGTGTTCACTTCTTTTTTGGCATTATTTCTTATTTTGTTTTAAAACATATAGACACTTTTATGGCTCGCTGCTGTTATAAGGGATCTTCGGCAAATACATATCGCATATGCTTTCGGAATATTTATTGAAACAAAATGTGGGTGCTATAGGCTGCGAGAGCTTTTTTGATCAGTTGCGAACTTGTTGTTCAGTGTAAGTACTACTACTACTACTACTACTACTACTACTACTACTACTACTACTACTACTACTACTACTACTACTACTACTACTACTACTACTACTACTACTACTACTACTACTACTACTACTACTACTACTACTACTACTACTACTAACAATAATAATAATAATAATAATAATAATAATAATAATAATAATAATAATAATAATAATAATAATAACAATAATAATAATAATAATAATAATAATAATAATAATAATAATAATAAGAAGAAGAAGAAGAAGAAGAAGAAGAAGAAGAAGAAGAAGAAAATGTGGAAGAAGAAAAAGAAGAAGAATCCTGGTAAAAGGCGGTTAAACGTTGTACAGGATCATCTACAGACTGGTCGATACGGATGAGTTGATATCGCTCTCCTTGATACATGATTCTAACCATCTGAAAGCAACGAGAACAATTTTGAAATCTGATCGTAAGTTGTCTAAAGAACTGAATGATCAACGGTATCAAATGCAGCCCAGAGGTCAAGAAGTGCCAATGCATAATTTTAACTTGATCTTGAAACCTGACACTGTCGTTGTGCTTTCGAATACTATCCTTCCCACAATGCTAAAAACGACTTCGCTTTTGCTTATTGATAAACACCAAAGCCATAACACAGAAGTTTGTAGATCTATAGCAATTGATTAGGTTTGCCTTGACACTTTAGACACATAACAGCTGCTATAAACAGGGCATCAGCTGCTGTTGACAGCTGCATAACAAGCCTACATGTAAATCCAATGTATATATAGCAGCTATTTATTGACCTTTAATAATAGAAGTAGGTGTCAGAAATTCGGTTTTCTGGTGATAATTGCCTATATTCTCGAGATGGTCTCAGAATGGTCTTACTTGGTTCTGACGTGCATACTGAAATGCGTTATACTCTTGTAATAAAATGCTTGAAGTTCCCTTAAAAATTTTCTTAGAAGATGAAAATGTACTTTGCAAAACTACACAGTTTTTACATATTCAGTTCCCAATAAGAATAATATAATTTTTCAATATTAATCAAATAGCTCGTAAAAGCTTATTGCTATCGTGAGCAAGGTCAAAGTATGTACAAAGCACAATTTAAAACTGACTTTTAAATGAAATAGCTAACGTCATATTCATAGAACTACACTGTGTGGCATTGATTAGGATGTCATTGGCTGAAATATTTGAGTCTGTTGTGAGTAAAATGATTTGCAGTATTGTCATGAACGGTTCTGCCATTGGATGTTGTTGAGGCGTTTTGGCCATTATCTAATTTTGCGCATTCACTGAAACAAACTTTCACGGCCATAAAATAATTTCCATTTATGACTTAACCTTTTGCATAATTCCCTCGTAATTACTGACCAATGTTAGGAATTATATTAATCTTTGAGTGACTGAATTCCACTCGGAGGAGACATTTAAGGTCACTGACGAAATGAGTCATTCAAATACGAAAACATAAATACTACAGGGAGAATGGCGGAAAATTAACTGACGACTCTTTATTTCGAAACAACCGGAAGAACTAATAGTGGTACGACTTCTGTGACCATAGAGGATTAATATTTGGTGAAACGAAATTAGACAATAGAAGGGTTGTCATAACCTTTGCTTTTATATGACAACAGATTGTCAGCAGATAAAGGACTTATGTAACTATTTACACGACAGCAACCAGTTTCCTAAATTTCACCACTTCCGTAACAGTAGGGAAAACAGAACTAATTCAAACATTAAACAATTAATTCGTAAAGAAACCTTTAGGAAAAGTTGTTTATTTGCATACAAAACCGGACATAAATTTGTACATAAATAAATATTTGTTCTTGAGCCTTTTATCATGTGGCGTCCACCTTAAGGTGTAAAAAGACGGTTTACAATTACATTTTGGCATTATGTACCTGTCCATTGGTTCAAGCTTTAACAACAATGATAATTTAGGTTTTGTGTGTTGAAGATTCATCAGTTAATGCATGATACAAAAATGGCAAACTGGTTCCTTGTGAAGGTGTTGTTATATTTCTAAACCCACCAGTACTCAGGGTATTGTAGTTATAAATAAAACCACAGGAGGACAAACGACCAAACTATTTGCAACTATTTGCAACATCACGCACATCCTATTGGGATCGTTTGTTTAAACCCACGCTAATAATTTATATTACGCTGCAATGTGGAGAAGTGGTTTTTCTGCAACTTCAGTTAGCCATATAATGTCTGTGAGTGGTGATGCTGCGTAGATACCCCTTGCCTTCTCTCTGTTATTTATGTCAATGAAAGTCTGCATATTTCTGGCTCTGACGCAAATCAAGTGTAAGTTCAAATGGAGAAAATGATTACTTGCATTGTCCGTTCTTCCATTGACTTTATTAATCCATTTGTTTTCAGTTTTCATTTTGTTAAATGATAACACTAAAGTGACTCAATGACAAATACACAGAATGCCAATAATTTAATTACGAATCGTATTTTGAAAGTCTTAAATGTTTATAAAAGCAAATTTTGAGGACGATAATGCGACAGGCTGAGATATAAATAATAATATAAACAGAGCAAGTCTGAAATAAATGACGGCACCTGCATAGTAACTAACCCTTGGTGCAAACGCCCTTAAACTGCAAACTTAATTTATAACTCAAGTCGTTCGAGCTACAAAACCACATAAGTTTATTTATTATACTGATATACATCCTTCTGGAGCACAGCCAGAAATTCAATGGCCTCTCTCCAGCACTTTAACCTAATGTAACACATCCCTATTAAAATCACATGTTGAAAATAGTTACATTTTGAAAAACCAGTCTTTTGGAACAACCAGTCAGTCGAAAAAGTCCTCTTGGCAAATATAAGGTTGGAAGGCAATTAGAAACGTTAGTTGCGAAAAAATAACTGTATATTGTGACAGATAACAAGATAATAGCATGTAAATTATATCAGTGCAATCACTCAAAAGGAAGGATGCATAAGTAAAATTGTAAATGGCACAGTTCTATAGAGAAATAGACTAAAAGGAGCTATGTATGAAAACAAACTTACAGAAAGTAATCAACGTTAAAGCCAAAATATGGACAGGCGAATTCATACGCCACAGCTCCTCTGAGACCTTATACTGTCGTGCTGAAGTGTGGTTGAAGTCAAACATGAAATGGCATTGTTAGAAAAAAGACATTTAATTAATTAAATGTTAAGAAAAAGTTAACTATAAGTGTTAAATCTGCCAGTTTAAAATAAAATAAAGATTCGGCTGGACAACAGCAAAGAAAGGTAATTTTAGAAAATATTTAAAAATTTACATGATTACAATTTTATCTGAAATTTATAGGACTTCAGAATATTAGAGAACCTGGACCAAATAAAATATATCACGCGAATCTGATCACATCTTTGTTACCAGTATCTTATGGAATTATTTATGTACATCGAATTGTTATTATTATTCCTACGATATGCAATTGATAAAACATGTTATGAAGACAAGGCCTGAGTCGCGTGTTGGCGGTTATGGTTAAAATTGAGATAACGATTGATACAAGTGGGGAAGGGGGAGTGTGGCGTAACTGGTAAAAGTAAAGCAAAAAGCGAGATATGGTATTCAAAGTTAAGGCCAAAATAAGTCATAAGTATGGTACTCAAATCAAAGTATGGATTAAGGTAAGATTCAAAAGTGAACAATAAGAAATGTTATTTAGACTAAAGTTCGATCTATATTAAGATTAAAAAAGTACAGAGTCAGAATAATAACGATAAGCAAGGTCAAGGAACGGGGTAAATAAGAGATCATGCGCAAAAGGTATCATAAAGATTACTCTGACATATCCGATAAATGAAGTCGATTGCATCTTTCAAAACATGTCTAAAATGCAGATCAGACAACTGCAAAAATAGGAGGTACTGCTCAAAGATTGATTAAAATGTGCTCTATGAGTCTGATGGAATCAATTGATTTGTATATTTTTACTGCAACATTATAAAAATGTTACCAGCATGAGTGACACTTGATGGTAACCTCGCTATAACATTCAGCAAAAATATGACGTCCAAATGAAGAATGGGATTCACTTCATAAAAGGGTCACAGGGTTATGCGTAGCCCCATCACGTCAAATGAATGAAGTATCATTTAGGAGTGATGGCATTGGAATGTCGTGAATACGCTAAAATCCTCGCCTGAGTTTTCTCCTTTTTAACTAGGCGAGTTGTTTGTATGTTCATGCACAAAAAATGTTCCGGGGTTCCAGATTGTAGTTCACAATTACTGAACCACAAAAAGTGATAATAGTAACATTGCCATACTTGAAATATCAAACGTAAAAAATGAGGATAAAATTTAAAAAAAAAACACACAATAAAACACATTAATTTACCTGATTGCTTTTATATAAGTCATGCATTCTAATAAATAAAACGCACATTTTAAACAGAGATTACAAAGAATCTAATTTATAAATATTGTGAATAAAATGTCTTTTTATTTAGAGTTCTAGCTAAATTTAATTGCTTTAAAGATTAAGAATGCAATAACAAAATTAAAATATTATTAAATGTCCTTAGTCACGTTCCTTGTTCTTTCAAAAGAAATGGCTGATGAGTATTTCCATCAATGCTATTTTGTTTTTGTTTTTGTAAAATGTCTGATTGCTATGACATAAAAGCATCACTCGTGAACTAAATGTATCAGGTATTTAGGAAATGTGTCAATAAAGCCAAAGAGGCAAAACTGAACGAGAGTTACTTTTCTAGTTTCTCTTTTCTAAGGCTGTTTGATATGGATTGACAGCATATTTTACGTCAGTTGATTGTTTAAGTGGCAAAAACAGTGTTATTTTAGTTAATTATAGCGGTTTAGAATTTAAGAAATGTGTGAATTTAATTGTTGTCTGGCCACTGCATTAAGGCACTCTTCTCTTTATGTACAATTTGACATACAACAGAAACGGCACCAGACGTTCATTAAAAAATTCAAATAAAACACTAATAATAGCAGTTTGGTTGTATTTATTTCGTGGTTTTTGAGAATACCTGGACATTTTCTACTTTGCAATCTTACTCTTTTTTATCCAATGGGACTTGCCACTTTGCAGCAAATAGTTTTGTTATTTTGCATTTGTTATAAAAAATATTTTGAAATTGCAGGTTCACTAATTGAGATATGTCTCTTGATTGTTTTTAGTAAAACGTCTTTTATGTATAGAAACTACTAGAGATTTCTTGCAAGATTTGCTGAGTTTCTGCTAAATTTACAATTATTTGAATTTCTTGTAAGTGCATTTACAATTATGTTATACAGGTAAATTTATGCAAATATGTTAGTCAGTATGCTAAGTTTGCCTTTTAGACTGAAATGTGCAAAATGCAGTCAACAGAGAATTTTTGCTAACATGCTAAGCAAGTATTTGTGACAGTGCACTGTTAGGAAGTGCGACCGTTAGAAGGCAGAGGCAAACACTGTCGTCAAATCAGGAAAGGTTGCGTTTACTTTATTAAGATTTTTTCTTAATCCATCACATCTCGAGGCCAATGCACTTAACACGAAAACTTATTTCTCACTCTAATACTATAGAACAAACTAGTTTTGTTTACTGAGCTCTGGTTCCACGTATTTTGTACAAGAGTCTCTGTGGCAATCAACGTCTAGGTAAAGTATTTTTGGAGGAGATTCTCACGACATACAATAAAATATAGTGTTTAAATATCTATATAACTGACAAACGTTGCATATATTGACTGTTTGTCGATATCGTCCATGGTGGCTGTGGTGTTGTATGGATGTGCGGGATGGGGCTGGGGTGGGAAGTTACAGAAACCTGCCGATTTGCCATTTATGGTTTAGTTGTAACTAGAAAGTTTACAATGGTTCCTTTCTTGTGTTTGTTTTAAGCGCATTTCATCATTGAAGCTTACATTTTACATGTTTACTTGTAAGCTCGACAAGATCTCGTAGAACATGAATAATAACAGCAATGGTCAGCAGCAATACGTCATATTAACAGGTATGCGTTTATGAAGTGAACCGTTTCTCTGAACTCATTCACTGTTAAACTATGCGATATACAATAATGCCAAAAAGATGATTAAGTTGAAGATATTTATTAAGTTACTATGTGCTACAATCCGTGTTCATGTCATATAAAGTTTTTTTTTTACTGACACAAAACGCTTCGGTTACCAAAGTAATATTCATTTGTTTCGCCCTGACAATGGATGTTAAATGTAAACCACGCATCAGAACCGCGTAGTTCACGGTGTCAAAGACTTTGAGACGTGACGAGCTGCAATAAGTTCTCACTTGTCACACTTTGATAGCATTACGTCAGATGAGGCCTGTGTCGGTGCTATGATGTTATACAAATTGGAGGGTCTAATAGGAGAAAGTTCTAGCCAAACAAGATTTGAATTATTCGAATGTAACTTGTTCGATCAGTTTGTTTGAGAATGCTCTCACTCCCCTTTAAGCATCTCCGCTCCTCTCTGTTTCTCTCTCTCTGTTTCTCCCTCTCTTTCTTTCTTTCTTTCTTTCTTTCTTTCTTTCTTTCTTTCTTTCTTTCTTTCTTTCTTTCTTTCCTTCTTTCTTTATCTTTATCGCTAGTTTTCTCTGCTGTCGTATATTTCCTCACGGTAGCTTCAATTGCCTGACTTGATTTGTGTTTTAAATTTTTCCTGTTGGAATAAATGACCCGGAAATTTGGAACCTTTGTAGCCTAATACTCGCACGGACTGCACAAAGTATTTATGCTCGACATCAACTAAAAATAAAACAAAGATGTCTTATGTAATAAAAGTACTCCACAGGTAGAAAAGGAAGTAACATGATAGTGATTGTGACCAGTAATAAATAATTCACAACCTTTATGTTACTTGAGGGACAATCAATCAAACAGCCATTGACAGCTACCATGACTTCTACAACAGAGAGGGGCATGACTGCTACTCAAAGTGGGAAAAATGGATCATCGAAAACACCAGATAAAAGAAGTATCTGATGTGGTTTTATTGCTCTTGGACAGCAATAACAGTTTGTACAATCTAGGCTTTGTTTTTTTAATCAGAAAATTTTGTTTGCCAGGCACTGTGATTGTGAAAAAGTAGTCTTTTTAAATTTTATATTTAATATTTTAAAAAATCGTCCTGTTGCCTCTTATATTAATAACTGTATTGCTGTCTCAATTGTTACAAGATTTGTGCTTCGCTAGCATCAAAAAGTTTTGATCAAATTTAATATCAAGTTTTATTTTGTCTCTACACAAACACAATTTTGGTCTTTGAGATGCGTTTTAAAGAAATCTAGTTAAATTGTGAAACGTGCGCCACTTCTTTTGAAATGTCTTTGTTTATAGAGAATTTTGTGGTGGAATGTATACCGGAAAGTCCGGAATGGATAGGTGTGCTCCAGGTATGGAGCTATGCATGCAGTAGATGTTGCTGCAGCTGTGGCTACATATTGTCTGAAGATGCAAAGCATAACTGGGCCTCAAGAAATTTGTAGCTATAAACCGTAGAAATTAGCTTAGGGAGCCATTCACATAAATGCTTAATTGATTGTTGTATCAATTAGTGTGAAGAAAAGTAAAAATAAATTCTTACAATCTCAACTGACATCATTCAAGTTGCAATTGTATATAAAATAGGTAATGAAAGATATATAACACCGAGATGAATAAACCAGTTCCAGTACAAAATAAACTTCGATAATATCACAATTGGAGTCTTTCTAAAGCAAGTTTTTAAACAATTTATTCAGTTACGAATATTTGACTAAATTTTAGAAAACTCACAAGATTTCTGTTGTATTTAAAGTCTTCGCCTTTTGGGTGCCGTAAAAGTAGGACAATAGCAAGAATGACACTAATGTTAAATCCGTTAATGAGTTCAAGTGTCATTGACACAGCAGCGGGCGTGAGAGGACTTAAAGATATCCGGAAGTCACACATTATCATAATGCACTTTCCGTGTTAGGTCCTTTGTATTAACGTAAATATCAATAGGAAGATAGTGATTCCACTAAAAACGCCATTTCACTTAATATACCGTTCTTTTGTCAAATCAAAACCTATCAGGGACCTGAGCACGCAAACATTGTAAAATCTATAAAGATATAAAGTAAATATAAGTAAAAAATCACTATTTACTTGTTTTGATCGTAGGTGTGTTTTAAAAAAAGTCATATTCTGTTGTTAATATTTGGTATATGTTCACATATCTAGCATAACATATGAAAATAAACGATTATTTCTGTTTGTGTAGCCATTGTCTTGGTGTAAATAAGTATAAACTGATTGCTACATCAAATATCTCCTGGAACGCAAAATAAGAGTCGACAGAGAAATTACTAAAGACTATCTTCAAAGTGTTGAATATTATGCAAAAGCTCTGGATGGTTTTATAGCAACGTCATCAAATTCTGTGCAAAGAATTGCTTTCCTAATAATTTACATTCCTTGATGAGATAACTACAGTTGTGTCTGATTGCCCTTTTCAAAACAAAAAATGTATGATTTTGGTACTGATTTCTAGGATAAAATCTAGAACTATGTGTTGTCCAAAAAATAGAAAAAAATCAAACTGGCAAAAGGCTTTCTGGATGAATGTTGTAACATTTAACTGTTGTAACAATGAAACGGTTCCATTAAATAAGTTATTAAGTCAGCCTGGCAAGCTGATTCAACTTTGATTTGAGATTAAGAAGTCTTCACGACTTAATGGTAACATTAGATATTGTTGCAATTTGGTTATGATTGGTTGCGATGAAAATAACACCTTTCTTGTATGCTATAAACTTGCCTGTTTGCCGCGATCAAAGAAGATTCGTACATCTAATCATAATCTTTGATTCAACGTTGGATAGATGTTTTAGAAACAACGTTCTTTTACCCACATTCTCCGACGTCTCCTCAACGTCTGTAACACACCGTTGAAGAGACGATATAATTACGAGCCCTCATATTATCGGTCATCTAAAATAGCAACCACAATAGAAACAATTGGCACAAAGACAGTGCATAAATGTTAATAAGATTTTAAAACTTTAGTATTTTGTTCAAAATCATTTAAACAACTCCCTCAAGTAGTAGAATAAATGAAAAAAGCAGGTTATTTAGGGGTTTTAGTAACGACTTTTAAGTTATACATTTAAAGCGGGTCTTTAATCCTTGAATTTTATTTCATTAATATCCGTGAATTTCATTTGCAAATATATATCTGTGACTGGTGATCTCACTTCAGTTCACTGCTGCAGAAACAGAGTTATTATTACATAATTGCATTACTTATTGTCAGTGGAATTGTGAAGTATATAGGCCTTGTTTTGTTGAACCGGGCGCACATGCAAATTTCAAGCAACAATGATCTAATGTTCTGGTAACATCGCCCATTATTTTGACTTTTCACTTGAGACAGATGAACAGATAATTTTGAATTATATGTCATAAAGGCTGATAGTTCCTGTATCCTTTTTAATGCTGTTCTGCTTTTAAATTACCTTTGACTATCGTTACGGTTGTCCAGAAAATAAGTGGCAGTTTATGCAAACAAAACCACAGCCTGACTTTATTACCTGACATTATTACCTGACATTATGAGTTAAGTTGAAGCAATGCTTTAGGGCTCTAAGATCAGTTACACAACGCTTTTATATCTTTACCTTGACACGTCTTATTTCCAAGAGAGTTTTTCATGGCAGACTCCACACAGAAAAACTGTAGAGAAATCAAAGAGAATAATTATATTTTTACGTTTAGAAATAGTATCAAAACAATTAAAATCGCTGTAAATGCGATTGTGTATGTATTTCCTGAGTTAAAAAATACTAACAATGTCAACTATTTGTCGCAAATAAAAGTTAAAATAAAATAAATATGGCATCATCTGTCTCCAGTGCTGTGTTTGCAGAGACTGTGCTAATAGATAAGTACTATATAGGTTGACACAGGTGCGACAATTGCAGAACACAAATCTAACTGACGAAGTTATGTATATTAAAACACATTGTGTTGTTTTTCAGTTCAGTAGGTCAGGTGTATATCGGCGTACCTATTGTGTAAATAATGCAACCAGTGTTATGGAGGTGGCCGTTACATTCACGCAATGCTAACTGTGTCTATCAAATGTTGTGTTTACAGGAGTCTTTAGCTGGGGTGATGACTGGGAGAGGGTCGTGCGCCACGTGTGGTACCAGGAAGCCGCCGACCTGCCCTTCGATGAAGAACTGGTGTATATGAAGCAAAACTACTCACCAGACCTTGTCGGCATTAACGCAGGTGCGTCACGTTTTATTAAGTGTGCAGGTCTGCTAGCATTAACAGGGGGTGATTGTGAGGCTGAGTCAGTGTCACGTTTTCTTCAGTGCAATCAGTGATCATTTTAGGCGAATGTTCAGAATAGGAGGCAGGGGATGAAGTGTATTTTGAAATTCTGCTCAGTTGCAAAGGCTGTGTGACGCTGGACCCTCCGGACACTTCTGGACACATCACATGTGGACCCGTCACATCGAGAAACCGTCGTTACAACCAAATACCTTGCAATACAGATTTTACATTAAGTCAGCTCATGTGTTCTCTTGTCTAACATGAGCTGTCCTTCACCCAGTTTGCTCAGGAATCTAAGGAGGGGTGCAGTTTGACCTTGAAGTTTTAACACCAATCATTAATTCTAATGAAACTGTTCTCGACCTTGTATGACAAAAGAGGTCATTTTTTATCAACCACGATTACTTCCTTACTGTTTTTGGATCTAGAAATTTACGGCGTTGATAGATACGAGATCACCGATCGAAATCCTGTCCTTCTTGACGTTTTACCACATCTAACGCCAGAAATAAAAGTTTTAGCAGAGTAAATAATCGCTATCCATTGTTTGGTATTATAATTTTCTGTGCAATCGGTGCTTATGTCTCCGCATCATTTAATTCCTCAAACAGAAGTTCATTATAACATTTTAACCAGGAAATCAGGGGAAATGAACCGAAAAAAAGCATATAAATTTCATCTACACTTCTTTTCATAGCATTTAGGCAGCTTAGCATTTCTACTTACCGTTTAGATTCTGCCAATAATTAACTTTTATAAAAAGAAAGTAAATAAAAATAGAAATGCCATTGTAAATAAACTGTACAAGCTACAAGGTGACTTTTTTGAACTGGGTAAATATCATTGTTGCTGGAATATTGATTCTGTCAAAGAAATTTGAAGTGAGCACTTCCAACGTGACTAAATAAGTCCCGAAGATGGATCTAGCTGCAGAGTTTTTTAACCAAAAATATACCTTAACTTCCATCTGCGACCGCTTCCTATGCAGAATCATGTATTTGCCCCTGAGTAAAACTTTCTGATTTTCCAGTATTCTTGATGACTTTTGAAGAATCAGTCAGTTCTTTCCAATACTGCTCTGTAATAACAGTGCTCATAAATTGTACACTACAATAACAGTGCTCTTGAATGTTACATTACAATAACGGTATTTTTAAATGTTACATTACCATAACGATGCCCTTAAATGTTACCCTAGAATGACGGTGCTTTGCGATATTGTACCAGGTTGCTGACTTTCGATATTGCAATGCAATTGCGATATTTTGAAGGAGTAACAGAAGAGCGCTGCTTCATGGTATAGACAATACAATAGCGGCACTTCCCTTGAGATTCAACAACAGTTCCTTTGAACACTGTGGTACAATAGCACTGCCTTTCAGCATGGCTGTACATTGGCAGTAATTTTCAGCATATGTCCGTGCGATAGGTTAATATTCAGAAATGGCACGACCAGGATGACGTAATCCAGGTGAATACCATTCTGATAAAGAACGTGGATTCAGGAACACAAAAAAAGACAATAGAATTTTTAAAATAAAATGGCCTATATGTTCTAATACGGCAGGAGGATACTACTCGTAAAATTATACTGCGCAATATAAAATGTTAGCTGGTATTTCAGAATGATCACCAAATTATGCAAAATCATCATTCTCCAGATGCAATTGAAGTAAGTTGTCGTAGACACGCTTTTACCGTACACTGCGTCTTCTACACTAAGGCCACCATCGAGATAAACCGAAAAGTTGTCCATATTAGTGAATTATTTCTATTTTCTCCCTTACTCATAAGAAACAAATATAAATCAATTTTAAATTGTTGAAAAAAGGTCAGCAGGATGTTGGCTACTCCAAACAAACCACACCCTTGATATCATGATAACCTAGATCATTTTCTTGCGTTTACTTTATAAGTGGCAAAAACCAAGCAGACATTTACCCTTGAGTAAATGATACTTTGCGACTGATTGTAATAGAATAAGTACCGATTTCAACCCGAGGAGAAGTATTGTTAATCAGGAACTTGCAAACAGGACTGAACATTTTATCGTTTAAAAATTGCATTATGGACATTTGACAAACATTAGCACCCCTCAATAAATGTTTTTATAATGTAGTAAAGAGTTATTCTCCTATCATATTTTCTCCTTAACATGCCCTTAAAAATTGACCTCCTAAGCACAATTTAAGAAAATAGCACAAAATTCTTTTTGCTACTGCAACAAACAATGCATTTATGAGCGCCACGGAAAGGCCACAGTCGTTCTATTTTATTAAATGCAAATATCTAAAACACATTTACCCCGTAAGAGTCCACATGTTTGGTATTTAGATATCCATAAAACTGCAAGTCCTCTCCATATACCTCTCTGTCTCTCTTTCTCTCTCTGTTTCTCTCTTTCTCTCTATCTCTGCCTTCTCTGTCTCTGTCTTTCCGTCACTTCTTCTCTTCCTCCTTTCTGTCTTTCCCCCTATTCCTCTGTCTCTTTCTCTCTCTTCATTCTCCATCCACCCATCTCTCTCAGAAAAATCTTTGTTGGTGAATCGATGATGTAACGGTTGTATTTGCGATGTTTATTATATTGTATTTTTTGCATTCTCTTAAAACCCATTTTAATTTATTATGTATCAGTTATATTGCATTGAAAAAAAAACTGAAAATGTAGATACCTAAAAAGACAACTGTGAGAACTAAAGAGAGTTTTTGAATCTGCTCTCCCCAGTGGCGACTTTTTAAGTTCACAGTAAAAATTTGCTAATATTCCTGAAAAGATGTTTTATTTAAGATCATATTAAACTTTTTTCTATCAGCATGCTTAAAGGGGTCACACTCTACTCCAGACATCCCAATAAATTATAGCGGTATTTCTCCTTGGTTCCAGACTGTTTAAAACAGTGCTGTAAGCTTGCATGCTGGTGTGGGACAGCTGGCTCTGAGGTCAATGATGGGATGGCATCCGAGTCTTTACATTATTTTCACCGTGTCACTGTTTCCTCTCTCGTAAACAGAATCACAAATAACTTTAATTTGTCTTTTCTGCTGTGTCAGAACAGCAATTCGTTGAGTACTTCGAAGACTGTAAGCTTTGCTCTATCAGGGATTGTCATAGTACGGAGGTAGGTTGCCTAGCTTCAGCGACAGGCAGTGATATTAATCGATCATTTGGGTTTGATCATGATGACGCTTGAAACTCTAAATTCTCGTTGCTGGGTACAGCCCCGACTTGTTCGGTTTTGAAGTGGCCTTCGTCAGGCCAGCGAGTTTCGCTAGGGCTGTAGTGTTGATGTTGTCTCTCAAGCACTCTAGCAATCGGTCAGTTGCGTTGTTTGAGCCAATGCTGAACATGTTGCGTGCGTTCTATGTGCCTATTTTGACAGATATGGGATCCCAGTCGTCAGGAATAAACTAACCAGGATTAAATGCAGCGGGAATGTGTTGGGCAATATTTAGGAGCAGGAATGTTCAGACGCTCAGTTGGACATCGAAATTCTTTGCTGTTTCGGTTGTTGGCGGGCAATGGCTGAATCTAAAACTCATTTCAGCAAATTCGCAAGTTATTCCACACATACTACTATGCCGCTCACACATACTACTTTGCCGCTCACACATACTATTTTACAGCTCACACTACTACTTTGCCGCTCACACATACTATTTTACAGCTCACACGTACTACTTTGCGGCTCACACATACTATTTTACAGCTCACACGTACTACTTTACCAATCACACATACTGCTTTACAGCTCACACATACTATTTTACAGCTGACACATACTACTTTGCCGCTCACACATACTATTTTACAGCTCACACATACTACTTTGCGGCTCACACATACTGCTTTACAGCTCACACATACTATTTTGCAGCTGACACATACTACTCTGCTGCTCACACATACTGCTTTACAGCTCACACATACCACTTTGTCGCTCACACATACTTTGTCGCTCATCCATGGCCACATACGTGACGTTTTAAATCATTTGCCGCATCGTTACTTCAAAACCAATATCACACCCGAAGTCACACGCTAATGTCAATGGGTGACATCACAAATATTTCATATATAGGCGGTAGGGAGAATCTGAATTTATTTTGCGTATTTGATGGATTGCCGCATAGCAGGACTAACTTAATCCCACGCCATTGGCTGTCTAACAAAGCTCTATACACGTTTAAGTGTATCAATTATTGCACTTTTGTGGCAGTTGGTGTAGCACCTTTTACAGGCGCTTTTAAGCACAAACACAGTGCGTAAAAACTGTAGTGTACTTCATATTTTATATCTAATGCTGACAACGTGGGTATGGATTTAGTGTCTTATTTACGGTGTGGCAAATGGTGTAGTTTCGTAAGACAGTAGGTCACTTTCATGACGTTCGTTTTTGATATTGTCGATTCCAAGAAACAAACAATGCAGCGAGGACGATATATCTACTTTGCGTTTGATGAAAGACGACCTCTCTTCATATAAATAAATAAATAAATAACTTGATTTATGTATTCCACTTTTTTCAGCACGGCGGTACTTAGAGCTGATGCAGGTAGCTGTAGTACTGGGACCCTACAACATGGCCCTTCAACTTGCCACCAACGACCTTAATATTCCATACTTCGTGACGACACATCCGCTGGATGCGGTACACACTGTGCGAACCTATTACTTACTCCCACGCGACGACACTATGCACATGGCGGTCATTGACGTCATGAAGCAATTTAAGTGGCCTAAAGTTGGCATTGTCTACGACAGCCACCAAGGTACAATGTCTAACTCTGTCCTGAATGATAATTACAGTAACTACAACACCCTCCCCTCCTTGATTGCCTCTGACTGATGAGGTTTTGTCTCAACTCCTTTTATAAAAATTTCTTTATTTATTCTTTATTTAGTCATAAACTTCAAGAGTATTCTTTACGAAAGAATTATAAAAAATAAAAATAAAAATGTTACAGGAATGCATGTGATCCAATGAAAAAATATGAAAAGGCAATTTTATATAGTCTACAGAAAGGATTTTTTTTATTTCTTACAGAAATTTTATCAACTGCTATAAATATACAGCAAACAGCCATAAAATCCCTGCTACATCTTAGAAGAAAATTCAACATGCAGCCCAAACTGCAGCTTTATTTAATTTCTATTAAGATTAACACCTTTCTTACCTCTCAAAATTTGTAAAAGATCTAATGACTAGTGTATTAATCGAAGGAACCGCGAGATATCGATAGATTTTGACTTCATTTTTTTATTCTAACAAGAGGCTTAATAGTAAGATCTGAAATGTTACCTTGTAATGAAACATTTTGAGTTTTGACTTCATATTTGGAATAAAGCCTTTCTCTGATGCCTAGAGTAAGGTCTAATCATGTAGCCAGTGGTGACCCATCCAAATACTAACCGGACTCACTGCTGTCTAGCATTGCTGCAGAAGTAAACGACCCTATTCGGGGAACCGGCTGTATGGCGGTATATTTGTACAAAAATTTCATGGCGTTCGCGCTCAAACATTTATTTTTGATCGCAATGGTATTTATGTGCAAATAATAGATGAGAAAATATTTAATTCTTTCGCGAACCACTTTTTATGTTATCCAAGTCACTATTAATTTCTGCACGTGGTTTTTATTATAAAAAAAAAATAAATGATAGAATGAATTCAATTTATCGCGCCCTATAATTAACCTTTCGCAATCAAAAATTAAGAAATTAAATTACGTGATGAAACGAATGGTCAGACAAACGTTCTTTAAAACACAAGACGTTTAATTATGGTGCGGTATAAAATTATGGCGAAATTAAAGAGCGCGAAGTCAAATAACATATGAAATGTAAATGTTGGGCGGCTGAGAAAATTGCCGCGAGACCATCCAAATGAACGCGAGCAAAAATAAAATATACAACATGTACGTTTTGATTTTTTGTTCAAATATACCGCCATACGGCTGTCTCAGCCCGGCTGTTTCACCCCGGCTATCTCACCCCCTAGGCTAGTTCACCCCCCGGATTATTCATCCCCAATGTATCTCTTTTTCTGTATTTCTGTTATATTTCTAGTATTATTTCTATAATTTTATTTTTGTAATATTTTTATTTCACTGAAACTTTGAAGTCTTTGATGTCTGATGTTCTTACGATATATTGCAATTTATTTTATTAGGGTCTTTAAAAAATAATTGCAGTTCAGCTCATGGTTGAGGGAAGGGATTAGCTTTAGCACAATTATAATAATTACAATTAAGCTGATTGCATTTCATCTATTTGGTCCCAATGTATACAAAAATATCAAAAGTACTAAGTGTCAAAATCCAGACTAAATACAACAATAACTTAGAAACTCAGATTATATGCTATTCCTCTAAGAAAGTCAATCACATAGCGGTTGGCATAGTCACGCACAATTGTAATAATGACTTGATCACACTGATGATACTGGCATCGGCGCGGTTTTGGTTGATGACCGGCTAGCATTTGCGTGATAACTACGTCATTAAGCGCTTGTTCTCGGTGCAATACTGTAATGTACCGCCAAAGGTCGGGGTAGCACGCCGCTACAGCGGCCACCATCTTTCTGTGGTTGTTGGTGCGGGGTAGCTCTATGTGGGCGCGTTTATGCATGTTCCATACGTCGTATGCATACGTTGGGGGTCGTCGTTGATTGCGTCGTCATAGTCGCCCAATGTATATCTTCAAAATAATCCAAAATTCGTTTAGACTACGTCATCTACTAGAACGAATGCTACAGCTGTGATCATGCGTTTGCGCTCGCATAGACATGAAAGGCATCAAAATTTCAGTGAAATAAAAGTATTACAAAAATAAAATAATAGAAATATTACTAGAAATATAACAGACATATAGAAAAAAAATACATTGGGGTGAATTAGCCGGGGGAACTAGCCTAGAGGTGAGATAGCCGGGGTGAAACAGCCGAGGTGAGACAGCCTAGACTCCCTGTTCGGACCCTGTAATTTGGGATAACATGACCTACGCTCTAACCAAGTGATATAACCGTCAGTTCAATAAATAATTTTTGATTCCTTTTGAAACATAATGCGTTAACGCGGGCATTTATATTTGATTTCGCAGGCCTTCATATGATGGCGGACGTCTTGGAACATGGAAATAATTCGATCTCTGTTCAAAGCTGGCGTGTGGACGTGAAAGATGAAGTGCAGTTGAGGAAGAAGTTAATAACAATTAGAGAACAACGTATATTCAATGTCGTCCTCGTGTGCAAGTCAGAGACTATCAAACGGATTTTTGAAATAGTGAGTAAATTTTGCTGGATTCTTTATTTTTTAAAAATTAAACTATAGTATGCATTGATCTTCTCTACTCCATTTTCTATTGTCCTCCTTGTTGGATCATTTTAATTTCTTGTCTTTTCTAGTTTTTTTTGTTGCTTTAATGATCTATCAGAGATAAACAAGTCGTCTTGATTTTATCAGTTAAAATAAAACCAATATTGTAAACAACTAAATTTGTAGCGTTTAGCGCACTGCCGAGATAAAATCTGCGTAACTGTTCACTCATTTTGATAACAATTTTAATTGGTATGGTAATTAAACATAGTCGTAAAAAATTATACATTTTTCAGTACAATTCAAGCAGCAAGTATATTTCTTATAAGTTTTCTTTTTGTCTGGTTTGCAAGCACTTATGCGGAAGACCATTCGAGATAATTTGAAAAAGTTAGATTTCATTAAAATGGTGTTCGGTATATTTATTAGGATTTTTTCTCTGTTTTAATTCTGCAGACTCTAAAGATGTTTGATTTCTCTGTTTCAATTCTGCAGCCGTTACAGCTGTTTTTCTGTTTTAATTCAGCAGCCATTACAGCTGTTTTTCTGTTTAATTCTACAGACGCTATAGCTGTTTTTCTGTGTTAATTCTGCAGGAGCTACAGCTGTTTTGTTCTCTGTTTTAATTCTGCAGGCTCTACAGCTTTTTTCTCTGTTTTAATTCTGCAGGCGCTACAGCTCAGTATGATGTCAAATATTTACTCGTGGATTCCCATGACTCTGGTAAGGTCACTAGCTCATTACATGCACACCTCGATCTCTTATCCTTCTCTCGATTAACATCGCGCGTCTGAACTTTTGTTTTCATAGAGATATGGCATAAATTAAAGCATTGTTTTTTTTTCATGTTTTGTTTGTTTCTGTTTTACGTTTGGTCTGAGTTCACATCAGTTTAGACAGTTAAATTGATTCACACTGAAGGTTGTTTTTTGGGCATCTGGGGAACTGATGGGAAGGAATGAGAGTGGGTCTCAACACAATGAAGGCCTGCTTGAACGCGAGACAATATGGCAAAGTTCAACGACAATTTCTGACTTTACAACTGCTAGTCATTCAACTGTCTATAAAAATTGCTTCCCGCGAGGAATGTTGAGGCATTTTAAACGAGAACACCGGGCTATCCATGCGAAATTCACCTATCTGCACCTGCTGCATTCAAGTATGGCAAACATATGGTATAGTCTTAAAAAATGCAAATACGTAGAAAATTCTTCGCTTGTCAAATGGTCAAAGTGAAACACCAGAAAATTAGTATCAATAATTTCATAGAATGTACCCTGCACCTGTTTGAATATATATCCATTTAAAATTACAGGATGTGATTAATGAACTTCATAACAGTTCACTTCTTGGAGATTAATTGTTTTTCTTTAAGACACTTATCGCACCCAGCTGTTACCGGACCAAGATAAATTTTCTCTCTCTGTACTACTGTACTGCTGTACCAGTTTTTCGTCAATTAAGTTAAACCACTCAGGTGGCAGAATTCTTAATAGGCACAGTGTTATACAGACACCCAATTGTCAATTTCGCCTTATAGTTATGTCAATCATTGCAGTTTTTGTGTGCATTTCCAGACTGGATCGGTTCTCTCAACAACAGACACTTGATATCTGCTGTTTAGGTCGATCGATCGATCGATTGATCGATTGTATTGCTTTATTCAAAGTCATCTAAGACGATGGAGTTTCATCTGCACTGTTGTTAGTTATATGTAGTTCAGTTAAATATAAAACTAAAAAAAATGTATTTTATACATTTTATTTCTCAATATACTCGAACTTGTGCAGTAAATACGACAAGCTTCGTGCAAAAAGAACAAGAAAATCATATCCAGCGCCTTAAGAGTTCACTTCTGCGCTTCATAAACCGCAGTGTGATGTTCATTTATATATGAAATGAAAATATCCTGTGATTTGCGTTCCCAAGTTGTGTCAAGGGGTTTAGGTCAGATCCTTAAGTTGGTAAGGCACTTATACGTGGGGGTGGGGGTGGGGAGCAAAGATATCCTAAAAGGGGCCAAGGCATCCCGCCAGGGACCAAGATATCACTCCCCAGCAAACATTAAGATGTCAGAATGACGTCGGGTCGACGTCGTGACCCGACGTTTCCGACGTCGGACTGACGTGCCGGTTTGGTTGCATATGAAATGGAACCGACGTCGGGTTTTCAACGTCAGAATGACGTCGGGTTCCGACCTAAATCCGACGTCGGAATTAAGTCGGTTTTAGGTTGTATATGAAATTGGAACCGACGTCGGATTCCAACCTGAAACTGACTAGAGTTATATAATTAATAGATAACTAATCATTCAACTGCTGTTGTGAAATACATACGAAAGCATTTTCCATGTACATTTTTACAATCTAGGAAGAAAAATACCGACGCGCCATCAAAATTCTAAAATTTTCACGTAAAAATTACGTTTTCCTACCTCTTTTTCAAAATGACTTCCATTTCCGGTGAGCGATAATAATGTTCATCGCTTTTTGGTCGTTTTTGCAACGTTGGAATGATGTCAGAAAACCGACTTCGCCTCGACGTCGGAATAAAGTCGGGTTTTGGGGTAATAGGTCAGAATATGGTTGTGAAGTCGTCGCGACCAAAATCCAACCTTTTTGCAACCAAAAACGACGTCGGTTGTTTGCTGGGTCGTATGCTTACATAAACAACCGTGGGTGATTTCCAATGTAGGGATTATGATTCTGCTTTCACTAAAGCTCGATGCTTGTAATTTAGGCGAGGATCAGAACTTGCAATATAAAGAAAAGACCTGAATATAAAGATAATAGAGAACTGAATAGCAATGTTGAGTCTAACCCGAGCTGTGAATAGGTTGCCAATGGAATGCGAACAACGCCTAGCTCCTGACGTTGCATAGACGTTGGGAGAGCGGCGTTGTATAGACGTTGGGGAAATATTATTCTAGAGCCGCCATCTAGACGGTGAAAGTGATTCAACGTTGTACGAAAGACGTTGATTAAATGCCAAAGAAAGTAGGGTTTTTGTTGCGAGCAAAAGCAACGTCTAGCCAACTCTGTTTGTCCAACGACTGTTCAACGTTGTGTTCCAAGACTTTGATTAGACGTTTATTTATCGTCGCGACTAATCACAATCAAAGTACAACAGGATTTAATGATGCAGTTTGGTTGGGCTGACGTCTTTAGCTAATCTTCAAGGGACGCAGTGTCTGTAATAGTAAAGCCCAGGCAGCAGACGTTGAATCGTTCGGGATGAGGACTGGTGGATTTAGGGCTGAAGATATTGCGGACGGTAGACGAGCTCTCTAAATGCCTGTGCTAGTCGCATTCGTTGTGAGCTACCAGAGTAAATAACGGCTCTGCAGCACAAAATTTAGATTTTGCAGTTTTTCATCAGGGGTGGAGGGGTGGCTGTAGTGGAATTAAAGGTTGGGAATAATAGAGGAACTAAAAGGAGTAAAAATGTTTCGAGTGCGCATGCTCAGTAGAGGAAACTCGCAGGATAGTAGTGATCGAGGAAAAACATAAACAAATAAGAAAAATACACTGAGTTGATTTTCTCTGCCATGGCGTAGAGAATCTATCAGGTGTCAAAACTTAATTGAAATGTGGGAAAACTTCTGTGTTTCCAGATTTGTCTGCTTCTATGTTTATCCCCTCAAAACTGGAGTCCCTTTTTTTGCTTAAATCTCGCCGACGAAACTGTTCATCGGTCTTTGCAATAATGAACTCAAAGTCTAAACGATAAACGTTGCTGTGTCTTGGTGTATAATGTGACACAGAGGTTTTGCAGAGCAGTGAAGGAGTTTTTCTGCCTAGCCGCGAACGAGTTTTTCTGCCTAGCCCTGAAGGAATTTTGCTTCGCCGTCCAGAAGTTTGACAGAACCGTCCTAGAGTTTTTACCGCCTTCTCTTCATGATCATTGTCTAAAACAGAAATTAAGCCATTTCTGATCAACTGTGAAGGGGAATTGATTTAGATGTTTCTCACCTAGAGAAAAATAGCAACAAATGCAGTGCTTGCGTGTTTTTGTCACAAGGAAGCTCTTCTCCTTGAGCAGACCCTGACGCCCTGACAGCTATGGAGCTGTAGTTGATGGGGGTAAAGAGGGGAGGGGAGGGGAGGGGGGAAGTGGGGGAAGAGGGCTGGGGAGTGGATGGTAATAAACATAGCTGCTTGTGTAACAGGGGTTTTACTTGATGGAGATGTTAGGCACATTCAAAAATATTCCCCAATTAGTATCAACAATAATAAACATTGGTCTCGTTCATTTTTACATATTAAAGAAGAATACACGCTACCCTAGCTGAAAACGTAGGTACTTTTTTGTTTGACAACCATCCATGTTTTTGTAAATAAGCAAAAAAAAAAAAAAAAAAAAAAAAAAAAAAAAAAGACCATGCAGGGACATAACTCCCAGCGATGCACGCTAAATGTGCACGAGGCAAATTCAGGGATGAACATATAGCATTATTGCCTTGGCTGCTCAGATTCAACGCAGTCAACATTCCACTGCGTTAAAAATACAATCTTTAAAAGCTGGATGAAGCGATGGGAGTGGGTTATTCGGGAAGCTTCACAACAAAAAAACAGCAAATCCACAATTTCAAACCCAGTTTAATGGCAGTAGGAAGATATTTTGAACTTTTTTCTTTCACCTTTTCATGCATGCTGACAACAAAGCTGAGAGACAGAGAACAGAGTCTCAGCAGAGCTAAAACTAATGGCGGGAAGCTCTAGTGCGTTGTGTTTTTTTTAAGTTATATAGATATCTATTTAAAAAAATAAAATTATTGGGATTATCGCTTTGACTTATGCGTCGCTTCGTGTGGAAGTTTTATATCTGTTTCAATGCTTATAAAATGTTTTTTTTTCAGAGCCCAGTCTACGACAATTATAAACCGTACAACAACACACTTGTCAACTTAACGGCGTTTGAAATGCAGGCTTTTAACGAAACGAGGGCACCTGCCAATATGGACGCCGTGCAATACGTCAGTGCATATGACGCGTACTCATTGATTTCTACGGCAGCCTCCAACCATGTCACGAGATATCACTGCTATCTCGGCTATTGTAATATATCGACTGCTGACTTCAATAAGCAGCTGGACTTAATTACGGTAATAATAATAATAATAATAATAATAATAATAATAATAATAATAATAATAATAATAATAATAATAATAATAATAATAATAATAATAATAATAATAATAATAATAATGTGATAGTGCATATAGTAGGAAAAAAGATACCATCCACAACAGTGCCGGATGAAGACATTGTGAGGCTTTAGATGTTCATATCATCAATATTATTACACTGAAAATCAATAATCTGCAGTGCATCATCGCCGGTTTTAGCTGCTTTATATCCAGCATAAAATATCGGTGCTCCCCTCCTCCCCCACCCGCAGGGCGTTCGGCCCCTAGGCGCCAGACTTGTATAAGCTATGCTGTAGTACAGCACTGATCCACAAGTCAGAAAACCGAAAAATATATATTCTTGTCAGACAGAATTTATCATGAAATTTTGTTCCTTCGCCGCAGGGTGGAAGTGGAAAAATGCGGCTCTGTCTTTAGCGGTATATAGTTAATTCAACATGACAGATGGAAAGGAAATACAAAAAAGAGAAATCTAAAGAAATTAAAAAAAGACCAGAAGTCAATTGACCAAGTTTGAAGATCTTCCCCCTTTTTTCAACTAGCCTCTGGATATTGTGGATAGGAAGTTTATTTTGCTCCAGTTTTCCCTTAAGCATTATTTTTTGTCTTTCAGCATGATTCTACGTCATCACACGTGACATTCACGGAGGACAATCACCGGAATCAGACCCGGCTGTCCGTCCTCAGTCTTGGGGAGTCCGGACTACATCCGGTATACAGTCTGCTTCTTTGTGTCGCCCACCCAGCTCTCAGAATTTAAATTTTAAAATGATATGGTCTTGCTAATGGAAATAATTTTAACTCAAACTTATAGTGAAAATATCTGGTGAAAAAAACGTATGACCTTGAATTTGGGTTGTAACTGTATAATAATAAAATTCCAGGGCAGTTTTGAATCCACCGCAAATCACAATATCTCTGAGATGCAGTCTAAAGAGCACGCATTAGAATCCGAAAAATGTCCCACACAATAGTGGTGTTAATAATTAATGTAAATATCTTTGGAGCAGATTGGAAACTGGGAGTCGGATGGTCACAACAGCAGGACTCGATTGTCGATACCAGCGCGTAATAAAACGATCAGTGCTCTCGGAGAGACGGACAGTCCGTTCGGTCGTCGCGTTATGCGCGTCGTTTTGATAACGGTACGTGCATATCTTTCCTCTTGTTGTGGTGTAATTGTTATTCTCTGTTGTGGCCATTTTCTGAGAGTTCTCATCAAAAGATGTCAGCAGAGACATAAAACAAAGTAATGATGTCAATCAAGCAACAGATTTAACCCAAAACAATCTGACACTTTGGAGATATTTTTACTTTGGAGGTGCTTTAAAAACGTTGCAAATCACGAGGAAACCTGTCTTAATTCGGGATAGTTTTAATTTAGGGGTGGTCTTATCGAGAAGCATTACTGTATTTTGCAGGATCCACCTTTTGTGATGTACACACCGAATCATGAGAACAAGAAGGGTAAGGCGCGTTTTCAAGGATTCCTCATGGATCTCATGGAAGAGCTGTCCAAGCGGCTCAAGTTCAGGTACGAAGTGTATGAGGTTCCGGATCAGCACTATGGCAGCAGGCAGGAAGATGGTACCTGGAACGGCATGATCCGGGAGCTCATAGATGCGGTGAGTGGGATTTGGGGTTGGGGTGCGGGTGTGCCCTATGAGATACGTACGGAAGCGCATAGTTGACATACTACTCACCAGGTTGAATACATAGAATTAACCATGGTAGTATTTCGTATATACCTGGTGAGTATACAATTACAGAGTACCACGCTGTACATGAGTACATTATGGTTTGAATGACACTTATTTCTCGGTGTTGCTCAGGAAATAGCCATTTCAACACTGTTGCGTAAAAATGTCTTTCTGGACAAAGATGTGAGAAACGAGCGCACAAAATAAGTTTTGAGTTTGTAAAAACTTAAAATGCAAGTATGTAAAACAAGTGTCATTCAAACCATAATGTACTCATGTACAACGTGGTATAGTGTGATTGTATACTCACTAGGTGAATACGAAATACTGTCATGGTTAATTCTATGCATTCCACCTGGTGAGTAGTATGTCAACTATGCGCTTCCGTAGATACGGGAGCGATGTGAAGGTTCTGTGCACACTGCTACATAAAATACGAAGGAACTGAGGGAGTCAATTATATGTGTCTGAAATCATTAACATTTTTTTAATGCTATAATTTTCCTCAAGAAAAGAAAAGAAAAAGGAAAACTGTCACAACGCTAATTGTTTGAAAATGCACGAATCCATGTCAACTGCGGACGCTTAAGGAAAGTATACAATGAAATTTTATAGGTTATTTTTCACAGATTTCTGTGTATTGCAATACTTCAGTATATTTTTTAAATATTTAAAAGCATTGTTCACTAAGCCAAGTGACATAATTTGATAATTCAAAAGCAACTTTCGGCGTTATAAACGGCTAAAAGTGACATCTTTTCAAAACTTTAATGTCTTTAAGATAGCTTTTAGTTCAATAAATAAATGCTTAGACTGGATAAGCTGTCATATAAAAAATTGAAGTCATGCTTGGGGCGTTGTTATTAAACAGAGGAACTCTGAGAGATTTATCTGTTATGTATAAAGACAGAGCAGATCGATATTTTAAAAAGTACTCCCTTACTTCATGAGTACCTTTTGTCGTGGAATCCCCAGTGGTTCGTTGAGTAAAAAGACCGAAACGCCGTAGAGGTTGGCTATTGGACAACAACGTGACTTTGGGCTGTTACAGAAAGCGGACATGTGTTTGGGCGCCATCTCCATCACATCGGAGAGAGAGGAAGTGGTGGATTTCACCAAACCATTCATGCAGAAAAGCTACAACCTCCTGATCAAGAAACCCAGAGAGAAAACGTCCATATTTCAGTTCTTATGGCCACTTTCGGAGAAAGTCTGGCTATTAACTATTTCTTCATTAATTGTACTAGGTATGTATGTTACTGCAATACAAATAACAGTTGTATCTTCTGATTTTATTATGAATATTACCCATAATGCTTTGCTATATTCCAACACGTGTTAGAGACATGTTAATTACACCGTATTGATCACCATATTTATCTTGTGGTGAAACTGTATTAACCTGTTAACATATGGCAAAACCTACGCTAACTTAATTATTCAAAGTATAGCAGAATGAATATCTGAATATGTTGCATCCGGTAGGTTGAAACCTATTGCAATCTGGAAGCAAGTTTCACAGTGCACACCTTAGATGTGACCAGAATGTTTGCACTTTAAAATATCAAAACACTTATGCGTCGCCTTTGAACATGTGAAACACTGGGTAAAATAATAATAATAATAATAATAATAATAATAATAATAATAATAATAATAATAATGCATTGTAGGTTTTCTTCTGTATGTCATGGACAAGTTAAGCCCAAACAGCCCCGACCCTTATCATCGCTTCAACCTCAAAGAGAGCATCTGGTTCATCTATGGCTCATTAGTGGGAGCTGGAACCGAGATGGTTCCCCGGACTGTCTCCGGGCGCTTGTTATCGGGATCATGGTGGTTCTTCTCACTTATCTTAATCTCATCATATACTGCTAATTTGGCAGCCTTTTTAACTGTCACCAAAATCAATACTCCCATAAACTCCTTGCAGGATTTAGTCACACAAACTGAAATAAAATACGGAACAGTGAGTAACACGAATGCACATTCCTTCTTTAAGCATTCAAAGCTTGAGATCTTCCGCAAAATGTGGAGTCACATCGAAGTTGCGAATGGACTAGTCAATAACTCGCGCATCGGGTTAGAGCGAGTTAAGAAAGGTGATTACGCGTTTATATGGGATACACCTGTAAATCGCTACATGACTCAGCACGAATGTGAGGTTATGACAGTCGGCGAGCCGTTTGATCAGAAAGGATACGGGATTGGTGTTCCCAGGGGCGTGTCCTACAGGGATGAACTGACCATGGGGATATTAACTATAAACGAAGATGGCATTATTCAGAAGCTTGAAGAAGAGTGAGTATACGATTTAAGTTTTCTTAATATTATCTATTCCGGAGAAAATGCTGGGGAGGAGAATTGGACTTGTGCAGTTGGCTTGAGTAGTTGACGTGCGGCGGGTAAGGGCCCCTTTCCTACCCGTAGTTGGTGACATTTTCAAACTCATCAAAAATTATAAGAAGTCCTTGTTAAATAAGAGCTGAAGAACAAAACTATACCACGGGTCTTATTTTCAGTCATGAATATTGTTTTGCTTGTTTTCTTCTTCTTTTTTTTTTTTTTTTGTTCCTGCTTAAAACTGAATATCTGAAAACCTTAAAAATGTAATATCTGTAAAGCTAAGAGGTCTTCAAATTGTATTTTTTGTGTGACTTTATGCGTATCATCACTGATATTTTCAAGCTTACTATCTAAAAAAAAAACCCCAAGAAATTAACTGTTTTTACACAGTACTTCCTCCGATAAAAATAACCCTTAATATGTAGCACATTTTGTTTTCAATAGCTGGTGGAGCGGCGGGCAATGTGAGGAATTTAAAGACACACAGACAGGTCGCACGAAGGAACTAGATTTCTTCAACGTGGCGGGGGTGTTCCTGGTCTTGTCCTGCGGAGCCGCTTTAGCCTTCTTCATCTGCCTCATAGAATTCCTTATCATCAGACTCAGAGAGAAGTCAAAGAAGGTACAACACTGTGACAGGCGGCTTTCCAAATTATTCAGAATTTTTGATACCTCGAATTTCATTAAAGATGTTTACAGATAATTAAATATACCTGAAATTATTTAAAGATATCTTTAAATAATTTTAGAGATCTAAAATTCAATTTAAGTTGTCCCAAATGCAATTAAGTATGCAACTCTTATATCATTTGCCATCCAAAGTTCTTTTCTATTTATTGATATCAGTAATGTATTTTACTGTTTTTTTATATCTGTAATTCAATTTAGAAAACTCTAAAGTAATCATATTGAATTATGCGTATCCTGAAATCAATTTTAAATATAAACATCTAGACAGGTTATAAATATAAAAATTAGGTGCTCTGAGCAAATTTTAGATATCTAAAATTGCTTCAGAATATGTAAGAAAATCAAGTACCTAGAATTCCTTTTTCATCTGAAATTTATTTATAGATATAAATATTTAGGCATGAAATGTGAAGGCGGCATTTCATGGAGCTATTTATAGCGCTGCGGTCGCTGTTTTAAATGCCTTTCTAGTGACTCACTCACGCCCACCAAGCGGCTCTGTTTTTTTATTTTACATAACCCCTTGTTATATAATTCATGACGTGTTCATTTATTTATTATTTTTTAGAAAAAGCGAACACCTACGGATCACGAGAGAGATGCGACAGAATTGCACGCTAATCTCTGTAACAGCCACGGCGACACTCCCAGCACGCACACAAACAATAAACGCAGCAGAAGCTGGCTCTTTCGATAGTTGTTATTATATCATACTCACAGCAATGAAGAAAATTAATCTTGTTTCTCATCGGAGGGCGGGGAAGTGGAGTGTGGAGGGTGGGGGGGGGGGGGGGGGGTTGGTAGAGGAGGGAGGCACTGAAGCGAAAATTGGTTACAATGTTTTATTATGACTCTTTTTCAAAAACAACCCCTAAATGCGAAATGCTAAGTTTGAAATAATAGCTCCGTTTGTTTTAATCAGGCGTGGAGTGCAGGTCTGATAGAACCCCCCTTTGTGGGGAACGCGAAGTACTGAATGAAAGTCACTCCTCTTGGCACTCCGCGCCGACCGCGCTGACTTCTAATTTCAGTCTATTGAGAAAAATAGATGGTGGGAAAAACTAAAATGGTAGTGTTTTTATTTTCATCATAACATTTAAATAAAATTGAAATTTGGAAAGTTCACGGATTCACAAAACGAACAAACTCAAAGCATCAAAATAACGTAACCACATACCAGAGTAATGCCGTGTGGAAAATAAGGACTTATTTGCAGGCATAGGCAGCTTAAGATCTTTGTACTTCATACTGGGTGTTTAACACTTTTTCTGAAGTTAAGTTGTATATTTTTCATAACTAATATCATTACATGTTGTACTGTTCAGACCATGGTTTTTATATTTTCTGAATATTTCTGATTATCAGATACACAAATGTCTGGACCTTGTGCATGCCCCCTTCCCCTTCCCTCCCTCCTCCCCCTGAATTAAGAGCTCTTTTTGTTTTACGAGACGTTGCATAGAGGTTAACCACGAACTCAGTGCCGGATCAGCGTTGGATGTTGGCTGCTTTACGTGTGTCAAAACTTCGTCAATTTCCCATCATTACATGGACGTTGGTAGCGATGTTTCAAAGACGTCGAGAAGGCGACGCCGAACAGATGCAGGAAAAATGACGTTCTGTAGAGGTCCGGTGATCGCTAGCCATAACAGGCCACGGATGCTCTTTCATAAATTTGACGTGACATTTGTGGGTACTTAATTTACTTGTATAGTTTCAAAAAGTAGCCGAAAACTTTGGAGCTCCTTACAATCTTATGATTTTCATCCCAATGTTGGGTTTTCTGCGCAATGTGTATCATGGGATCCATTTTAGGTGGGCGATAATAGGGCCAATTTGGCACTTTATTGTAACCTTGAAGTCCATACAACGTGGTTTTTCTCGACGTATATACCACGCCACTGGTAGTATGACGTAGCGAATTCCAAAAGATTCTGGATAGACGCCTGACTATCCGCGTCTGCGTCCTCTGCCGGAAGTAAGAAACAGGTTATTTATTCTTTGCCCTTTATATGTACATAAACTAAATTTTGATATTGTCAAATATGTGGTTGTATTTATAATATGTGAATAAGATTGACGAAGAATGTTTATTAAAATAAATTCGATGGAATGTTTTTAAATGTTTTAATACATTAAATTGTTTAAGTCCAATGGATTATTTGAGGAATGGAACACACTTTGGAAGTGTAAAATTATTAGGGGTATTAAGCTCTTGTAAGCATTCTACAATTTTCAAAATTCCCAGATTCTGAAGCCATGATCGAAGTTGTATAAACTTCTAGACACTTTTGTAACTTCTGTATATTGTGTTGCATTTTGGGATGTGTCTGTTCGACCAAAATTGACAAGGTTATAAGTCTGCATGTTTTTATGGATATGATACAACTTGTACGGTTTTACCGAAGCACATGTATGCGGTGGTGCACTATGGAACTCGAGTTAATCCTTTTGCTCGATCTTAGTATTACGAATGAAGACGGAAAAAACCTTTGTTTGTAAATGGAAAGAAATGACATGCGGCTAGTCGTCAGCACTCATGTTCGACACCTTCGCTTTTTTTGTCTTAGTGTAGCAGCCGCCCACACCCCCCACCCAGCCTACACCGGAAACATGATACAACAGAGCACTAAAAACATGACTGGGGCGTCGATTGGGGCGTCGATACAGCATCTGCCCCAGACATGTAGCGCATGTCAACTTCTTCAAGTGTCAAAACATTTCTTTAGTATCTCACACAGGAAGCGCAAAGGAAACTAGAAACTAAACTAGCGAAAATGACACTTGGGGCCACAAAAATAGGTTCCTGAATATTTAAATTTTCAGAATTATTTAAAAATCCATGCTGCAAGTCATGCCAAACTGCTAGTTGTATAAAAACTCTACGTAACAAAGCTTTGGTGCATGTTATATTCCAGTAAACATTCCGAAGCCGAAAATATACCAATTTGAGGTTGCATCAGTCACCCTGGCCAAATCACAATACTAAACTGATTGGTTGCGGCCACAAACCAACATCTTTGACGCAACGTTGAATAAACGTTTGATAAGCAAGGATGTACAGACGCTGATTGTGCTCACAAAAAAGACTTTCGCAACATTAAATCTGCTTGCAATTTAGTTGTGATTTATCGCGACCATAGATCAACGTCTGCTCAACGTCTCTATCATCCTTTCGGTAAAAACGTTAAATAAAATTCGACGACTTGTGCAAACGTCGAAAAGTAGACGTGGCAAAGAAACTTAGCGAACTGCAGAAAAAACCCCCCTCCCCCACCCCACGCCAGCGCCCAATTTTTGGCAACATCCGAAGTTTGGTATGTAAACTTGAATATTCAACGAAAACCCAAAGTTGATAAAAAGTCAAAATGTCTAAATCATAGTAACGTTATAAACATTACTGTTATATTTTAATATTAATGTAACTAATGGACAGATCACTCTCCGTGTATAGGAACGTTAAATGTCTTTGATCAGCTAAGGAAAAACCCGAAATGGCAAAATGAAGGAACAAAAGAAGTATAGTATTCGCATTTAGACACACATTTTAACCTCTTTTGAAAATAAAGTGTAGAACCTAGCTAAGGGGAACTTTCCCGATATTTCTACATTTTTATTTTATTATCTTATTTAATTTCATGAATTACCTTTGAATAATAAAACACAATGTGACAAGATGGCGTCAAGGCATGAATGATGTAAAGTTGTAAAAAGAGCTCGGGAACAACTTTGAAAGTACCATCCATCAGCAGGTTCTCAGCGTTGTCATTAAAATCTATAGCGGTCGTTTCCAAAAACAAGTATGCGATTTTTATTCATACATCACTGTTGGACCGGATAAAACAAAACTTGTTACTAGTGGGCAATGATATCAGTTGTTGAACAGCTTTGTCAAAGTTTGGCAAAGGGCAATTCATCTTCAAGTTTAAGTGGCGCTTTGCATGAAGAAAATGCTGAATTTAATTGTTGGAACTAATCCCCAACAAAGTGGGACAAACAAACAGCTGCTGAGAATGACAAAGGCATAGATATTTAAAGACGATTTTAGTTATTTACTACAGCTATTGTTTAAAGCTCCCGTATGTTCAGCATTTTATTTAATCAGCACATGTAGTTTTCATTTTTAGATTCTTACTTCTCACTTACCATACAACCGTAATAGAATTATAACTAAATGCTATGGACTATCCCATTTGTACTTCGTTATTTTGTTGAGGTATCTTCGACAAAAGAGTGTTCTACAGCACATTTGAGAACTGCGAATCTAAGCAAGGCTTTTTCTTCCTTCTCTAAAGTTTCGTAGTCGAGGGTAATATAAGCATCAGACAGCCTTCTGCCTTCCACTCCATAGCGGCGGTTAAGAAAATGCAAGAAGTCTTCTAGGAAATTTGACAAGGCTTCTGCTTCTGGTGATGGCGTCATAATTCTGGCTATGTCGTCAAAATCACTGATCCGTTGCTTCAGCATTTCTACAAAGACATTCAACATACAAGTTATCTACAAACAACGCTTAAATTTGAAAAAAAAAATAAATTGTGGCAACTGAAAAGACGCAGTGGGTCAAGCTTTGTAACACATTGTTTGGACAGGAACTGTTTCTTAAAGACATGTCAAATCAAAGAATCAGAATTCAGCGGAAGGGACGAAAACTAGAGAAGCAAGGTTTGCATTTTATTTGGATCCAGGCAAAATAGACTAGTGTCAAGTTAAGAGAATTTTAAGAACGTGAACAAATTGCATGAAGTCTATGCTTGGAATAATACCATGAGGTGACACCCCACACTAATAATATATGTATATTTTTTGTGAACAAAAGATTTAAACATAAGTCATTATGTCGTGAGTTTGAAAGCAAAACAAAGTTGTGGACAAATTTTTCAAATTATTTCATGAATAAAATGCCATACAAGGAAAGTCAATCAAAGTATATTTTCGGTTTCTGTAATCAGTGAGACCAGATTAGGCTGCTTAAGCTATATTGATAAAAATTAAACCTTTAAACACAAAATTATACTCCATTGAAAGAACTACAATTAAAACCTTTAGTGCATACGTAATAACTAAAATACTATTTTCATTGGTGAAAACAAAAATGATATGAGAACATAATTAAACAACGGTTATTAGTTTTAAACACAAAATAAATACACAACAACACATACACAGTAATAAACAAACTTGACATTGTCTGTTTCATTTAGAATAACACACATTTTATCATAACTTCGAGTTTCAGTGGTAAATGCACAATGTAGTTCGGGAATGTACAAACATTCTTCGGTTGCAACTGCTTAACCCCTATGCAAGTTAATTGACGAATTCTTTTTACAACCATATCTGGGGCGTGAACTCCACCCCCCGAGCAATCCCCACCCTATTAGTTTCTGTAATATCCCTGAAGGTAAATAATCCAATAGACCCTTCTGAATGTTTTCGACCAGAAAGAGAATAATATATGTTTTGCGTCTTCCTTTATCGTTATTCGATGTTCAATAGCGCCCCAATTGAAATATTTCTAGATGCTATACATGCCCACTTGTTTGTCACAGTACAGGGTATGGTAATGTAAATTTTACATGATCTGTAAGATGAATAAAGGAATTGTTCAACTGTTTTATCATTCTTTTGGAAGAATTGGGAAGCGCCCCGGGAGTTATCTTGTTATGATGTCAGTAACATCAGTCATAAAGCTATTTAGTCTCCAAGTTATTTCATCGATATCGTCGTTCTTAGCTCAGAGTACCAAAGTTATGGCCAAAATTCAATGTCATTCTTAAATGAAAGAACAATAGTCTGAATACTCTATACAGTCATATTCAATCAGCTAAAACACGTGGTATGTCCTACAGTGCTGCTTAGTTACCCTTGATGCCACGGATCCTCTGTTGCGTAGTAAACCCTTGCTCTATATTCGCATTTCATTTTCTCGTTTCCTTTTACAGAAAATTCTATGAGAGTTAAAAGAAAGAGTTTAACTTTCTGGCCCACCAACACAATACAAAAATTATTATCAAGCAGAACACCAAAAAAGAAATTGACATAAATAAGATCATTCAAACATAACGTCTCTCCTCTGCATGATCTTTACTTTCTGTTTAAGGCTTTGCCTGCTGTTGCTGTTGCAAATAAGTACTTAAATTTTTTCTGTTTCATGTAGGAAATGTCTAAATCTTGAAAATAACCATTCGTCAGTTAAATAAAATACACAGATTAATGCACGTCTAAAAAGCATATACAATCTGCATGTTTAAAGATTTAAGGTGAAAGAAAAATGTTCTTCAGCATACGTCCTATGCAACAAATTAAATCAAGAAATAACATATAGGGTAATAAACTATAACATAAATTCTAAATTCCGCAATTTTCTAAAGTAAATGTAAAAGTAAGTGGCGGATAAATAAGACACACTATAATACACAATGTAAAGTTGTTAATTTACGATATACAAATTATGTTATTTACGTAAATTAAGTTATCTATATACTCACTGCTGCTGTCTTGAAATTTTGGCTCAGTTGAAGAAGTGTTGCACTGGGATGTCACTGGAAATGTTTCAGACACACAACTTAATGCATCACTAGAATTTATTAATTCGTACGTTATCAATTTAAGTACAAAAAGAAATAATTACGGAAGTATAAAGAGTGTCTAGAGTATGAATACTGTCAGATAAAAACTCAACATAAACTTAAATGATAATGTGAGCACTTTTACGAGATTTTAAGTTTTATTTCAAGTATACAGCAATTTGATGAAGATCATGTTCTCATGTAAGCTCTTACCTGACTTTTGTTTTTTACCGAAGCCTAAACGAGAGAGGATATATTCCGCAAATTCATTACTTGATGAGTCATGCTCGGATTTAAGAGCAGCGAGTGAGTCATTAATCAATGTTATGATCATATTAATAAGTATACACATCATTGAAAAACAGAAGATGAGCATCACAAGAGCTCCGAAGATCCCACCCGCTTCGAGTGTGTCTTCGTAATCCATAGAAGTGTTTCGAATGGCAAGGCGCACGAAAGCCGTCCACAAAGAGCGATAATCAGACAGCTTGGTTCCAAATAAACAGTGAGTTAAACTGGCAAATGCTGTAACGAATGCAGCAAAGAACAGTCCAAATGCCCCCAGTCCACTGCCTGAGTTCAGAATCGTGGCGCTAAGCAACGAGACTGTTTGGTTGTAGCGTAGAATGCTGAGCAGACCTAGTTCTACGAGGAATGCTGCTAGAGCCATCATTGTGATGTATATTAAATCCGCATTAGCAAGTTCCATGAAACTGATTGTTTTGTCTGAAATGAGAGAACGCATTTACGATCAGGTGTTCGAAATTATATATAGCCTAATGGCCATCTAAAAACTACCTGGTTGAGTATATATGTTTTGACTCTCGTATTATTTTATATACCTGATTAAAAAGCTACTGTTTTTATTGGTCCAACCAGAAATGCAAACCCGTTTTTTGGCTAGTAGTACTTTTAGCACTTGTTAATAGTGTTTAGTGAATGTGGACCTGGTACCAATACCAATTACTTTACTTACCTCTATTATTCTTCATCTCCTCCACAGTCCTGACTGTCAGCACAGATCTCCATATGTATATTCCAAGTGCTACGTAATACAATACAAGTGCCAGAAGAAGTGACACATTTGCTAAGCTCTTAAGGTGACGCCCTTTTGTCTTTACTATTTTTATCAATTCCATGACTGTTTTTACGATGATAAAAATGCACAGTAATATCTCTGATATGATGATAAATAAACCCCCTGGACCTGCATATCTATATAATGCGGCGACGTTTATATTGTGAGAAATTGTAATTGACCCATCTGTCCTGTATTCAAAAGCTATTGTAACTAAATTAAATAAATTCGTATTTGCATTCCATACATTGAATTCAACAAAGATCGCTTTAGTGTATTGATTAATCCATTGTGATTCCTGAAGTGACGTCACAATATCTGTCGCCTCTTCTATGGAATTACCCAAATTCATTATATATCCTCCACCGGAGTAGAACTCGTGCTGACCCCAAAATGGTAACGTTTTCAGCTGCTTTTGAGAGCGATATAGAAAAGCAGCATCATGCCTGTTCATTTCGTGATAGGAACCTGAAAAGTCTGACACAGCCATCCACCTAGGTGAATACGAGTTGTGATCTTCATTACTTTCCGAATACTTGTGTGTACAACGCTTTGTGTACTTTTGCATTACTTTTGGTGCTGAACAGTTTTCTAGAAAAAAACCCGGAAAGAATAAACAAATACATATTCTACGCAATATTATATATTCACGTCACAATTCTGAAACTTGTATAACATTAAAGACATATATTTTACAGTATACCATATATTAACAAAATGTCACGATAAATAAAATATGGGAAATACATAATTACACACGAAACACACCAATTTATGTGACGACATCTTAAGAGAAGACTACAATTGCATTTCATATTTCACAGTAGTATTCAGCTAACACAATAGCTTAGACAACTTATTTTTACCTGGGGTATTTCTTATTTGTCTGATACGCGGTGGCCCAAGTCTCAGGCACACCATGTTCTTAATGAATTGCTTATCGTATGTCCTCACTTCCTCACCGTTGTAATATTCAGTGTAGTATAGACTGGGTATGAGACTACTGTGTATCCATCTCCATGTGTCGTTCTGCTTTGATATCTTACAAAATATTAATATCAACAGTGCAAAAAGACTTCAGGCAATTAAAGGCAAACAAACTTAAATGTGACTCTTTACTTTTCTCTGTTCCAGCAACAAAAGAAACAGTGACATGAAAAAATGTGTGTGTGTGTGTGTGTGTGTGTGTGTGTGTGTGTGTGTGTGTTCATGCATGCATCAGTAAGACAACATTTTGGTGACATAGTTTTACACTGATTAATCTCTAACTTGAATAATTTTAGATGCACAAAATCTCGATCATTGTTTTTCACCAAACTAGTATGCACCAGAATCCCGGGATCGAACCACCCCACAAATCGGGCAACTTTTCACCAGTATCTAAATTCTTCCTCTCTGCTCTATTATTAAGAACCTCGTAAATCGGACCAATCACGAATCTATTAAAAGGACCTCTTTCCCCAATCAAAATTGTCATTTTGAACATTACAACGTAATCGGTTGTAAAACAAGGTATGCTTAAGAACCTGCACATACCTCTCCAGTTTCGATAATGAAAACATTCTTTAAGTCTTGGTTCTGGTGGTATACATTTGAGTCACGTCCGCCTGACAACACCCATGAAATCAGTACCACCAGTATAATTTGCCAAATGATTTCTCGTATCATTGCTCTCATCTGGTTTTCGAGATGTTGTCGTTTTTTAGCCTCTTTCACCTCATTTTCACTTATTTCCATGGATGGATTAATAATGGCTGTAAAATTGTGCGTGATAAAAGAGAGGAAAAGTATGCGATGGATTTAGGTGTACTGTGGTGTTTACTTGTTGACGTTCTTCGATTTCCTCAGATCAATATTTACTGCAAACCGTAACGTCCTCGGGTAAATCAATGAATGTTGTATAATCAGTTATTTGACAAAATTCTTATATCGAAGATGAAATTACAATATAAACAAAAAGATGATATAGAAAATAGCTATACAGCATTTACCAGTATTCACCGGCATGGCATCTTTATCTGCAGACTTCATAGGACCAAGATCATCTTCGTAAGCAGAAACATCTTTGTCTTTTTTAAAGAAAAAGGTAATGATCATTGCCAAAACCATTATCTGTGAAAAATAGAGACCATTCAACAAAAATATCATCAGGAATATTTAAACGCAGATATTGTAGCATTTAGTCCGTTTTGATCTTCTAGAATATCACAAATATAGAAAACATTAATAAAAAATCAGTGATGATGAAACCACATACATATTAAAATTACAATGACATAAGTTTAAAATGAATTAAATTTTGGTTGATTGTAATAATGTTTCATTGGTTTAATTAAAACTTAAGTTCGACCTTACCTTTACTGGCTGCACAACAAAAAGCGACTCCACAAATGACAAGACAAATGTCACCAACCATTCTTCAGATTTCGTCTTTCCCCATTCGAATGCATAAAGTATGGTAAAAAATGATCCAGCTGCCACGGATAGGACAGCCAAAATATACGCAACGTAGATACACCAAAATGGAAGACGTCTTCTGTTGGGTTTTGTTCTACCATCGGCAGATTTTTCAAAGGGTATGTCATTAATTTTTGCTTTTCTTTCTGCTGTTGATTTAGCAAATAACGTTGTTATAATCAGTAAAGGTGGTACAACAATGACGCTACTGGCTACGCTGGTGTAGAGCTGATGGACGGTCATGGAAACTGGACCGAGCTGAAAGGCAACTTGTGGGCTTGATGAATTACTTGTTCCAAACCACATGGCATTACTCACCATTGTAAGAAACAATATAACTAAACAACAAGTCAGTCTTTGAACTCTTGTAAATGAAGAGCGTGATTTTCGATAACCCACTGATAGCCAAATGTGATCATCCCAAAAGGATTTCTTGAGATTATTTGTTAGTAATCCGTCATTAGTACTGAAGTCTTTATCACTAGAAACACGTAGCACTCTTTCTACTCGCCCGTCATCTTCTCCTAGCGATAACCACTTTTCACAGGTAAACAAGTACCTGAAATAAAAACCTAAGATATGCAAAATTTTATAATCATATATTTGAAGCTAGAATATAAACAGGTGACAAAATGTGAAATGAGTTATTTAAACATTTAAACTGTAGATTTATTCAGAAATATTTCGAATCAAGAAAAACACTGAAACGTTTTTGTTACTTAGTCTTACATAAAAGTAATTTAATTTAATCAGATAGCTTTAAAAGGCAAAAGACAATTTGACATTTTAACAAAGAGATACATTAATTTTTATTTGAATTCTGTAAAAGTTATAGTTAGATTTCTCTAATCATTCCATGTACATAGATGAGCACTAAGACCTCACACAGGCAATTGTACCTAGCAACAAATATCTTTAACTGAAGATATAGCGTGGGATAAGACGAATGAAGTTACCATTGCTGTTCCTGTAGATCTACAATGATGATCTTTGAGAGGAACCAGCCGGCCTTGTCTCCACCGCTGTTGTCGTGCCAGATTCGCAGATAAACCGGTAAGCCCATGGATTCTGGTGTCAGCATCAAGAAGGAGCTAATATCACCGTTTTGAAAGTTCTGGAAATGATAACATTAAGCGTACATATGTCTATGGTATATTACACTATTCCTGTAGATACAACAGCTGTTCAGCGAAACACTGCGGGCGAACTTTATACCAATTATTGATTAATATCAACAATGTTTATTAGACGTAGAAGGATATGGTAATGATTTTGCATAACAGTATAAAGTCAACATACAGTCAAAATCTGTCAAATATAAAATTCAGTGTGAAATAGCAATAGAAATAGCAAATAAAAGATATTTTAAAATCACCTTTCGCTTCCCGTCATCAAGTTTCCTTACACCAGTGTCACTGTTCGTGCCAGCCACTACCATACTAATATTCGACTCAGTGCCAGCTTTTCCTTTCATACCAGTATAAACATGAACCTCATATCGATAGACGTCGTCTTTATAATTATCCACCAGCGGGAGTGTCGCCCACTATTACAGTATACAATTAACGTGTAATACGCAAAGCTCAATAATATGTTAAATTATTTGATGGTAGGTGAAAATATAATTTTCAAATATAATTAACACATGTGAATATCGTGCCCGTGTTTGCATTTCGGTTTATATGAGAATGCTTTACATGTCAGTATATGTTATAATACTTGGCATAACAAATTACAAGGAAATATTACAATTTATAGAAGTCTTAAATAAGGACAGGTTTTGTTTCTTATCCCAGTTTTAAATCGATCAGCCGGTAGACCATATTTTTAAAACTATTTTTGACAAAAGCAGTACTAACCACGATTGAAACTTTTTATGACTTTTTTTAAAATTTCGATGACCAGGTCAAAATTTCCGTCATATTTTTACCAGATATTGTTTTACAAAGTGTTTATATGACATGGTGTTGCTGTTTCGAAGCGTTTGAATTATTTCTGGTATGAAAAAGCTAGTGCCAAAGGTAGGGGCGTTAAAATGTGGGAAACAATTTCAATACTTCTGTCCCTTTCGGGTGTATGCTTGACTTGTTTCACCCAGCAGGAGTATGAGAAACAAGTTATTTTTATGTTCACCTAATCATGACTGGTTGTTTTGCTTTGTGATAGTGTTCAACTTCACACTTTAATAGGTTAATGTGGAGCAAATAGATCGTGCAAGTGTCTTTATAAATAGTATAAGTCTAACAATTTACTATTTATTTATTTCTTTTATTATTACTGCATTTATAACGCACTTAATCAAAAAGCTCTAGGTGCTGACAATAATTATTACTATCACTATATGAAATAAATATATTAATAAAGTTGACCATTTGAGTATTTTGACACAAAAAGTAAGAAATGTAACTATTTGCATACATGTTCTACAATTAAATTCTTATATCAGTGCTTAACCTAATCCAAGACATAGCGGAATCTTTGCGTTACATATGTTCAGAACGTCGTGTCACCTGACAACATTCTGCTATATATAACGATATACTTTGCTGAGTAACCCATCCATTCTTTTTTCTTCTTTCCTTACCACGCTTCAATTTACGTACCTTATTTTTGTCTTTCTTGTCAAAACGTCTGCACAGAATTACGAATGGTATGTAAAGCAGTATCACGCCAATAACTGTACCCACCACTGCAGCGTTCTTTATACAGAAAATATCACTTAATCTTAGATTATATTTTAATACTTTATGTGATACTTAATATTGAAGTATAAACATCGGCACTATCCGGGTAGTGTGTATGAAAATGTCATTATAAACTTAATTGTTTTAGATGCACAGTTTATTAATATTCTAAGCAATGTCTAAGCAATTGCAAACCGAAAAGTCTTTCTAAAGGCACATAAATATGTCCTACATATTGTCGTTAAATTAGAAAGAAATTGATACCTCTATAAGTTTTTGGTCTAAGTTATTAAACACGGTACTGAAATCGATTGTGTTTGGCGCCGCGAATAACCCAGCTCCCATGCTGCCGAATAGATTTGATTTAAATTTTGCTTTAGTCGGTGTGCTTTCAGGTAAAATCTATAAAGAAATTAAATATATAATAGAAAAAACATGAAATAAGTTTAACGATTTCATCTACTGAATAAACTTTTCGATGTTTACATTGACGGATAAAGACTTTAGTCAAAGAGAGTGAGTCAACTTCAAAAAAATTATCTGAAGTAGTGGAGAATTTACCAGTCACACTCTTTTGGCTGGAAACGACTTTAACGGTCCAATTTTCCTTTTGGCATTAAGGAGGGTGCATTTCCTGAACTCCCTCTTTTGACACAGGAACCTATTTAAAATATGAATCGCTACCTGGCATGCTTCAGATGTCCAGACCTCTGTGACTTCATCCCATTGTTGACAGGCGAGCTCAGCAAGCCTGTAGGAGTAAACAATCTCTTCGGTAGTGCTGCAGGTTCTTTGCTCAAGGCATTCTGAAAAAAGTGATACCTTGCATGCTGATTTATGTATTGCTGACACTTTTCTACGCATTAAATTTGCAATCTTTTAAGTTTTAAACTGTACTATCAGCAAAGACATCAAATGTGTATGTTATTGGTGTCACCGTATTTACACTCTATGAAATCAGTTTTGCATAATGTAGCTGTCTCATCATTTTATAACAACAATGTAATATGGAAGATAAAATAAATCTAAGCAAAAGGCACGATTCTGTCTTCACTCTCGGCCCTATAATTGACACCTGCTTTGCTGACGGCTACGTGTAAGGTCGACGCGTTAAACTCTGTGATATTGTCTGCTGATATATACAGCACATGGGCCAGCTCGTACAAGTCCTCGTCAGACACGCCAGTGCTCAAGTTCAAGTCCTGTGGCACCTAGTTTATACAATTATTTCTAAGACTGACTCAATCATTAAATTATTTATAAGTTCATTGATATAATTTTTGCGACAATATTTCTGACTTAAGCGACCATTTATATGATTTCTAATGTGTTAAACACATCTAATTTATTCAGTTTACATAAAAAGGTATGATTTTTTATATTCTACATCTTTGTATTTGTCTTCGTTAAAAAAATCCAAAGCTCTTTTCAATTTCGCTTTAAATTTCTCACAATTTTCTACCATTTCACAACAACAAAGTTTTTCTTGCAGCCAAGGCTATTATGAAATGCCGATGAAGCAGTTCACCTCGCTACATCGAGGTACTTGAAGGAGGATCACAGGATATGTTCTTATCAAACTAAACTTATCGCTCCCCCTAGGCTAACATAAACTGCATGTCGCCTTGATAACTATATCACAACTGTAAAAGGTATATCTTAAATCACTTTCGGATTTGGTTGAATGTATAAGAGGTTTTACAGAAACAACAATCATACATCCGTACGCACAATCAACCTGATTTATATATTGGCAGATTATTTTTGGACACATGTGACAATATATCGGTAGTTTCACTGGATAATAACAATGGTTGCGATTCCTTTAAAATAAAGAACCAACATATATCACTTACTTGAAAATAATAATCAAAGACACTTGTAGACGGATTGGCGTCAAACTTGACATATACATTAAGGCTGTCATTGACGGTAACAGGGTACACAGACACCAATATGTGCTTATAAGGCCGTGTCAGATTCAGGGTGTGTAACACTAGCCCATCACTGCCCATTTCCGTGGTGTTCACGTCAACGATATCTGCTGCTTCTATTGCCAAGCTCACTTCAAAACTTGAATCTATTGTCATCAAATAATGTATAAATGTTCATAAATCAGTGCAACCTTATGACTAAAACACTTTAAAATATTATATAGCAACACTGTTTACGATAGTGCAGTATGACAGTGGTATTAAAGTACATATTAAAAATAACATCTTCATTCAAGCAACAAAAACAACAACAACAACAACAAATCTTACAGTTGATATGAATATGAGAAATGGAAATTACCTAGATATAATGCCTCATCAATGACGCTTCTACGCCTTCTACCGTGAGTATTGTTGCCGTTCACAGTACCGTTACTGATCGTATCAGTTGTGTGACATTCCAGGATATCAAAGCGCACTGTGTTCGAATTCACGTTTGCTGACGAATCAACATACATGTGCGGATTGAAGCTCGCAAAGAAAACCTTTGCGTGGAAATACAAAAATATATATTAAAACATTGTAATGTTGGACGCTAATAGCATAAGCAAAAAACTGGTACATTCTAAAAAAGTTTGATGCTTGTATTTCATTAATTGGTGGGAATTTCAAAAAAAATTTTTCAGCTGAGTAAAAGTACAGATAATACAGTGTGCTGTATTATCAAAGAAAATCTATACAAACCCGTACTAATATTACAGGTTACCTTTCGATCCACACAGTCCTCGTCTTGTAAAGGCATTAGTGTGGAAAGTTCGGGTAAATTGATGCTCCCTTGGCGCGATCTTACTGTTACATTGTCCATATTAAAAACGCTGTCCTTGCTGACTTGTACAGTGACGTCATCAATTTCGAGTTGTGTCTGTGGATCGCCTAATTGCATGAAGTTAAGGAGGGATTCTGAAATGTTGTCAACTACGTGGACTGCTGTGCGCATCACGACTCCCACCTGAAAATATTATAAAGCTGTGCCGTGATCTGTGTTTTTATCTGCAACAGTAAAATGTTGGTTGAACTCAGACTACAAACATATCAAAATTCTCCAAAAACGCTTAAAAGATATTTAATTTCTAACCTGAAAAGCGCAAAAAGTTTTGGTCTAAGCTTTGAGATTTTATAAATTAAGAAATAGCAAGATATCATCGTGAATAGGGATTACCCCTGCTCGTGTTTCATTGTACGAGCCATCTACGCTTTCGTCAGAACTGTTGTTAGCACTGGCATTGTAGGAAGGTGCATTGGTACTAGTGATTGTGTAGTCAGCAGCAATCATAACACGTGACGTTGAACTAATAAGATCTGCAAGACAAAGTACTTTATTGTATTTTACTGACAAAGTTTACACAATGTAAACATTGACGTTATAAAATAGCTTAAAGAACGGGGAGTAAATAAAGTGCTTGGCGTAATCCGTAGTTGTGAATTGACCGGAGTCAACGTTGCTTGTCTGGGTTATAAAGGAACAAAATCCAAAAATGTCAATGTAAGCTCGACCCAGAGTTGTTCCGAGACATAAAGTGAGCACAGTAAGAAACGGTGAACACAGTAAGAAAACCTGACCTCCAGCAATGAAAGAGCGCTTTGTGCTGTCCTCACTAGCCATAGTGTCATCAAACGTCATGACCATACTGTCCAATTTGTCTACAGATTTTTTCTTTGTAAAAAAAGAAAAACACTCAACATGATAATTCTAATAGTGTGAAATCTTTTTATTCTCTTCAAAATATCAATTATTATTATTATTATTATTATTATTATTATTAGTAGTAGTAGTAGTAGTAGTAGTAGTAGTAGTAGTAGTAGTAGTAGTAGTAGTAGTATTAACAGAAGTATTAGTATTTAAATGTCACCATATAACTGCGAAATAAATATTAGAATAGAATGTCGGAAATTATTAGGTGTCTTTAATAGCTACCTGTGACTCCAGCATGACTTCCTTGGTTTGCAGAAGTAAAGATGTAATAACTGCGTTTGTTTGATCAAGGGAGTCCACTGAAAGCACCGGAGCCTCAACGACAACGTCTAACAGTTTACTTCGGAGCTCTCGTCTCAAGTCGATTATTTCATTGACATCTTCAGTTACATTTAGACTTGAAAATTGCTTAAGAAAACAAAAGATATTGTTTTCTCGTTCTGTGTATCAATATTTTTCTAAATATTATGCATTTCTAATCCACTAATAATTGGATTTAATTGGGTTAAGATTTTTAACCAACTTACATGAAAACACCTTTTTAAATGTTCTATTTTCTGGTAAGACGTTGTATATATTTTTACATAGAAAACTTGATACAGATGAATTAAGTCTCTTTTAAATTTATTTTTCAATATCAAATTAGAACTATCGAATTGTTTTATCTATGCAATTTCTCAAAGGATGTAAATGAAAGTACCATTTTGACAACTGATGATTCTGAAGCAAAATATAACAAGGTTAAAAAACAGCTTGAGTAAAGGTTAAGATTTCTTAATAATGGTAGGTATATTTTGGGTCTTCAAATTTAAACACACAAAAAGAATTACGTAATCGGCGGGAAGATTGATCAAGGACGTTTTCGCATACACATCTCCAAGTGCGGCTTGGTAGTTGCCATTAGCAACGTATCTCGATATATTGGAGTTGGCATCCCTTATTTCGCTAAGCATATTATTTGCTGTATCAACTTTCAGCTGTTCTCTTGGAAACACCTGTATAACACTATCCATATTAGAATAAAACACAACAAAGGCATAGTATTTGGCAAGGTGGTTTTCAGTGTTATTTTGGCTAATAATCTCAGGTACTGAAAATTCCTTATTGAAACAGACATAACAATAAATGTTGAATATTTTTAAATAAAATCAACTTAAACTGAAAACATATCAATTTTAAGTAAACACAGACATCAGGTTTATATCAAGAATATAAGGCCTACTAATTATTACATGTCTACGATGAATATATCAGTCAACAATATTTTGCAAAGAATGACCTAATCGGTGCAGCATGGTTGATGAACCGTCACTTACAGATACATTTCTAGTGTATATAAAATAGTCGCCTATTGTGTCGACGATATACAGTTCAATTTCGTTAATGAAGTTGACTTCGTAATTGCCCATTGGTAATGTTGTTGGATTGCTTGTCGATGAGGTGCCGTAATAAAACAAATATGCCCTAAAATCAGAGTGGAGTGTCATTTATAAGAAAACTGCAATAAGTGAAGAACCAGTTTGCAATCCAGAGCTAATAATTTAAAATACATTTTATTACGGCTTCAAGCAGTAGCTCAGTTCAAAACAACGCGAAGATAACAAGGCAAAATGATTTTTTATTTCTGATTGAAGTGTTTAATGAAGCTGCAGTATTTAAAATGTAAAAGTAACGAGTTCTGGGGACTGTTCTACCGATTGCTTCCATACTGACGAACTCTGTATTCAAATTTAAGTTGTGCATGAAGTGTATTCCATTCCTGCCATCCCGTACACGATATTGAAAAGAGATCTTCTGCTGCAATACCTTTAACAAGTGAGAAACCAAACGAGCAAGATATGCATTCATGCAATAGAAAAGCACAGCTGCTAAATTTCTCTATGATATCTCAATGGCATTTACAAAGGACAGTTTGTTGGTGCATTATATTTTTTAACTAGTACTGATATATAAGAAAGACTTTTCTCAATACATTTGAGTTTGGAAAAAGCTCGGTTACTATTCCATGAGCTGGTTCGAACGCAATTCAACCTTAACGGTTGCAAGTTTCGAAATAAAATGATATCTTATATAATCTGATCTTATCCTGGTATTGATTTTGGAAAAGTACGTGTCTTCCGCAGAGTTGCATTAGATTAGTAATGGTCACCTTCAGAAGGATCTACTGAACAACTTCCTCCAAATGGTGGCAGATTGGATAAAAATTCATATGTTACTTCAGCAATGAAAGAACCAGGGGTCCAGGCAATCAAGGTAAGCGAATGGGTTAATCCGCCTTCAAGTACCCAAGGTTTTAAATACAACGTCTTGCTTCTGTTACCTGTTTTGAAAAAAGAAAAACAGTTGTATAAACTTGAGATCACTCAATGAGGTTTGCGGATTAATTCCGAAAAAGTAAAGGCTAAACATTTACAATTAGTCTTTTCTATACAAATCAGCAATCCCCTTTAGTTTGATGGATATTGCACATAATAAATCACTTTATAGTTAATGAATAAATGATAAATATTTATAAAATGAATATTTTTGCATATAATCTATGAATTATAATGATGAATAATGAATATATTTTTTATGCATAAGGATTTCAGTAAAAGTATAGCTAATAAATACAACCAACCAGTTAAAGATATTTCATCGAGGTTATCGTACTGAATCCATTCCCCAGTTGAAGTCAGTCTAGAAAGGTTCCACAGATACTGCAGCCCTCCAAATTTTGTTTCACAGTTATCAGTACACACAGAATCCAGTATGAGATTCGATGATAGCCGCCTCTTCCAAGCACAGTTCTCGCGACACCTGTCAGGAACGACATCGTATAAACGAACTGGTTGGTAAGTTACAGAGCTAAAAATAATTCTATCACATACAGAAATTATACACTAAACGTAAAATAAACGTAAAATGACGTACCGCAAAGATTGAAAATGTGATAGTAAAGCAAAAACTAAGCGACATCCCATAAACAGTACATTATAAATATTATAATAAAAGATGAAGGTTATTGACGTACGATATTCGTAACTCAGGTGCTGCAGCAGGCAACAGATTAAGTGTAAACTCCGCCAGTCCTTGTCTTACGTCTTTTGTGGCTTCGACGTGGAAAGTGTACACTTTGTTTGGGAACATATCACCGGTATCAACAGCAATAATACCACCAGTGTAATCAATCCTGCCCGGGCCTCCAGCGAAGCACCCTGAGAACTGCTGCTCAGAGAGCACATAGGGGTTTGGTGGTCCGGCATCCAATATTCTCCCTGAAGCATCTATTTGATATTCCTAGAGCCAGGTAAAATAGACATAGCGGATAGAACTATAATAACCTGTTCATTTCTCTCTCTTTTGATCTATGATTAAAGTCACTAAATATATTCGTAAGGGATTGTTTAATTGCCTTTATTGCTGTATTTTTATCGACAGCATAGCAAATAATACTTGAGAGAGATATATGGCAACAGAAACCGGTGACATAACACCACAAGCCATTGTTACAAGCATACGTGTTTAGCGTCATTCGTTTTTGATAATAACTTTTTTTACAAAAGCAATACTGGTCTACTTTCGTTCACGTTGTAGATGTCTTCATAGCATTGTTTGAGATTTAAAGTATTGGCACTGCTTATAATGATATTCTAGTTTTGTTTTGAAAATAACTTCTGGGTAATCTGCAGTTATTGAATAAAATGCTACATATAGGCCTAATCGATTTAGTTAAATTTACCTCGTCCTGTTGCTTACACAACCACTGAAATGCCAGACCTTGATCAGATGTTGGCTCAACGTCTAAATCAAAACTATGCTCAATGGCATTAAGAATCAGAATCTCATTGAAGTTCAGAGTAAAGTTTTCTTGACCTGTAATTAACAAAAAAGTTTAAAGTTACAATAAAACAGCATTGTTTATCACAATATACTGGTAAAGGCATACAGTGTGAAATTAGACAGTTTTGGCTACCGAGTAGCGAAAAATACACTTGGGACCACCAAAAATACTATTCTGAACTCTTAAAAGTCAGAACTGACCATGAACAAGGAGGTGAAGGTCACCGAAATACTTCTTCCCTTGTCTTCTCTTTAAGATCCAAACTTTCGAAAATAAGCTTTAAATCGCACAACCTCTAACCGTTTTTGAAACTTCCGGTTTTTGACATTAACCATGACCGAAATGGTCAAGAGCACCGCAGTATCTCTAACATAACGCATTTTAGGCTGTAAGGGTCGAAATAATCTTAAAATTTGTACCCGTTTTCAAGACACTGGTCAATTTAAGGCTTTTAACAGTCACCATGACCGAGGAGGTCAAGAACATCGAGATATCGCTTACATTTAGTCTTTTAGGTTCAAAATTACTCTGTATCTAACCCTTTTCGAGATAATGGCCCACTTCAGGTTTTGACTTTGACCATGACCGAGGAGGTAAAGTCACCGAGGTACCTCTTACATATAGACTTTTAGGCTGAAAGGTTCGAAAACAAGCTCACAACCTTTCTTTCTCTAACTCTTTTCGAGATAATGCTCAATGTCCGGTTTTAGCTACTGACCATGACCGAGGAGGTCAAGGACATCGAGATATCGCTTACATGTAGTCTTTTAGGTTCAAAATTACTCTGTATCTAACCCTTTTCGAGATAATGGCCCACTTCAGGTTTTGACTTTGACCATGACCGAGGAGGTAAAGTCACCGAGGTACCTCTTACATATAGACTTTTAGGCTGAAAGGTTCGAAAACAAGCTCACAACCTCTCTTTCTCTAACTCTTTTCGAGATAATGCTCAATGTCCGGTTTTAGCTTCTGACCATGACCGAGGAGGTCTAGGTCACCGAGGCACCTTTTATATGTCGTCTTTTAGTCTCTAAGGGTCGAAAATAAGCTCAAAATCGCGCTATCTCTAATCGTTTTCGAGATAATGATCAACTTCTGGTTTTGGACCGTTACCATGAAAGAAGAGTTCAAGGTCACCAAGGTACCTGCTACACATAGTCTTTTAAACCCAAAAGCTCGAAAATGGGCTCAACATTGTTCTATCCCTAACTTTTTTCGAGATAGTGGTCAATCGTTTTCTAAGCTAATGGTAAAAAATACGACTTTCACGACGTCTCTTCACTCTCTATCAGTGAGCCAAATTTCATCACTCGTTAGCATTTGGAAAAAGCCCAAACTCTGCAGTCAACTTCAGCTTGCACACACATCCCATAATCGCTCTCATTGTAGAGAGTCGGGCGCTCAACACGCCTATGCTGATAGTGTAAAAGTTCCTGTAACTGCGAAAGCAAAGCGTTTGCCTGACTTTTGAATGGGTGTCAGTGGCACAATTTCTACATTTCTACATGTCCATTTCTACATTTTAAATGTTCATGAATTTCTTAAAAACTGAGCTGGATCAACAGCACATCCTACAGTATGTCTCTCCCAAATTTGATCGTCCTAGCCCTGGAGTTTTCAAATTTTAAATTTCAATGTAAATTTTTGCATATAAAATGTTGGTGAATCTCTAAAGATATTGAGCTGAACCAACTGGAGATGCCTTACTATGTCTCTACCAAATTTGGTCTTTCTAGCTCTAATCGTCTCAGAGGGGTTCGCATGACAAGATTTTGGCGGAAAAGAGGAAACATGGAAACACTTACCGAGTTGTACGAAAGCAATACACAAGGGGATTGAAAATCCCCAAGTATAAGAAAAGAAATTGAAAAATGTAGTGCATCTGGGCAAATGAAGTTATGATGGCGTAAATGTAACACTTTCAAAAATCAAATTTGGCAGTTAACAACAATACTATATATACAATAAAACATGCGTGGTATAGCTCCAAAGGTCTCATTCACTTACTGTAAGGTTACTTATGGTTTTAGGGTTCATATTTAAGTTAGTTGGACATAGTAATCATTTCGTACCGTTGATAGATACCAGCAATGGTGTCGGGATAATGCGGAAGTAAATAGTTGCCACGTCGAAAAAGTCTGGAAATCCTGCCATTTCTATCATGAATTCATTGACGTAGTCCCCATACTGCAGCTGACGAGTAGCATGGTGAAAAGACGTGACATTCGCCTGAGTTTCTAGTACTACATCTGATCCAACTAATCGCACTTTCCACAATGATATTGATTGGTTATAAGACTTCATGCAATCGATCTCGATTCGTTGTGGAGTAATATAAAAATTCCTCGATCTCATAAACTCGACTGGAACGCTCGAGTCTGTAAAATTATCCGTGAATGTTATGTTTGGTTGGAAACAATACCAGTCTTTAACAACGGCTGTGGTTGTACGGCTGTGGTTACTTACGTGGTTAAATGCTTCTACGGTTACTTGATAACGTCCAAAAGTCTCATATGTATGGTTGAATGTGATAAAAGGGATATTGTGCTCAATTACGATAAGCTGTAATCCGTCATCTGTGGCAAATGATTGACAGTAGGGTCTTCCGTACATATATCGGGTACCATCATTCATGTCAAATCTAAAACAAGAGTGAGTTCCAAACATGTCCAAGGTTAAATTGAAATGCGATGTATTCGTCCACCACACCCAGTTACCGGCATCTAACTCGTGTAAGATAACCTGATCATAAGTAACATCGATAGGGTGACTGACAACGACCCATGATATCATATTGCTACAATTTACGTTTACATTCCGGCTCCCAATAGATGCTCTGTTGAACTGGTATGTATGCACAATGCTGAAGTTAACTCCTATCCTTTGGTAATATGTATATTCAATGTTACCATTGGCATAATCCCACATGCAATGCATGTTTGAAAGAATGTCTTGGTCCGTGGTCAGTGTGAAATTAACGGTAGCAAATTCTAATTCATCCAGACCATCAGGCCATAACACTTCGGAGACGCCGTCGATAAATAAACTAGTTATTTCATTCTGAATTACTGCCGTGGCGCTTGCTGTGTAGGAACTTACAGGATTGTACGCTGTTACATTAATCGTGTAGTTTCCAGTATGTTCATAACTGTGTGACACTTCTGTAACAGAATTTATTGCGAATAAAGAACTACTTTGTCGGTTAAATGTTACATTTTGTTCAACATCAACTTGGAATTCAACATTTGAGCCGTTTGTCAGAGACAATGATATGTTGAAAACTTCGCCAGGAGCTGTGGCTGGAGGCAGGAGTGACACGTTAAGACCCTGCACTTCCTCATATACTCTGATAGAAGTGGAGTCTGCCTGTGAGCTAGCCATATTGAAACACGTCACGGACACATTAACAACTGCTCCAATGTGAGACCGTGTGTACATGTATGAATAGGTATCCGTTATAGTCGCTGTAAGAGCCGGGTTATACGTTGTATCTGATATACTTTCATCAAATTGCCATCTACAGAACACGTTGGTTGGTTGAGAATTACTTGATAAGGATATTTCAATCAGTGCCATACCATCTGGTACTGGTACAATTTGGGGATTCACTGATACATGAAATGGCGGAACAGCTATTTGTATAATGACGGGTACTTCTAATTCGGTAAAGGCAGAATAGTACTCGTTAGTTGCAACTACTTGTACGGTGTAATTGTCGGCGCTGCTGTACTGCTGTTCTATTACCCAATCAAATGTTGATGAATAAATGTTGGTATTTGTAAAACTTTCAGGTGGTCCACCATCCATAAAATCAATTTGGATAACTGTATGACTGCCTGTAGCCATAGCAACATTAAAACGAGCCATTTCATTTGTAGCAAATGCTAGTTCCATGCTTGATATACTGAGGCCTGATATTGCTTGTCTTAGAATTACAGTAGAGTTATACACAATAGTGCTTATGTGGTTATTGCACGTAATAACTGCATTCGCTTCCGGAAAATCTATGACATATGAGTAAAGTATCACGTAGCTTTGTCGTAGGAATATTTCGTATGAACTATCGTTTGTAGTGTCTCCATGACTAAAATCACATAACATCCATATTGGAAAAGTCAGCTCAGGATGCAAATTATAAATAGTAAAGTTTATATCAAGAGGTACTGGCATTGATGATTCGGAAGTGTTAAATGTTATATATTCCGCAAGAACTGGCTCAACTATTTGAATGTTCTCTATGACAACAGTTTCAATGTTATTTGACACAGTGACTCGCACTGTGTAGTTTCGTAGTTCCATGTAGTCATGCTCTATATATAGTGTATAACTTTCATAGCTATTTGTGTGGCCCCCGCTCTGAAAAAATAATGCAACAAATAAATAATTGACGGCTACATTTCATTCAAATAGTGGCCAAAGTTTTAATGAATTAATACCTAAAATTAGCATATTCTTACTTATCTAAATGCATATTTGTTTTGACTTTGGACTGTTTTAACTGTGCTGGGAAACTTCATCAAACGTTCACCATACACTGAAAATGCCTGCATATTGTTTACACACATAAGACGTTTCTGTGTGTGCATTTAAAAGCAATTTATAACAACGCGACAAAATTGTGTCACAATCTCCAAACCCAATTATTGAATGATATCCGTACCTGCCACTCCCACGAATATTGTGGCGTTGAGTCACCGAAATCCACAAGAACTTCAAGATCAGTTCCTACCAACCAGGATACTGTTATAAACACAGTATCTCCTCTGGGTGCCACAAATGGAACAGACTCCCTCACTACCCCTTCTGGTGCTAATCCTACATCACAGACCGGAAAGCAAACAATTACAAACGCCGGCCATGTCTCTAAGCAGTCACACGAATAATAAATAGAAACCCATAGTTTAAAGCTTACCAGGTAATTTTATGCTGTACTTCGTATCTGAAAGAAATGTCAAAGCTAAAAGATCAACGGGCTGGCAAATGTGTTAGGCAAAGTTAATATTTACCGTTGAATATAGACATGCAAAAAGAATGAATAGATGAACACCGGTCTCTCATTTCACTGATTCTGAGGTCTAAAATATAACAAGCTAATAGAGAAAAAACATTAGAAATAGTTTTGCTTTCCATCTTAGTGTTTCTCCCAAAATAGTATAATAAACGAAGTGGCTGTCTTTAAAATATGTCGAAGGAAACATTTAAATCGACCGGTCAGCTGACTGTACAAAATGCGAAAGTGAAATACAAAAAAGTGAAAGCGAAAAGGTATTCACACTGGATTTGTTGTCAAAATAATGCGCGTATGCAAACGACGTTTACATTTTCATGCCAGGAAACACTTCAAATGCTTTTTGACAGCAACTTATAAGTTGATATGTAAAACCATTTTATAAAACCATTAAGCCATATTTCGCTGGAAAAGGAGCCAGTATCTTGGCAATGGACAGTTATGCCCAATTTATGTAAATACGAAATACTACTCTCAGTCTAGGTCTAGAAATGATAAAAGGTTGTGGCCTGTCTCCTTAATTTATTTGTGTTGGAATTCGGATGAGAAACAAGACTATTTTTCTTTCTGACCAAGATAAACACCGAAAATGAAACGGTCATAAAACCAAATACCTTAAATCATTTTGCAATATTTAAATGTAACAATAAGAATATTTTTATTTTAGATGCGTATGTAAATGCTAAGAATTGTAAAACCTCAAATTAAAGAGTGTCTGACGAATATGAGCTTACCAAGACAATTTATCAAAGGCACTGCTTCAATGCACTCAGAATTATGTGAGTTTTCGTGAGCTGTCCAACCTGCACCATCACCGGGGGAAAGTTCTATGCAAATGTGCGTAAATTGAGAACACCCATCTCTGGGTATAAGAACAGTGATCTAAACAGAATAATCACGTTGGTTATCCTTTAGCCAGTACACAAGCATAGGTATTAAGTGATTTTATTGAGATAAGCATGATATTTAAGTAAAGTCAGCAAAAATGAAATTCTATGTATTGTATGAATAAGGAAATATATTATTGGAGAATAAAGAAATTTCTAGTGAGGAAGAACACCAAACAATTTACTTGTCCACTGATGGTCGTTGCTTCTCCAGGCCCGAGGCTTTGTGATAACTCGTCAGTACTAATATCGACCGTTTGCGGGACAGAAAGAGTTGCTTCAGTACTTCGTTTGCGTCTTTTTAAAGACGTTATATCGTCATCTGTTGTGTATGCAGTGACATTGAAATTGAGTGATCCTACGAGGGCTTGCTCTAATACTAGCAGTGACTCTGTATTGGTTACAGTAATGCCAAAGTTTGCACTTGTGTTGTATCCGCGAATAAACGATGTCCCGTTGGCGAACTGAATGCTTGATGTTTGCATTTCCATCACTACAATTATTAAACAAACCAATCAAAATGAGTGTATTTGCTGTATTGATTTTATCTGCAAGGCGATAAGAAATCTTGATTTTGTAGGAATTTGGTGATCTTACAGGTATAATGTTAGTTTACTAACTGTTCATACTAAAATAAAGGAATTCATTAAAAGGTAGTTTCTTTGTTCTTGTTTCCTTTAAGCAAACATATTCTTAAAAATATTTCTTCAAATAACTTTTGTCGTGTCTCAACCAAGTACATCAAATTAATGCACAATTCAAGTAAAGTTTACTTCTTATATAACAGATAATATCATATTTTCAACCCATGACGGCACTTTATACAAACCTGGAGAACATATTTTGTATGGTGCTGTGGCGATACAGAGTACATTATTTACGGTGTTGTTGTCAACAAAGCTAGCCGTAGACTCAGCCTCCATTACAACAAAACATAAATACTCCGATGCACTTGATCTGCAAAGCTCCATGGTCATTTCAATTTCACATTCAACTGTTATTGAAGTGAATATAGTTGATAGAACAGCCTTTTGATTTTCGGAAATATTCATGGTTGCAGTTTGCAACGAACTGTCAGAAACATAAAGAGATCCATCTGAAACACAAAATACTCTTTCCTATTTTCAAATATTTAAATATATATATATATATATATATATATATATATATATATATATATATATATATATATATATATATATATATATATATATATATATATCGTAGAAATAGAATAAATCCTGAAATTTTTTCAAGTTCTCTAATCTCAAAATATCGTAATATATTGACATGTAATATGTTAGTATGCATGATAATATTCCGTCGGTCACATTTACAGTTGTTGTAAATGAGTCATACTTCACAAAAACGCCGTAAAACTGACAAAACACTATTATTTTCCTTTCCATTTTAATGTACTTTAATGTAATTTGGAAACCTGTTTCTTCTGTTGCTGTCAAGAAATATTTCACTTCATAATTGACCCAGTCTTCAGTATTACGGACGATATCATACAGTCCAGGCTCTATTTCTATTTGAAGTGTGAATGCATAAGGCCCAGGCAGCGATCGTATAATCTCTTGTGGAATATGTGTTAAATTTCCCCCTGTGACTTTTAAATCAACCTCTAAAATACATAAAAGTAAAAAAAAAAAAGAAATAAAATAACAATGCAGGTTTATATGTCTATTTGATTGTGCTGTTAGGGATTCACAATAATATATTTAACATTGACTAATATATTCTTATATAAATTATAAATATTACTTTGCAGAAAGACGTATTGTAATAGAGTATCTGAGGTCTGTCAGCAGAATAAAGGTATCAGAATAAGCCTCTACCCAGCAAACATTAAGACGTCAGAATGACGTCTGGTCGACGTCGTAACCCGACGTTTCCGACGTCTGATGACGTGCCGGTTTTGGTTGTATATGAAATGGAACCGACGTCGGATTCCGACCTGAAACTGACTAGGGTTATATAATTAATAGATAATTAATCAATCAACTGCTGTTGTGAAATACATAGGAAAGCATTTCCATGTACATTTTTACAATCTAGGAAGAAAAATACCGACGCGCCTTCAAATTCTAAAATGTTCACGTAAAAATTACGTTTTTTCTTCCTCTTTTTCAAAATGACTTCCATTTCCGGTGAGCGATAATAATGTTCATCGCTTTTTGGTCGTTTTTGCAACGTCGCCTCAGAAAACCGACGTCGCCTCGACGTCGGAATAAAGTCGGGTTTTGGGGTAATAGGTCAGAATATGGTTGTGAAGTCGTCGCGACCAAAATCCAACCTTTTGTCAACCAAAAAAGACGTCGATTGTTTGCTGGGTAGAGAAGCTTAACCACATTATACTCGGACGCTAAATAAGCCGGAAAATATGTCACCAAAAGTAAGATTTTTTTAATGCAGATGCTCTGGTGTGTAGTGGAACAACGAAGTGCACCTGGTTGACAGAGTCGTATTTGCAGCAGTTCTACACAGTCAATGTTATTGCTGACATAACTCTCAATGTATGTGGCGTTGTTCCCAGGCTCGATGCGGACGCAGATGTAATTTAAATGAGGACACTGGGGCGGCGTAAAGTAGAGCTGAAAAAACATTACGAATAACAGTTCTTTCATTTGCGTACCTAGCATTCATTATTCAAATCTTTTAGAATGCAATTTATTTTATTATCACTGTATCGGTAGCCTGTCTATTGATATTGCATCCATATATTTGCATACCTGAGTAAGTACTGACGTCGCTAGCGGTTGGGTGCTGTTTAGAGCAAATGACACATTTCCAACGACTAGTGTGTGGTCAAGCTGTAACTCAACACTTGCCACTTCCCCAGCGGACACATTTACGTCAGTCACAATGACACTTATATTGTAATTTGTCCCGTAATGAGCATATTCTATCGTTGCTATGTCGAAATTGTCATCTGGTTCATTCATGTTGGATATTTCAAAATCCAGAGATATTTCTAGATCTTTTCCAGGTACTAAAAGTCCAGTACTGTCCAAGTGAGTAATGTTTGTGTTGACATCAATGACTGAAACAATATACAGGCAGTAGTTGAATTTGTACATATTTTTATCAACATATGCTAAAACAAAACCCAGCAAAGATTTTTAACTGGCAAACTTGGTTTCTTTTGCTTTTGTCGTTTAAGAGAATTTATTTATAAGCATCAACAACGATAGAAACTTACGCGGGACGCACAAGGTGTCAACTAGTATGTATCCGTTCTTGCACTGACACGTAAAGTTTAGGTTTTGAGCGTCGGCGTCAACAGGAAGACATTGTGTGTATGTTACAGTACACTCCCCATCCCACGTGCAAGGCATATCAGGCAGCCGTGAATCTGCAATTAATATGCAAAATGAGTTAAATATAGAACACTTAAGTCAATCCCTTACTTTATATTATTATTATATTATTATTTTAATGGTGTGAATCCATTTTATCTTAACATTCAATTTAATAAGCACATTGTTTTAAACATTACACTAATAAAATCTACCTGGTAAGACATTGACTTCTATGTCACAGAAATGCAGGTATCCCTGTGGTGTGATTAGGCGCACGACAACATACTGGCCATGGGCTGGGGCATCACATGGTAGATGAACACGAGATCCCGGTGATGCGACATCGCTGTAGCGGATACACCTTTCGTAGTTATTCAAGTCTGATGTAATTAGATTTCCAACCAGAATTTCAAAATTTGACAACGGTATATCTGACAAAAGAAAACATTGATCACTAAATCTTTAAGTATATTAATAATATATTATGTTGAATGATATTAATACTTCATATAACTTTTTTGCAAAACATATGGTCTTCAGGGTTTGGGAAAATTTAATTTTGGTGCACAATGTACAGCTGGAATGCAATTGCCTGTTAGACTGTTTGTTGATTTACCTGCATAGCCTTGAGTCGTTGTTATATAGACAGCAGATACGGTGTATGCTTCGACCAGATCCACTCTCCACCACGGATTATGATCACGTGACGTCTTGAAGCACGTGCTTGTATTGCCATCAACACTATGGTTTAGTAAGTAAAACTCCACTACAGGGCTTGATGTAGTATTCTTTTGGAAAGCAACATTAACTACAGAATACAGAAAACACGAATATCAATGATGATGCAATAAGTACATATTAACGTAATAAAGTTATCTTTATCTCATTCATCTCCTTAAATCATAGATCAAATTGTCTCTTTCAATAAAAGGAGAGTTATAAGAACGCTAAAAATAGTTTAAAGTATTGATATATGCTTGAAATACATATCTTCATTAAGAAATTAGAAATTGAAATTAGCGATACTTACTTGATGCGACTTCTGGATCCTGCATCATTCGGATAACCACTTTACTCAAGATGATATTCTCCACTATGACGCCATCCGTCCGCTCTACTCCCCACACCATGCCGCTAGCACTGGTAAATAGAGACACAAAACACTCAATTGTCTCTACTACGTCATCGCTGCTCATTAGTCTGGAGACATTAACGTTTCTGAGAAACCACCATCCTGTGCCATACTCCGTCGTGCAGTTACTAGACTGATCGCTGTCGCTTGTGTAGAATGTGCTGCCACTGTGGTACGTCACCAAACCCCCGCTTCCGGCTGATCCGCTTGCGTATTGACCGATATTCAGTGCATAGCCTTGACTTTCACTCGCAATTGTTAGTCTAGTAAATTCCGCGTGAATATAAACGCCATATGGAGTCCACATATCAATGCGCAAAATGTAACTGCCTTTGGTTAAGATGTACCATAGTGGTTCATTTCCTATGTAATATTCATCACTTGCAGAGTCGGAAAATCCGTATTTGAAATCGTTCCACATTTTGTCAAAGAAGCCTTGTCCTGTTTCGTGCGTAAGCAGTATATTCCACGAATCAAAACATTCTAGGTTTATTACTGCCGGAACATTAGGAACGATTATTTGTGGCTCTGAGGTTATGCTGCAATCCCGCAACGAAACTGTCAAAATGAAAGTAAAAGTTATTAAGAAAAACGTATTATGATTGACATGTTCTTGTGCTTATTTGTCGTTATTACTTGCTATTAATTAGAAATGTCAATTGACAAACAAACATTTTCAATATTAATTGATATTGTTCAATTTCGTCAAGTCATATAGCAACAATGTTGTTGGCAGGGAAATACATACAGGATTATTATATAGACAGACAATAGACAGATAAGCAGATAGATAGATAGTGAATGACAGTACATTTGATTATTATAGGTTTTACCTACCACCACTACATCCAAATAGAGTCATTCTTAAAGTTATTTCACCAGTCCACGCAGTTGGAATGATGCGAAATTCTAAACCATTTAGCGGTATCTCAAACATGAATTCACTAGGACCATCAACATCAGAAGTCAGGTCAAATAGCTAATAAAATTAAACATCGAACAATGAAAAACAAACATTGCATCTTCGATACTACATGTTATATTAATATAGCAAATAAACTGTAATCTAAAGAACAGATAAGTAAATAACTTTCAACCTCAGAAGTAACTTATTCATATTTTTAGCCAAAAAAGAATTTGAAATAAACTTTAATTACATTGAAATCCAGTAGTAAACCTAAAGTTTACCTGTGAGTCCGTAATCTGGTTTTGAATGACTGTCCAGTTACCAGCTGATAGAACTTGAAGTTTGAATTGTGTGACCCGATTGGTTGAGTCTGACAAGCCATCTCCCATAATAAGTAGCTGACTTACCCTCACCGATGTTCCGAAAACAACCTGAGCCGTTATAGACATATCTTTCAAAATATTACACCACGAAATAGAGTAATCAGAATTATAATAAACAAAATCATGATTGTAACTTTTAATGTTATTCGAGTTACCCGTAACCATTGGTCTGTGTTGCTCGAGGCAGGCTGCCAGTATCCAGAGGTGACATTAGCGGCAGTTCCAGTGATGATAGCTTCAGAAACCGAAAGGCTCGTACTGGCGTCAGACGATGAGCGTAGGGTATTGGGCACAGTATTCAGCAGGTCATTACTGCAACTTCCTTAAAACACAGAGACACTCTCACCAGTCTGCACTCTAAATTGGGTATGTTTAGTTTGTTTTTGCAAATTTATAAGGTAATAGTTCGGCAATATTATTTCACTAGTTCCCATTATTAAGAAGTCTTAAGGCATAGTCAGTTCCTTTTTCTTAAAGTTTTATTCGACAGTCAGTAGGGTTATTTTCCTGATTTAAATGCAATTCTTACCAATGATACGTTTTTCAAAGAATGCAGACGTAGCTGCAGTTAAACTAAACCCTGAGCTGTATCTATTTTGAGGATACAATTTACAGATTTGAGAAGACTGGTCATGGGTGACAGATTTGCATGTGCTGTTGGCACTACACATCTGCAAGGATATCAGTAAATCATCATTTTAAACAGAACAGATTCAAAACAGTTTTTAGCAGTAGTGGAAACATCTTACATGATTGTTTTCATTGTTGTTCTGACAATAGTAAATCATCGATGTATTTTATATATAATGTAAAAACTAATCTATATAAATATTAATGAAATTTTTATAAATCTCCAAAAGTCTTTATAATCGAGTGTCTGAAATTTCTTTCGAAAACTACCTGTATACATTTTGTTGTATGAACAATATCTGACAGCAGTTCATAGGGATCGGGAACTGATACGTCAACGCTTGGTATACTGATGTACTGTATGTTCTCGTCGGGCACTGCAAGTGTCAAAGTATTTATAAATATTTAAGACGATTTACAGCAAGTTTTTAACAACAACAAATGCGTTCATTGTCTGTAATGTAAATGACATGGGAGTTCTGGTGCAAAATGACATCAACCATACAACACAATATAAACTTTCACCGTTGACTATATTTGGAATATACTTGGAATATAAGTGATGTGTATGGCGTACTGAAAGCTGGCACAGCACAAGCCACTCTATACTGATCCTGGCATGAAGCAGTTTGCCATTTGCCACCCTCTATTACAACACAGTCACCACTTGAAGGGTGACCATTAGCCGTATCCCAGTAAGTAAATTCTGTTTCAAGTCCAGTCATTTCCGAAATCCAAGAACCGTTTACTTTTTCCACACCAAGAAATGTTGTGCTATTACGGAAAAAAGAATATACATATATTTGTACAAAATGTCATATAGATTAAAATAAATTATAACAAAATAAATTAATCAAAGCGAGATAATATTCAGGTGGTGTGCTACATTTCTATGTGTTATGTAATTTTTTATTGCCCTAACAAATTTAGATTCTATCGGTATTATAGTAAAATAAAGATATATTTTCCCACGAAACCAGCTATACATAATCTGTAAAGGCCTTGACCTTGCAACGAGCTGGGACAGAAAATAGTTAGACTGAGTACTCCACGGCACCACTACCGTAGCCGCACGTGACATCCAGTATACAGAGTTACAGAACTCAGTGGCGAACGTGCGGTTATTTCCTGCATAGGAGGCGACATGCGGCAGGTCCCGATAAAATAGACACTGATCATCAAACTGCACAAATCCTTCTGGGCAGGCTGCGATATAAATATAACACTTAATGCATTCAGGCCCTTTTGTACTTTTAAACCCTATGAGCAAACAAACGGGTTCGTATGTAAACTGTCATCCCTTAATGAACGTTTCACTGTAGTTTCAACATTTAATTTTCAACTGCACAGTTATCGACACAAGAACAACACTAGTACGTGTTCTGTTTTAAAAGTTAACAGTTAGAAACAAAATTTACTTTCATTGACGAAAGACATTATATAGCAAATTACGCTTTATCATTAATGATATTAAAGAGGTAGATGTTGGATTCTTATTAATATCTAAGAAAAGTAATTAAGTTGATGAGCATTATAAATATATAATTTTAGCAGGAAGCAATACATGTATAATACAATTAATCCAAATTATAAAGTGACTGTGCAATAAATTAGTCTGTAAACAAAATATGATATGCGTCAAATATCCCTGCACATAGTCTAGAATGTATAAAAGTGCAAGTTGCGTGAAACCTGTGACTGGTGTTGCATATAATTCAATAATGAGACAAGTTGCAGAAACAGAGGATAGATTCAAGGTCATCACTGAAGCAGTAATGTGCTGCTCAAAAATAAACATCCAGCCGTCTTGTGTGTCATTTCCTCTATTGTGAGTCGGTAATAGCTGTATCAAAATAATGTGACTTTTTTATTATTGTGATCTAATTATTCCATACAAGACAGATGCAGAAGGAAAGCAATCACAATAAATCCAGTACTTCTAATTACAAAGATTTATTGCATCTATAAACAGTTCAGGTATTAGCTTAGTGATTATCTTTGAACAATACGACATTAAAGTGTCTTTAATGTACTGTGGAATTAAAATGTTTTTACGGCACTGTGGAATTATAAAGTTCTTATGGCAGTGTGGAATTAAAATGCCTTTACTGCACTTTGGAATTATAAAGTGTTATGGCACTATGGAATTATAATATCATTGTTCTGGCACTGCTAAGAAATATTTATTCGTGTTGCCACATGTCAAGTCAATCATGACATATCAGGAGACAAACCTTTGCAGTTGCATTGCTCCAGTCCGACGTTTGTAGAAGTTTATATTCCACATCAATGGATGAACTGTCTATTATGGTAGTGTCATTCAAGTCCAAAAACAATGAAAACCCTGACACAAAATGTGCACGTATCATTTCAAAAGAGTGACTCAGTTCCTCAGACGCATTTTGGCACAATTCCACGCAAAGAGAAGAGGGATCAGTAACGCATTCTGACGTAAGAGCTGAATGAGGAAACGTGGCAACCGCCGACATAACACTTGTATCTGCAAATCCAACATTTGAAAACTTTATACACCATTTAGGTCTCTTATTTAGCAACCATAATATTGTTCATTTATGAGAAAGTCAAAGTTAAATATCCTATTGTAATAAAATAGATAACTCGTATTATTGTGATGTGGATGTCATAACTATGGTATACCATAAGGGTGCCCTAAAAGCTCGAGACGTAAGGTGGGCCCGATGCTCCAACCCGTTATGACGATCTGGATACCAACAGCTAGAATAACATCTCTCAGCTCCATCAGTCTTTTCGTGTCACTGTCGTCATTAGCTGGGTACACCTGTTAACATTTTACAAAGCAAAACATAATCGTGAACAGAATAAAGTTCAATGAGAACAAATGTCTGTAATGAAGTAATGGATGGTAGCCTTTAGATATTTACATCATACTTATCTGCTGCAGAAGAATATCCCATGGCATATATCACGTAAAATTTTTTTTTTTTTGTTATCAATATTAGGAAATTATTTCGCATGGGAAAAATGGAAGGAGAATAGTTCCGACTTCAAAGCACTGAAAAATGGTGCTGTTAACACAAACAACAACGCGTTACACCAATGCTTTTGACGTTGCTTTCTATAGTACCAGTTCAGTTCCCGTCTCTGTCAGGTGGTTATTCCATGAGATGCCGTCCTGTGTATAGCGCAGCTTATAGGCTGTCACCCACAGGTTATCCGATCCCTGACCTTGCGTTACTAACCCAGTGATGTTGTATTGAACAGGCAAGTATATGATGATGAAGCTACCCCGCCATCTTAAGATGAACATAAATACAATCCCTTTTCTGATTTAACTTAATTTAGTATAAGCTGTTGTGAAAATATTTTATTTTCTGTTATATCAAGATGTAGTTATAAATTTCTGTCAATCAGAAAGAAAGGAACTGCTTCCAAAAAAATTAATTCACATTGTAAAACAGAAAACATGCGGTGTTTTACCCAGGCATGTCGTTTCCATTCATTTGTGCACCAAGATGTAAATTATATGGTGGATAACCTGTCCCATCAGCATTGACCGTGTATGACGTCACACTGATCTGAGATGGCAGTATATGTCTTGATGCAATGCCCATATCGTAATACGTGTCTGAAATTATTAAAACAACATCAAAACAAATTGATAAAATGATTCACTCTTGCGGTTTAATAACAAGGAAAAAGGATTTACGATGGCAAATAAAAATAACATTTGACAGTTCTCATGAATTTAAATAGTTAACCCACAGTCCGCAATCAGTGATTTATATTATCAGCCACTGAGGTGACCTGTTGAAGTCCTTTAGGTGTTACTAAGGGGTATTTTCGAATTACTAATTATTATTATTGTTATTTTTTTTATTATATTTGTATGTATTAATCTTGTTGCATCACTCAGTTTTCGAATCATGATTTATTCATATGCAAACTGCACACAAATGAAAACAAACCTTGCGGTGTAACGAGACAACCATAGACAGCGAGTTGCAGATATGCGGAGCCATAAACATTTCCCCGTATCTTGAGGTAGCGCGCGTACACGGGATAGGCCAGAGCGGCTTCTGCTGTAGCTTCACTGAATGTCCCGTATTCTGATATCAATCTCTACAAACGATCCAATTAGATAGCAGATGATTCAAAGGAGATATTTGGTGATATTATATTAACGACATACCCTTTTAGTGTTAATTGAACTGTTACTTTTAAAATGAAAACAAAACATAAATATAGCAGTTGCAGTCTGAAGAACGTGCTCCAAATATAATAAAATATTTAATTAAGATATCTATTATTCTTAAGTATCGCGAGCACCATTCATTATATTACCTCTTCACTGAGTCCCTGGCCGTCCGCATAGTATCGAGACCACCGTTCATCAATCACACCATAATCTAGCCTGACCTCTTTTATCCAATGTCCTATATCCGCCGGTGCGACACGCATTATACGTGTTACTTCATATATTTGCAAGAGATCAATCTGAAAGTAATTTTGTCAATCTCAGTACGAAACTAATTAAACTAATATTTATTATATTTGTACGATTTTAATTGCTTCTTTATCTATTAACAAAAGTGTTACTTATGTAACGTATTATGGACGAATTACGTAATTGCCAACAAACTAATACAAAATACTTACAGTTTATATTATTATATTCTTATGTTCGTTAACGAAACAGGAAAAATGTTATTGGAACCTGCCTGGTTTGAATATCAGTACTTGGATTTAATAAAAATGTTAATTCCCTTCTCTCCCATGACATAACATGGCATAATTATTACTCACCCAAAGCCATGGATAGGTGGACAGACTTCTCCAGTAATGACCAGGAGCAGTGTACGACCAGTTCATGACTACGTCATATCCTGGGTGAGCAAGATCAGTGCTCTCACCAATAAATGACGAATGAGGAAGGTTATCCAGCAGTGACATCTCACACGGTTCTTGAGTACATAAATATTGCGATTTATCATTTCATATTATTTATTATGTTATTTATTTTCTGTCTTATTTTAGGTACATACATAGAACTACTACTTTAAATATGTACGCATAGAGTACTGAGTATTGCTACAAAAGGGTGTTCTGCATTATCATGGTATTAAAACTCTCGCTTCTTAGGGATCTACAAAAATATACTGTATTTACTATACTTGAGTTATAAATGTTATTTTATCTTTTATTAAAAATAGTGGCTCTAGTTTTACTTACTTTGAGAGTACATTTCCCAGAAAGTAACCCTTGAAAATTGATATCTTACTGCACCGACAGTTCGAAGGTTGGCTTCTCTTAGATAACACTGATTGTATACATCGTCAAAGAGAATAGATAAGCACCGAAAATCCTGCCTGCTACGGCACAGAATGTAACACTGCGCCATGGTTGTCACAGAATTGATCAATACAGATGACAATGAACTAGGAGGACTCGAATCAAATTTGAATCTGTGCATTATATGTTGTGTTGGTTCAGTTGTTGGAACTGAAAAAATATTATAATCACTTAAAGTGTAGACACATTATTATCACTCCCAACTTTTGTTATTATTTATCAGGACTTTTCAAAATGTTTTATTGTGTGTCGTTATTTACACCGTGTACACAATGATATTTTGTGTAAGCTTGCTTCGGTCTTTTTGTTAGTCATAATGATTGTTTTATTGCTATTTAGTGTATTGTTGCTGTAACATTTTTCATTGCAATTGCAGTTATGTTATTATCACTCTAACTTTTAATAATTCTTATCTTTATAAATACACTTGAACCATCACATGATCGTAATACGGAACTTTATTCTTAAGTTTAAGTAAATATTCCATTAAATCCCACAAAATATTTTCATAAAAATTTAGCCATTGATATTATCCAACGCAAGTAATAAACATAAAATCAAGCTTATGATTGGAGTGAATGAATAAAGACAAGGCAAGCCGCTCTATGACTTACCTGAAGCCTTTGTCTCGCACAAGCGCCCAAACGACGTTGACGTACACGCTACACTAGACACCTTCAAGAAATAAGACCATAGAGATGCACAGTCGTGGCTTGTAGATAGGGCCGGTAACCATGGTAACATGTCCTGTATGTCTGTGACGTTTTCGCCATCTTCCCAACGCCATTGTTCACCATGTTTTCTGACACCTATCCAGTATGCTGCGGAGGCGCCCGCTGTGTAGCTATAAAGGGTACAACTGATTTCTTATTTAAGCTTTAAAAGTGAAAAAAAATTAGAAGCTTATGTATAAAGATGGTTTGCTGCTTGTAGGAAAGTTTCACATACATGCTCTTTCAATTTGTCTGGACTCGCTAAATCCTGAAATATTAAATGACAAATATCAACGAATATAGAAAAAATCCTGATATTAACGAAACAATTAGGTAACGCTCATTAGTTTAGTTTACAACCTTCAAAAATCGCCCACTAAGATCAAACATTAACAAAAATACATAATCATCATTTCAAAAACATGTGCAATTGTTGCTTCGTAGATTCAAATCATTGAGTAAAAACTCATTTTGTAAAACTCTGGTCAAATAACTTTTTGTTAGTTTGTGTTTGTTCATTTTTTGTCGGTAAAGATTTGTTTAAAGTCTAAATTACCGAATTTGAATTTGAATTCTTCTTATGGTATCTCGGTTTAAATAGCGCTTACTCGCTTTCGCTTAATTAACTATGTGGATTAAATATTTTTCATAACATACGGGCGTGCTAGCGAGTAGACAAAATAGAATTGCTGTTTATCCTTGGGCATGACGATGGTACTTGGTCCAGCCCATGGCATATTAGAGCAGAAGTCCTGTGCATCGTCATACGAACTAGATACAGTCAAGTCTTGAAAGTAGCAAATTCTGTCATGCTCAATCATGAATGGTGGACAAGCTGAAAGTATAACACATCATGTAATTGATAGTCTTCTTATTCTTAAGGTCGTAGTTTTTTTTCATTTTTACCCAGGGAAATACTAAAAATAGAATAAGTAAAAGTAAAATAAAAAAACTTCTGTATGTGTGAGACGGCGCTTTTTATTTGCCATATCCAATACCTAGGTAAACCGATAAACCGAAATAAACCGATCCTGACCAGGCCGATTTTTCAAATAGGTTGGATCTTCCAAAATGTTCAAATATACATTTTAGTTGGTTTGGTTCTTATCCACTTTCCAAGTTTAAGCGAAACACAGTAGACCAAACAAACGAGAATCACCTTCTGCTTGACACCCGTGTACTGAAATGTTTACGCAAGGGTTTTCTGTCCACGAAATAAGCGTTATTCTTAGGTAGATTGTCCGAAGTAGTCTTTGGAATTTAAAGTGTGGATACAAAGCAACAGGAATTGTCTGTAATACATAAATAACAATTTGCTGAAAATAAATGAGGTGCCTTTATGTATTTTTGAAGTGTTTGGTGCATACTTTAATTGTATTTAAATAGCTTTAGAATAAGTCATGCATATTTTCAATAAACTGAATATCTCAAAAAAAAGCTCTCCACCACATGAAGACGTCGATAGAGAGCATCTTATAAACTATAAAAGCTTTTTATCGGATAATTATTGTGAGGAAGAAGCCGTAAGGTTTCTTTGCTTTTGGTGTTTCTTCATCTCATTATTGTGGGAAACAAGTCGTTAAGTTTCGCCCTGCTTGACTTTACCCATTTAACACAGTTCAATGCCACACTTACGTTTGTTTGAAGGCGTTCATCGAAATACGTTGCCCAAATATCATTGTCAAGACTGTAGTCAAGTTGTATTTCATTCACATTTGATCCATTATACACTTGGATTGACGTAAGAAGATAGAGACGATTGAACTGTATCGCAACACTAGGCGACGCTCCGCCAGCTGTAGACATGACATCGGGACACCAGCTGGAAATGGTGTCCAATCCAGACATTGTCTGATGATTACTGCTATGTACTGGGACGTATATTACGTTTTCTATATTTGCAGAGCTTTCTATGACTGGGCAATCTAAACAGAAAATATAACACATTGAAACTAGGATTGGTGTTAACTTATTTAACGTACTTAAAAGGATATGATCAATGATGCATTGTTACATCTCACGCCTTATAACAATGGTTACATCTGTTATTTAATAACACAACAACAGATGTAAAACTTATAACTCTGTTACGATTACGAGACGTGATCAATACTATTTATTGTTTTATATTTACAAAGATAGTTAAAATTGGAATAAGAAATTAGTTTTTTTTTTTGTAAAGTTTTAGCTATTATTGCATTATCACAAAATGTAGAATTTACACAAAAAGACGAAAATGATACAATATTTAAATTGTACCAATAGGATGTCCGACAAATTCGAATCTAAATCCATTGGCTCCACTGTACAATACGAAGTTGAACAAAACATGTCGTGTCGATAACACACTAGTATTTCTTTCAACGAAATCAACGGTACCCATAAAATTTCCATCAAACGGATTTACAGCAAAAACCTAAAGAAGAATAAAAACAATATCTTGAGATTACTGCTATTGCTGTTTTGAAAATTTAAACATGCATTTTTACAACGACATTTAACCACATGAACAGCAGCATAAAGAAAGTACCATAAAACAAGGTGATTTTCACACCTTTTCTTCGCCAGTGGTTGAGTCCTCGATAATATCCCAGTTGACACCGTCCTCGCTTGTTCTGATGTTTAATGACATCACGAAGTAATTTGGACTTGAACAACCTTGAATGATCACTGTTGTTATTTCGTGTGGAATTAAAAGATCAACCTGCAAATTAGGAATTATTAGAACAAATTTTCAATGACGTTACTCTACAAACAATGCAGTACAAACTGACTGTTAGCCAATAGCAGCTAAAATCGAACCGTTTGTTTTCAAGCATTACCTTTACGCTATTAGACAATCAATTCTTCGACTAAAAGGTGTGATGAAATGCTCATTAGATATAGGTTTAAGTAGAATTAAGTAGAAGTAATTAATTCACCTAACAAGAACATCTATCAGGCGCTCTAAAATAAGTACTTTAATTTTTCCTTCAGTACACTGCACATACTGCATACTGTGTCAAGCAAAGTAAAAAAAAGACACAGGAAAAGGCATTTATTAGTACAAGATATTGATTTTTGGTATTTTTATTAACCTGTAAAGAAGTGCCCTGAAAACACGAGTGGCTGTTTAGTCGCGCTTCCCATGGGGGCCGGCTGGCAGTGAATGAGATCGGCAGCATTATCTGGTGGTGGGATATATCTCCCGATTCCATTCCTAGAAACCAGTTTTCTGCATAGGCTCCATTCGTTTCGTTTGAACTAAGCACTGAAAAGAGACAAAAAAGAGAATATTTTCAACGAAACATGTTCTGCTTTATCACGAGCAATGGATAAGGTTCTAAATCCCAAGCTATTTAAAAGCACGACACAGAGCTAGAGGGTGTTCAGTGTAACTCGCCTGCTGTGATCCAGAACCCTGGACCAAATTATATGTTAGCCAATTCTGGGGGAATTCCCTTTTTCCTCTGTCCGTTTTTTATCACGGTGTTTGGATAGCCGTTGCTTCATGATGATATCAAAACACAAAATTAAGGTAGGCCCACATTTGGTACAGTTAGGTACTTTAAGTGTTCTAGACAAAGAAAGGACCTGTCTGGCTTCTTGGTTTCTGGGCCAATCTGGGCTTCCTTCTGCAGGGACTTAAGGAGAGCTCTCAGTTTGCTTTTAAATATTATAAATACTGTGCACGTCTCTGTTTATAGGTTTATGAGCTAATCTGGGTTTTGTTTCCTGTGCTGTTCAGGAACTTAAGAAATGCTCTCAGATTGCTTCAACATTGCATAATAACTGCATACGCTTGTCTTATTTCTTTATATATGTATCCAGAATTTTCACTCTTTGCCCTCTTGGTGTGTGCCAGTCATTATGAGTTTATGGGCAATGATTCCACCGTGCAAGGCCCATTGTTTGTTTGATAATATTCGCATTTTGTGTTTTGAAGTATGCACTGTCAGTTTCAATAAATGACATAACGCATCAAAATTTTTATGTATTCTTTTCTTTCCTATCGGGTCGGAGTAGGCTGCTAATGTAATAAAAGTTTTAAAGGATTGGCTTGAGTATTATATATATATATATATATATATATATATATATATATATATATATATATATATATATATATATATATATTGGCTGTAGGTTTTTACTTGTATCATATGCTCGGCATCCGAGAACATCGAACGTAATGCCTATGCTGCCAGTTGTCCACCGAGGATTAATCCGTATCGTTTTCGTCACAACTGGATCTCGAAGAACCGTTGTTGCATGTGCGTAGGTGTTCCATGGGCTCAGAAAATCCTGGCAAATAAATAATAAAAAAGGTATTATCTCAGCATCCACCAGTTGAAAATATAAAAAAAACCTTATGACAATAAACAGAGGTGACACTATCCTAAAGCAGGCGATGACACATTTTTAACATCAATACTTTGATACCAACGTATGATACACTTATGACAGAGTGCTGTTGATACATTTAAAACAATATCAAAATATAAAAACATGTTAAAATTTCGTATACGCATATTGATAACGGCATCCTATACATCTTTTGAATTATATTCATATTAATTTCATGTGGTCATTACCTTTACTTCTCCACTTTCATCGGTTATTGGAAGAAAGCTGCCGTAATCTAAACTCTCATAATAAACATGATACGTTCCTAAACCCAAATGAGTTTTTATTGTCATCCCGGTTATTTTCATACTGAATACAAACACTGCCTGCAATTATTATAATAAGATAGAGTGACACTAAATTACAACGCATACATGTCTTGGAAACAAGCAGGTAGTCTGGCCACCTGTTATTTTCTGTGATTCTGCAACAATCAGAATCCGTGTTTTCTAACCGTAAAGGATGATGCTATCAAGCGTTTACATCTCATTGGCAACTCATATTATCTCCTTGTATATCATCATTTCTATAATCGTTCTGATGAGAATACGTGTGAGGTAAATAAAATATACATTTTTCTAAGAATAAAGTATATCGCTGGAAATATAAATATTAGATAAATAGGTATTACATTGATCTATTTACTAAAGATATACTACTACTACTACTACTACTACTACTGCTACTAATACTAATACTAATACTAATAATAATAATAATAATAATTATATAATAAGTTAACGCTTTACTTGAATCCATTGAAGCAAAGTGTTTGAACTAGGCCGCCAGTATTGCAGAAGACTGCCATCTTGTCTTGTATTCAGTATTCCTCTATCTGAACCATAGTTGGCATTGTAAACTGAAGATGATGTCATAGTAACCAGTCCTTGGGGATATTCGTTCTGTATAAGATACTGCTGGCATTCTTAAACAAAAGTAAAGTCCGGTTTCCCCTTGAGCTGGAGCATACACGTGTAACACAATGTCGCTGTATCAACAACCAGCGGAAACATATAGAATGTGATATGGAAAACATGTAGATGATTTTGTTCTACAGCAACTAAAGCATTTACTCAATTTCTATGCATTCTACCTAAAGTACAATGTGTCTCTGATCATATTAATTACACAGCAACAGTTTGGCTTGCAGTTCTGACAAATATATAAGACGAGTTCATTTTCATATTATGATTCTGAACGTGCAAAATATACTCACCTCCTTTCCAGAGATCAAGATGGTAGCAGTATGATACAGCTTCAAAACTATCAGAAATATCAAATCCATTTTCTTTCCTTATATAACATCTTGGTGGCGTGCCACCTTCGTAGTCAATAGACAGACATGTGAATTCTTGTTCTGACTGGCACCTGGCCATACAATCCACGATACTATCAGCGTCAAATACCTTGTCGTAGCGGGAGAGAGCACATGAGCCCAAGCTAAAAAGCCACCTCTCTGAAACTGATTAAACCCATCCAATTTATTTCATCTGATCATTATAATAACAGAATAAATCAGCTATGATATGTGATCACTTCAATTATTATCATTCACACTGTTGGATTTAGTCTAATCTGTGGTCTAAATCTCATTGTAATGAATGTAGTGACTTTAGTAACTTCAATTGCTAGTGATCATCACTAATATAGGCAGCTGCGCACACTCTGTTACATCAATTTCGTACCTATCAGAAAGTATAATTTTAATTCTAAATTTTCACTTCAAGATGGTTAAAAAATTAGTCGTATATCTGATGTCATATTATTAAAGTTTGTTAAATAAAAAGACAAATTCCGTCTAATATTTATGATATGGCTGCAAATATTGATGGTCCGATTATTATACAGGACAAAAGACACATTACAAGTTCCAACTTTTGACGACTCAAATGTTTGCTCTTTTGATTATACTTATTTTCAGGCAACTATAATCTTTAAAATAAAGGAAACATTGGACTGAACGCGTGATAAAATGTCTGCATAAATCCGTCGCCTTGCGAATGTGTAGCAGTATTAAAATTGCAAAACATAATAAACTAGTACTTACTGGTATCATTGTTAACACTTGATGTTGACAATTTTTTTCTGCAGTACAACTGTAACGGCACATGATCACCTGTATAGTTACTTGACCATATCCAAGAAGCATCAGTTGTTGAAAAGCCATATTGGGTTTCAGACAGCCACGACGTGCCTCTGTAAGAGTCTAAAAGGAAATTTAAATTTTTAATGAGCTATGTATGTCAGCATTATTTACCAGCTCTATTAAATCACGTATTGCATGTGTGATATTTCGGTAATTTAATAACTAACAACAGGTAGAGTATTGTGATATTTGCGATGCTTTTATTTGATGGCTTATGGCTGTTAAGATTGCTTAAAGTATGAATATACGCTTTATTGGCAACACTGCTCTGTCTGTTGCAATTTTCATGGTTCAGCAAAATGTAAGTATATTCTATTGATTGAATAGAAAATTACTATGACTATTATATATATAGAGTTAGAACATTTAACAAACTAATCTATAGAAAATGCTACCAATTTCTGTTGCATTTGGCCAAGAGGAATCGTCAAATCCAGGCATGGTCCAGTCTTCGCTGTACTCTGCACTGCATCGCCATGATGAGTCGGTTATCATTTCATCGTTCTCAAACGCTGCTACCAAACCCACGTTTTGGCTGCCGTCATTGGCAACCTCTACTGCTATCACCTAGTAGACAAACAGAATGTGGTGTAATATTGCCAATATTGAAAATGCCGCTTCTTGTGGCAATATATAATGTTTCAAATCTCTCCTAGATTCACAGTACATATATGTCTAAGAAAGATGATATTGAGTAGCAAAGTGTAAAATGTGACTAACCTGGACTTGATAGTCTAAATCGACAACATAAGGGTATTCCCACCACTCTCGTTTTCCAACATACAAGCCGTCAACAAATAGCTTATATTCCGTTGTTGCCGTTAAAGTAAGTCTAACTTCGACGTCTGGGTCGTAATCTGAAGAAAGATTGAGATAGTGATATAACTGGTCTACGAACCTTTATATTAGCCAAATCTGTATCTATTGTTTCAGCAAGTCTCACACACACAGACGACTTGCCTAAGTATGTTAATGTTATTTCACAGCCCTCTTAAGGTATGTTCACATTTGATAAATTGCTTACAAAAATGGCTCAGTCGTGTTTCTTCAACAATGAAATGAAGAAAAAGTCGAATAATGCACAAAGAAATTAAAGAATATAAAATAAATGACTAAATATGCAATAAATCGCATAATATATAAAATTAATGTTGACTAACACATAATACAATAGAACCCATTTGCACTGATGTTGGATAAACTTCCATCGAACTGAGATCTCAAAGAGCTATATAAAGATAAGCCTAGACATATTTTAACGGTTATAATCAGGTATAAAGACCTTCCATAAAGAACTGCATACGGCATTCGGCAAAAAGACGGACTGCAGGTTAAACATCTAAATATATTTTAAATGTTGTGAGGCCTTTTGCCTTTCGCTTTATTCATCAAGTATCTTTAACCAAACGGCGTTCAACAACAGACAATATTTGCAGATGTCTCTGTTTCATTATAAAATACTTGTTTTCGATTATCATTACAAAGACTTAGTAATTTCATATTTCCAACATAAGTCAATACATTTGGTATTTTAAACATATTTGTGGTTTAATAGAACAAATGGAATTGAAGAAAAATATTAATAAATTGTCTAGAGAGGTTAATAGTTAATTTAGGTAAAAATACACTTCTAAAAATGCATTCCTTTACTGCATGAGACAATTCCTGTCAAATGCAACCCCTTCCTGTTGTTTCCTACTACCATGAAAGGTTTGCAAATGCACGTGAAGGAATTAGAGATAAAGGAACACAGAGGCACTTCTAAAAATATGAGTCACACTTGTATTTTATAGGCATAGAGGCACTTCTAAAAAAAACATGAATCACACTTGTATTATATGTTTAATGCAAGACTTGTCGAAAGCTTATATTACCCATGATTATAAAGAGTTACATACAAACTTACCCACAGGCCATTTCAAGTCTTAAAATTTTCAAAACAATAATAGGATACTAATGTCCCAGCTATGCAGATGTCATATTACCTTATTATTTCATTTGATAAGAATACATTAGTGATTTTATTTTTTACACTGAATTGATTAACATCACTGTTTGAAACGACTGACTTCTTTATAAGGTACTTTTTGCACTATTTTGCAATATATCACAGATTTGCCAGCAACTGGGTAACAACTGTACTAAGTACTAATTTTACGAAGCTACTAGTGTGTAATAGTGACCATAGATAAATAATTAATCGTATCACTTTATGCAAAAATTTTCTTTTCTAATATTACAAAAAACAATGTCAGTTTATTATGTGTTTACGATTTTCTCATATATAGTTTTATGTTGTTTAACTTACATACACCAAAATTTCATTTTGTATGATTTGTGTATGAACAGCAAGCAGCTTGTCGGCTTCCCTTTGTCTTTCACTTCAACCTTCGGAATGACTGCTACGCCAGATGCAACATTGCTATTTTATACCCTTTAAATTATTGCATCACCTCTCGCAATATTTACTTAAATTGTGCTTAAAATTAAGTCAAATTAATTCTAATTGTACGAACACAGCCCTCTCTATTATATAAACAAGTGTATGAATCGCAGAACGAAGCACCTCCTTACCAGCCACACTTGACTGACAGACGTATTGATATGCAGACGATTCACTTGCATGTTGCAACATAGCATAGTTTAGCATGACAGTAGTATAAGCCGTGGGGTGTGTTGCGTGCCAGTAAGCTTCACTTGCAGTCGTGCCATCCATCCATCGTGCGCTTTTACGACTACCTTCATGTTCCAACCCGAGCCATGAATTTGTGTAACTGACGGATGCACTGTAAGACCAAAACTTAATTGCAAATTTGCTCTTAAATAGATAATCGCAATAAGTGAAGGAGACACCGAAATATGTTATAGTAACTAGTGTATTCATTTACACTTAAAAAAGATGGCAAGACAGAACTATGCCATCTCAGTATTCAATAGAGGCGATGAAATAGGACATCCATATAACATGCAGATGCACTGAACCCTGGTCTCCAAGAGAAGGATATCATGATAACATCGGTTCAAGAAACATACAATACCCTAGTAACGTTTCTAGTTGTTTGGAGCATCGTAATGAAACTAAGTGTGAATGCATGGTACCGTAAATGTTAAGAAAACCGGGTTCCCTAGTGTCCATACACGGGTGCCGGTTTTATGCTGTTTTAATTAGTAAATACTTGTAATTTGGATGACTTGGGCATTACGTCTCGCGAAGGCGTAATAGGCCGAACATTAGAAACAGGCAATACCGGCATTGTATGGCAAAATGATTAACGTACAGCGGATATACAATTGCCCACACTGTTGTCGGTAAATTCTACAGCAATGGCAATATCATAATAATAAACATTGGCAATAAAACTAATATTTATATAACTGTATGAAAGTTTATGTTAAACTTTTTGCGCGTCCTTGTGACTCGTACAAGACTCTGTCATGTGTCGAAGTTGAATCAAAACTAGGAACGGTTGAAAGGTAAATATTTGAAATCTTAATTTTTTACAGCGGTTGTTATAACTAAATACTATTAATATTAAAAATTCCCATTCAATATGAACAAAACATTCACACAAAATAGGGTGTGATATCGGTCAAACTAACATACGATTTCTTTGATTTTACAGGAACATTATTAATTATTGCAGGTAACTGTTATCGATGAAACATGTCAAAGTGAATTATGAAAATATTTATTACAGGTTCTATGCCAGATTTTTATACATTTATAACGATGTACCTTTGAGACTGGAGAAAAGAAGAAATGAGTTGTTCTTCATAATGCGTCTGAGGCATGACCAGGTAGCCGGTGCTTCCCCACTTATACGACCGCTTGCACATCTCTGCAGCCTCCTCAAAGCTGAGGCTCTGAGCTGGTTTGTAGACGTTTGCAGAAAAGGGAAAATAAAGGCATTTGCTATCCAAACGTGCCGAGTTCGGAGGGCAATCTAAAATATAAACACCATCTTTTTGTGGCATAATATAACAGAAACTTCCAATTTTAATATTTGTGAGCTATTTAATAATTAACACACATATTAATAAAACATATTAAAGGAAAACTTTGATACTAATGACAAAATGAATAAATGAAGAAAAACGTACCAATAATGTTAAATGCATTTTCTGCTATTGCATTTATCTGGGAATCAACTCTTTCTATTTAATGAGTATGAATATTTTTAAACCCATACCTGTTACTTCAGTTCCTTTAATGAGCAATTTCAAACAAGTAAATCCCGAAGATTTGATAATGATTTTTAGAGCACGCAGACGCTGGGCAGGTCTGAGATTGAAAGTGTGGGTACACACTAATACATTGCAGTGCTTTATGTCATAAGGTATCTAAAGCAAATAAAGCACAATGAAATATGAGTAATATTGACAGACAAGTTCTTGAATCGATGTAGCTCAAATCAGAACAAACAACAATGTATTTATGAAATGCACATCAATTGAAATTAAGAAAAGTATTTAAAACAATTCTGTACGCTATGGATTGGAAATTGATAAATAAATTGATCTTAAGCCATGACACTCACAAAGAAAACATTATTCTTTTTAACATATATCGGACTGAAATGGTGATCTGTTGCGGTGATACGTTTTGCTCTTGGAATTTCTTAATGTATTTGTTGAGCAAAAACTTCTGAACATTATGTTTTTTCATATAGATATCCAAAGCTCTTATGTGATTTGATATAAAACGTAAATGTATCACCAATGCAAAATCACTTTTAAATAACACCATACATAACAGCCAATTTGGAAAGGCGTAAGTAACACGAAGAGCACTTTTTGCACATTCTTAGATGAGTGTATTTTCATTGCATGTTATATCAAATCTTAACACAAAAAGAACTCTGTCATCACCTCGGCCATTCTGTACCATCCTTCGAAAAATTTTTTGTATGTGTTGATTTCTAGAGTGTCGTTCTCCATTATATTACTATAAAAAACCAATGCTTGGAGCTCTATGGTTTTCTTAGCGTCAATCTGTAGCCTGTATTTAAATTTTCAGACTTTCAGATTAATGCAAAACAACAACTTTTTAAAATTTAATTAGTTAATTCAATAAGTAAATATGTTTTACATTGGGTCTTGTAATTTAAGCGTTTAGTATAAACTTATACCATTTTGCTGCCTAAATTATGAAATGCTGCACATTACAATTGATATAAATATCCTAATACTGACCGCATTTACCACTGAAGCAAAATATTTGACCTCAAAATTAGTTACAGAAACATTACACAGTACACTAGTTGATGTTCGACTCTATGAAAATACAATAACATTTACCATCTTTCTTCGCTTGGATGAGCTTGACAAGATGTATGGCAGGATATCATTTCCGGTTCATCAAATATTATCTCAATTACAGGACAACCATTTGAAGAAATAGTGTTTATGTTGAAAAGTAGCTCCCGGTGCAAGATACTTTCTGAAAAAAAACAATGAAAACAATTTCAAGAAAATGTGCAACATTTATGTTGTTATATCGGTACTGTGGCTGCTAAGCCTCTCTTATTATGACTATGTACTCGTCAGTTAACATGAGAGAAGTTAACTTAACAGTCTGTTATCACATTCATTCTCTCCACCTTTATAAAATGTATATCCTGCTGCAAATGTTACTTGAAATATGTATATACTAAAATGGATGCTTATTTCACATGGCTAAATTTGTATCATAACCGTTTTACACCCAAACAACCCTGATGCAAACAAATCAATTTCGTGGTGTAATTGTACTGAATTCATATTATCAGCAAAAAACATTCGTTAAAAATGTGAGACGATCTATCCACTTTCAACTGTTTTGAGAACTGGCATGCATAGATAAGTGTAAACATGAAGAAGGAAACCTATTGCCAAAGAATTTGAAAGCCGCAAAGAAAACGAATGTTTTTGATTGTAGAATGTATAATTGGGAACAATAGTGAATAAAAGGACCGTTATGAGGATGAAAATAGTGTTTTTGCAGGAAGGACTGTTTAAGAGATTTTTACTACAATAGGCCTAGGGTTGTTTGCATGGGATTGATTTAGATTGGACACCGTTATTTGAACGTTATATATTTTAACGTTTTATACCGTTGGCTGGTTTTCCGAATATTTCCATTTGCATGACGATATTACTTGCTGATCTCCCGTAAACGCGAAGATATCTAGCGTGTAAGGGATATTCAAAATCAATCTTTACAGCGTATGTGTGATGGAAATTCGCACTTAAAATCTACAATTAGAACAAAACATACCAAGAATAGTATCGTTTAAAGAATAAGAAAACTTAAAGTTAAATCTAAACATAAATGCACAAATATCAGGTTACAATAACTTGAAATATACGGCCACACTTGTTTCCAAATCGTTCCATTCTCTGAAATCGTTCCCATGCTAACAAATAATGATAGAGAAATGTTGAAAATACGTATGAATTTTAAAAAATACATGCACTGTATGAGATACGTAAGCACTGTCTAGGGGACACCACGGTTGTAGTAGGTATTATCTACTCGCAATGCACATCTGAATCTGTGTTTTAGATTGGGTTTTACAATTTCAATTAAAGTCATGTAAATGCACTTGACGCATACTTCTTTTAAGGTTCGTTCTTATAAAGTTTTGCTCGTCAGTTAATACCTGTTCTTCGCCGTTACTGTTTTCAATTTTCGTCCAATTAAATTCATTGGAGGAATATTCAATAATCACAGCGTAGCAGTACTGGAGTTGTCTTGGCGAGCCATTTAAGGCCAGACCAGTAATGTAGAACAGCTTTCCAAAATCTACCTGGTTTCAGAAAAACATGTGGTATAATTGACTGATATTGATATTGTTTGCATGAAAGTTTAAAATAAATGTTACATTTTGTTTGCAAGTTTTCCAATTTCGGGTACACAAACGGTGTTTTATTATATATTTATGCATGTGCCACTGATTTGAGTTACTTCAAACCTAATTTAAACATAAATATTGGTATTGTGTTTAACAACTTTTCTAAACGCATCTGTAATGCGTAAAAATGATTTTATATCATACTTTTTAATGTGTACAGACGTGGAGTTCTAATAATATGCACAGGTACTTTATAATTATAATATGCATTTTTCAAACAATTACAGGAACATAATATTAGTTTGAAAAACATTCCTACATAGCCTAGCTTTCTATTACCTGTGTATATTCATAGGTAACACTAGATGCATAGTTATGAGGACTCCATGCATCATAAGCATTTGTTTCAGAGCTAGAAAATAGCCTGACTTTATCCAAATAGAAACTGTTCATGACAACAAAAACAATAAATTATTTATTTTATATTCTATATAAATTAATACATGAAGAATAGTATAACTGCACAATAGTGTGGAAAATATAGTACTTGCATGTGTGAACATGGGAAATTTAAAACAAATAAATAATATTTAACATTTCTATCCAACTGGAAACTAATAAAGTATTTATTTTATCAGATATCTAAGGGCGGAATATGTCTCATTCCCTTGAACATAACAAATACTCTGATATAAAACAAAAATTGGTTCAGTGTATGCACCGAGGGTATATTCTTTCCATTTTTTTATTTGCTATAATTTATTTTAAAGGGCATAACTCTAACTAGTCCACTATCCAGCTTTTGCGAAAAAACGACATTTCAGGCTACCATTACTTTTGGGGCACAATACTGTCCGCTTACTAGTACTTGATTATTATTATTATTATCATTATTATTTTTATCATTATTATCATTATTATTATTTTATTCTTATTTATTTTTAATGGAATAACACATACTATCGGCAAGAACTTTGAGTTTGACTTATAAATTGAAATTTACAATTTTGAATTCTGAAAATCTCCATAAATATAAATTTAGCACAAATATTTGCATATTATTTTTGTTTTTGTCCAATCGAAGAACGTAGTAAATGTTTCCCGCCCATCTCGCTTGCTACTCGTATTTCTGGAAGGCACCTTCTGAAATATTTTTTTCTAAAAAGAAAGTTATAGTAAAAGATTCCATGCGTATATACTGTGAGTGAATATTGTTTTATAAATATCCTGTGCCGACATAGTTGAAGGAATAGTTTACCCACTGCGGACCGACGACGCTTTTAGTTGGGATATGGTGATATCACCTGACGTCAAACCTACAGGGCCTTCAGCTGATGACATCATTTCGCTCACATCTACGAATGCCACAATTCATACATTACAAAACTATTTATTGAGACATGATAGAAGTGCATTGAACTTTTTCATCAAAATTCTTACAGCATTAATAGAAAATAATGGATATTTTTTCTATATCTATCTCTCTCTGTGCGAGTCTGTATAAATAAATCAGAAAGCTGTTGGGCATATCAGTACTGCAACGATCAGTAATGTATAAGCACAAGTACAAGTACAACAAAGGAGTAAGCATTTGGATAATTTATGTGTATACTAAGGTAACATCAGCACCTCTAAAAGGGTATTTTTGTTGACAATCCACGATCAACTTCTGTATCTGGACAGATGCAAGAGCTTCGTCATAAAATTGCAAACAAGCCAGTCGGCCGGGGGCCGTTGATGAGTATCGTACGGTAGATGAGACAACATCGTCACCAATATACAGATAGTCTGTGTTGGTGATCGATCGAAAATCTGACGATATTGCTACACGGCTAAATACTTTTCCATTTTTCCATATCTTCAATAAATTGGTTGATTCAATAAACGTTACAGCAATGTAGTTCCACATGCCATGATTTAAGCAACTGTAAGTCCGGACTGGCATATTTGAAGTCTAGAAAATCAAACAAAGAAAATAATAAATATAAAAGGTCAGCAATAATTTATAGCTTTATTTACAGCTTTTCAATATAAATTAAAAACAGGCATATTATCACGATGCGATACTTTTGCGTTAGCCTTTATGTCTGTAAATTATTGAGTTTTGATCAAATGTTTTTTTTAATTTTAGTCCATGTTTCATTTAAATTTGTCACTTTATACATTGTTGAGAACCATCAGCATTCAAAAGATTTCACCTTCGTTTTAGAACTGTTTGGTGTTGTCGAGTAAATGTGTATGGCAAAGGTAAAAATTTGACCAAATTCTTTCGAACAAATGATTATTGCACAAAAGGCTTAAACTGGACAAACTAAATTAAAATACATGATCTCAATAACAAAAATTTTGGGCTAGAATGCTTTGCAGTAATTTAGATGACCAACGAGAGAGAAGACCGTGGCTATTCACCATGAATTGTAATGTAATTAAAAGCATCGCAAAACATCACAAAATATTAAGAGCACAACAAATATTAAGAGCACAACTGAAAATTAACGAGCTTACAGATGTTCTCCAGTCATCCATGTAGAATTCATTCACACTGGTGTGGACAAATGTGTGGAATTCGCGCACATACGGGTCATCTGTCTTATAAACAAAGACAGGCCCCGTGTTGTCTGAATTAATAGCAAAGAAAAATGTCCAGTTTGCTTCAAGTCTTAATGTTTTGTTTGTAAACACTCTTGCTGTGAAGTCACCATCGAGATTAAGAAACTCTTGTCCACTCAAATCGTCACGTTGGATATGAGGCACACCATTGAGTAATTCAAAATGGAGATTATTGCCGGAAGTGTCATTCAACTGTGTTTCAAAATTGAAAGGCCAGTGTGCTATAGGTCTTGGTACGCCTAAAATATCAAATGAAAGTTGTACGTTTAAGCTCAGTTTATTTGTTTTTCAAGTAGGTTATGGGGAAGCATGATAAATGTTATTACTGTCAAATATGATGAAATCAACATTTTAACAGCTGTTGAGTGTTGTAATTCAACATCAATTCTACTATACTTACTAAACCCCGTATCAAACAAGTTACCTATTAACTCCAAGTCTACGCCTGGTGTACGTCTATCCGGAAATGACGTCATCAGCATGGCTGGACCGTGGTACGCTTGACTGAATCCCCGTTTGCTGCCACTAGGATCCCCTATTGTTGTGCTAAAGGTGTAACCCCACCAGGTACCAGTGACAGCATTTAAATGGAACCTGTCGTTGAAGTACGTTCTCAGGTCTGTCGTTGTGGCTCCGGAATGGTGTGATATTGTACCTTTGTAAATATATTATCACTATGTAGTTTTCACAATGTGGTTTTTCACTATATAGTTTTCGCTATGCAGTTTTCTCTGTGGAGTTCCCAGTATGTAGTTTCCATCATGCAGTTTTCACTTGTAGTTTTCATTATGTAGTTTTCACTCTGTAGTTTTTACTTTGCAGTTTTTATTATGCAGTTTTCAGCACATAGTCTTCGTTATGTAGTTTTCACTACGTAGTTTTCACTGCCACCAAACAGCTTCAACCATTATTATTAATTTCCAACGTTATAGATAATTCTCCCAAAGGGATAAAAGACCAATTTAATTTTAACAAAAGTATAAATATTGTGTGCATTTTACATTACAACATTAGTTAATCTGCCTGTTTGTAACTGAAAACAGACAAGTTTGAATGAAGAAATTCATTTTTAAACTCGGTTTATTAAATTTTCAAAATGATTTGTTTCGAATTGTTTTTGACGAGCTAAATGAGGTGTGCCATTCACAATATATATATATATATAGATATATAGATATATATATATATATATATATATATATATATATATATATATATATATATATATATATATATATATATATATATATAAATATATATATATATATATATATGTTACAGGGTATCTTTAATTTCAGGGTAAGTATACTTACACTAGTGCAAGTATACTTGCCCTGACATGGTGAGTATACTTACACTGAAAATTAGGCGTGAAAAAATTAAAGATACCCTGAAATGAATGTTAACCATAGAGATGAGCATATATTGACCACCAAGAGTGTTTTCAACTTTTATTTTATTTCTATATCACGGGTCATATCACAACACATGCCATCTTGCAATAGCAATTAACTCATCCAAGTTCTAATCAATGTTCATGTTAAACTTCACATCATATTAAAGATCATGAATAACATTTTATTCAATATGTACTCTACCATTATTAACAAAACATTCACAAAAGTAATAGAGGCTTTTCATCAATATAACATTGTTCAACATCTCATTCAATTGCAATTAACTAAGCCCTCAAAATTCAACTAACAGTTGCAATATGCCTTCAATAGGTATTTTGTTACAATAACAAGCATGTCCAAGAACATGACCCAGCTGAGTTACAATTTACCGACATTTACACAATTTTATAAAATTTTTAAAATTCCACCATTTCGACATTTTTTTTGTCATTTGCGAAAAAAGAAAAGTCCAGGGGAGAAGAACCTAAGAAACTTTCGATTAAAATTTCATAACTATTTGAAAAAGACTGAGAGAAATGAATGGTTTGACAATTCAGATATTTACTACCATTTATTCCAATTTTTGCCAAACTTCAAAGTTTCGCCATTTTAGCAGTTTTTGGCGAACCACAAAAATAAATAACAGCCTGGTAGGCGAATCCTTGGGGAACATGTCTGCGTAATATCTAAACGATTGGTGTAAAACTGTAGGAGAAGTATCATTTTAAAAATGGGTCAAAACAATCATAAAAAGTGCCGCCATTTTGTCAGTTTTTTCGTCAATCGTCAAAAAAGTAATAGCCAGTAGCCCAAAAGTGTAAGTTTAAACTTAGAGACAATCTAAGTGCAAAAATGTAAGAGTAAACTTAGATTCGCGTTAGTTAAACTTAACGATATTCACAAAATGTAAGTTTAAATTTACATTCAAGTATAAGCTCAAAATTCTAAGTTTACTTCGGACCACACTTAGATTTCTAAGTTCTGTTTAAATATAATTGCAATTTAAAAGCACTATTGGTGAGGATTTGCTCATCACGATTTTTAACATTCATTTCAGGGTATCTTTAATTTTTTTACGCCTAATTTTCAGTGTTAGTATACTTACACTGAAAATTTTCAGAGTAAGTATACTTATCCTGACCATGTCAGGGCAAGTATACTTACACTAGTGTAAGTATACTTACCCTGAAATTAAAGCTACCCTGTAACATATATATATATATATGTATATATATATATATATATATATATATATATATATATATATATATATATATATATATATATATATATACAGTAGAAAAAAGAAGAGCAAAATTTGCTATGCAAGGAACAATGATTGACGTTGCAATTGAACAACACATTATTCACAAACCATCGGTTAGTTGATGTATCATGTATCATGTTTCTATATGTAGCATAACTATATATGTTCTGAATGTTGTCATGTCATTATAGTTGACTTTTAGATTTAAATGGCAAACTGAAACAACAAAGTGCGTAGTGAAATCAATAACAGAATAACCATGTATTTGTACCCATGATGTGAGTGTTGTTTTCAAACTCATCCAGCGCCTGAATAATGGTCGTATAGGCTGCACCAAATGCCTGCAGAGAGTCAAACTGGCAGAGTTCTTCATCCAGTGCGTTGATTTGCCAGCCATTATAGGCCGCGTGTATTGACCGGAAGCCCGTCTGTCCGTTAATCTCCGCATAGCTGACTTTATCGTTGTCGTAGTTATTGTGAGAGCGTTGAGCTCCAATACATACTAAACAACGCATAAAAATAAATGCAAACTTTGTATCGGTTTCCCTAAAACAAAATCACTGAACGCTATGAGCAAATGCATGACAGGATTTCTATGTGACAGAGTAGTCTTTTGTCTTTGGTACAAATGTGCAAAACATTAATTTATACTAGTGACAGATATCGGTGACGGCTATGCATTTTCAAATAGAGTTACGAATAAATCTGGCATTCATTTAAAAGGTTGCGTTTAAAATATGTCCTTTCCTTTTGCATTAGCATTAGCATATATTAGCAACAGTTTTAATTGTTTGCAAATATGTATGTCTTGTCATTAATGTGCAAAAACTAAATATAATGTGAGCCCTTCGAGTCAGCTTAGTGTGTAAAAGTTATCAAGCTTTAATAGAATAGGGAAGAGCTATACTCACAATTACGCCTGTCGAGTGCCATAATGCAGCCGTAGAACTCGAATCGCAGACAGATAGCGCCGTATGCGTTAGTGGCAATAACGCGGACGAATCTGGCCAGCAGCGGAGGATCTAACCTCGCTGTGTGCAAACCGTAGCTGTCATAGTTTCCTCTAAATTCCTGTTTTATATTGGATAGCATTCAGCTTTAGTTTGATCCAATTGATGTAAGTGGAACTGCTCGATATGACCAAACAGCAAGAAACAGTGATTCAAAAGTAAATTAATTAAACAGGAGAGAAAATATCGATTAATCAATCAAAAAGTTATTTACGGGTACAATGAAAGCATATAATTAAGTGATCGAGAATTAATTAAAAACATTACTATTTGAGATTTTGTATCTTTTGAATAAACGTTCCACCATCTTGTGTCGTTAGAGTACAGAAGTCGGAAGCGCTTCACATAACAGCCAGCTGTTCCGCCCCCTTTCATTTCAAGCTTGGTTACTTTTGCAAGGGAATGAAAATCCACCTAAAGTAAGTTATTACTCGATATTTTACAACGTGAAACGACGTTTGTACAAATGCTAAATTACAAATAGACACATAACGTTCACACTGTGGGAAAATACCCTTATATTTTAGTCAGAACTGTGACAACAATAATAGTCCGAAAAGTCCTGGCCTGCGTTTGAAATCAAACAACCGTACCTCCCCCCCCCCCCGCACCACACCCCAATAATACGTCCACTGTCTGTTCAAAGGGCTGTCAGATATTGACCACGTTAATCCATGACATAAAGTTTTATATTAACTATTAATGTCAGTAATCAACCACATTGCTTTCTTTAATTTAATAACCTTTCAGACATTTTGTATCTAACTCAAAATTTAATAACACCTTATTTAGTTATTTCTGTTCAACAATATATATCATATCAAAATATCACAACATATAATATTATAATATCATACTAGCGACTCAAGATTGCAAATGTTTCATAGAATTTTGCATAATTGTTACCGTAGTAGACTTCTAACAAATACTTATGTATTTAACCAAATTATTGGTCGCACCAGAAATGTGATAACAATTTCAAACACATTACTCCACCCGACTGGTTTGAAGCACATTCTATAATTTTAATTCATATTTTGCCATGTGAAAGTAACAAGATACAGGCGGGACGAAGCTGTTTAATTTAACCAATCATTGCTTTTGGAGTCTGATCACACGGTCACAATATACATCCCAATTAATGAAACAAATAAACATCTAAATAACCCTGAAAACATCATTTAAATGCGATATTTTGAGTGGGCTATTTAGTGAAGAAGCTGGGACAAATTCTTTGGCAGATAATGTAGATGAGATTATTATTAGGTTATTTAGATGAATATTGCATATTATTGTTGCATTTACAAGTGCATAACAACGGCAGTATGAGAGTAAGGAAATGCAGGTGTTTTAGCGGGTATGGCCTTTGCATATAGCATATGTGCAGCGAATCAAAAGAAGTTACTGTTGCAAAATAATCGAAATAGATTGAATTGTTTTTGTTGGTTTATGCTTAACGAGTTTTGACAAATGTGCAAAATTCAAGAAGAAATCAGCCAAAACTGGGAAAATCCCTCGGTTGCTATTTTCCAATCTACATGGCAAAAATCCAGTCGAAAAAACCCCATTTTTCTTGTTTTTTTGGAGAGTGCCATGATTCAAAATGTTATACAGAATGTCCATGTAAAATTTATCGTAGTCCGTAGCCATATGGTACTATTTATTATTGTTATAAAAGTTGAAACAAAAGTGGATACAGCAACTAGAAAACTGCTGATTCACGGTAGGAAACACTATGCAGGTTAAGTTACCTTTATCCAGTTTTCTTTCATATTCTTCACTGACCTGTATATGTTCATATATGTATTGGTTGTAAGAAGAGGCCTGCCATCTGGACACGGTATTGTGTAGACTTGCATACGTCACACCAGTTGTGACGGCAGACTCCGATGACGCAGATACGTCAACATACACGGGGAAGTTCTGCCACACTAAACCTTCATTACAACTCTTGTCTAGAAATAAACAACTGCTGTTACATAGAGGTATATATATAAGGAGAGAGCAAAAATTGTTGACAAAAATTTTTGACAAAGCAAAATCAATATTTTAATTTCCTCTTTCAAGCAGCTGGGTTTTTTATTGTGAAGTTTTAGGTATGACATTTGAAACGTCATTGAGTTTGAAAAGTATCATTTCTTTGACACTTCAAAACTATTTAGCAATAACAACGTATTTTTATGCGAAATTGTTAAAGCAATAAATGAAAAACAAACTAAAACCAATAATTCAAAACATCATAGATTATTTGAAGTGTATATATATCAGCTAAATTGTTAGATATCTCCTTCCCCATATCAGTTAAACAGCAGGTGACAATATGCTTATACGAAATGCTGCCAAGGATATTACAGTGCCCTGGTAATTCTAGTTTGTGACTATCTCCACATTTCTTTCTTTTTGTACACTGAATATAATCTTTCTACAAAACGAATGACCACATCGAAGAGTGAACAACTAAAATCTGCAATGTTCAAACGTCTTTGACTCCAAGCGATAAATATAAATATAAATTGTATGTACAAATGTAGAAACGGTGTGCCAGGTCACAGAGTGCAAAAATCGTTTATCAAAGGCTTTGTTCTAAAAGCCAGTCCATGCTTTCAAGTGCGCATGCTTATCTAAGAAAATTCAGAGGATTACAGTGGGGGAAAACAAGAAACAAGTAAGGAAAATGTATTAGAAGTTGACTTTCTCTCTCGTGAAGTGTCCCCAAGGTGGGATGTGGGAAGTTTTTCTACACAGAACTACCTCTATATCTACTTCGACGTGATTTTGATTATTTCTCCATTAACGTCTACGCTTCTAAGCTTTTCTACTTCTATGTTTATCAAAAAGGAACTGCAGTCCGATTTTCTACATAATTCTCGCAGGCGAAACTGTGAATCCGCTTACACTTTTGCTATTTATTATTCAGGAATGCAAAAGGATTGTTATTATTATTATTATTATTATTATTATTATTATTATTATCATCATCATCATAATTATTATTATTATTATTGTGTCGGTCATTTACACTGCGCCTTTTCACAATAAGCCAAAGCGCTACAGAGTACAAAATAGTTACTAATATTGATATCATGAGTGAAAATATCCTAAAATTAGACGATTTATCCGAGTTTGAGATATCCTAAATAAATTTGTTTTAAGCGCAGTCTTAAAAGCTTAAAGCCTGTTTTGTGACCGTATTCCAACTCTGGCCTTAGCGTGTGCGCGACCTTGGTACAACCAATGCATGGTTTACTGACGACCGCAAAGTGCGATTTGGTACATATAGTTTCAGCAAGTCCATTAGATACGCAGACCCTGCATTATGTAGGAATTTCCAGGTCACAAGTGCCACTTTGAAGTGTATTCTTCCCTTGACCTTCAGCCAACGAAGGGTTTTCATGGCAGCGTCCGTGTTGATTCCAGGAGGCATCCTGAATATCAGTTTAGCTGAAGTCTTAAGAACACGTTCAAGGCGGGCTATTAAGTAGTCTGGGAGTCCTACCAGTAGTGCATTGCAGTAATTGATTCTACACACTAGCGTCTGCACCAGCGCCTTTGTGTGTTCGATGGACAAATATGGACGAATTTTGGTTATTCATTTCAAGTAGCAACACCAAATCCCACGTGTATTTGTAGCCAGGCGTCCTCCATAGATACATAACAGTCTATCATTACACCAAGAGTATTGACTGGATGAAGGAACAATACTATCCTCTAGCTCTAGCTTCTATCTTATCTAAATTTCTTGGATTGACATAACCATAAATTCTGTTTTTTTTTTTAGGTTTTAACTTCAATTTATTGTCAAATGTCCATTTTTGAATTCTTGAGATACTTTGGGATAAAGATTGAACACCTTCGGACTGTTCTTGAATTGATTTTATTTTGATCGTCTGCATAGCATTCGTACAGCACCGTGATGTATTTTAACAGTAATCCCAACGGTTTGGAATAAACCGCGTAAATCCTGGGTCCCAGCTTGGATCCTTGTGGGAAGGAACAATCTAGCACCAACACGTCTGATTCCACACCTTCAATAGATACGCGCACTATCCTTTCTTTAAGATAGGATTCCAACCAGCCTGACCAGCAATTTTATATGTGTAATGGAGACGCCTTAGCAGCAACCGGCGGTCCACCGTGTGAAACGCGGCGGACATAGCCAGATTTGCAATTAGCACAGCAGTATTTGACTTCTCAGGTTCAGTCAATCTACCGTTGAGCATTGATATCGTCGCCGTTTGCGTCTTCTGGTGTTTCTTATACACGGACTGGTGTACTTCATTCAGGTGATTTATGTTTAGGTGTTGGACCACTTGTTTGCTGACTGCTTCCTCGATGAGCTTACTATGTACGTAAGACTAGAGACACGGTGATAATTACATAACACCCTTTCTAAAGACGGTTTCTTTAAAAAAGGCATAAGGAGGCTTTTTTATATGCCATCGGAAATATTCCTGATTCCAATGAGAGATTGAGAATTCTACATGATTGGAGCAAGTTCACATGTATACTGTTTTAAGAGAAACATCTGGATCGGGTTCATGTTGCACTTCTTTGCCGGAGACTTTTTTATCATTTTGATAGTGTCCGCAACGCTAAGCTGGGCGAAATTAATCAAGGGATTGCCTTTAAATTGATCGTCGTACTCAAACGCTTTCTGGAAACAGTGTTAAACTTGTCACGGATGTCGTCAACTTTCTTTTTAAAGAAATTGTTGAGATCGTTAGCCAACTTATGAGCGGATGAATGCGGAGGAAGAGGATCTCCCTTTCTTGTGCATAACGGTATTTAACATCATTAAAAGTGTTTATGGGTCTTGTGAATTTCTACGAATGGTGTTTTCTAAATAATTTGACTTTTCACGTTTCACTAGAGTTTCAAATTTATCACGCTTCCCAAGAAAAATGTGTAATTTTGCTCCGATTTTGACCTTTTTAATCGTCTTTCAGCGCGCCTCTTTTCTCGAAGTGCTTGTAATATATCCATTTTTATCCAAAGATCGCGCGTTTTAGCTGACGTTTTCTTGCTAATGAGAGGTGCGTGTGCATCGAGCAGGCTGCGAAGCTCATCATCATAGGATGTCGTGAGTTCAGATAAATTCATTGAGGTAGTTTAAGCGTATTGGTAAGTCAAGAATGTCATTTCTGAATTTGTCAAAGGTTCGGCATCTACGGGTTGATTTTTATATCTAGTATTTTGGGCAACAGGTTAAGTGAAACGTTTGATTTAGAAGTCATGGTAATAGATAAAACCATTTAATGTTTCCAAAATGGTGATGACGATGTGACGATGACGATGTGACGATGGCGCTGTGACGATGTCTGCCGGTTCTACTGGCTTTACTATCTGATTTCACTGAACAAATTAATTTACAACACACTGGAGCATAGAGCTTCTGTACAGCAAAGAACTCTTGACATTGACAAAAGAAACCCAGTATTTTTTTTTTACAAATATGAGGTACAAAATTCCTACCTTCGTGTATAATTTCATAGTAGTCGTAAGAAGTGTGTTCTATCAGGGTAAACCCTGGTGTAAGTTGTCCGGCATCTCTGAACTGACACTCCAGTGTCGAGCTCTTGTGTTGTACAGACACGCAGTTTTCTGGAAAGCCTTGCTGGCAAAGACTCAAGCATTCTGATACTGTGAAGCCCAGGAATGTTTCATTGGCTGGATAAGTGCTGTACTGGTTTTTCATCGCCACCCAGTAAGCGTCGTGTTCTTTGCCTGTGTGAATAAAATTGCTGTGATTTTTATGGTGCTTTATTTATAGTTGTGTCAAAGACAAATAAACAGTCTTTGGTTGTGTGTACTATGCTATCAGCTGCGTTGATATTGGAGAAAAAATGCCAGAATATGTCCACAGAGCTTGATAATAAGGGCCAAAGAAAATGCAGTTGTAACACAGGGCTGTCGGAGCGAAGTGTGTCGAAAAGTAATCCGTGGCTCTCACTCGAACAAAAACCGGCGTAGCGAAAAAGTAGTACATTTGCTATAGTGACGCTGATTATAGGTCAGCTGTTATCATACCTTAAGATCTTATTTTTAAATATTATACCAACTATTTATAGCAAATGATTACCAAAGGCGTCGACCTCACAGGCAAACGTGTTGTAATCAGTGCACGCATGCGCATACCACATCCGGTTACTGGCGTGCATGTATGTGCATCTTCTGTCGGCGGTGTTATAATCCACTGGTTCATTCGGTCCCCAGTATGCCCAGCTGCTGTCGTCCACCTGTGTGTTACTTCGTAGCGGAAGCCAGTTTTCAGGACTTGCAGGTAAGGAGATATTTGAGGCCATGACACCTATAGTCATTACTCTGTCGTTTCTAAAACAATGGTATGTTTATATGTGTGACTTGAATCGCTATGTGACAGAACTTATTATAGTCAAAACAAAATGTAATCTTTAAATTCTGTCATTGAATACTCTTACATGATGCAAATAGATCACTCAGTAATGTCATTTTGTCAGGTTAGCGGGTAAGTCATGCAATGTAATGATTACCAAAACGTCAGCATATATATATGAAATAAATAAAATATAAAATTTCTTGTTGGTTTGATAACAACAATAACAAGAACAATAACAACAACAACAATACAAGAATAAACAGTAAGAATTCAATAATTCAAAGACATTAAGAATTTGTATCACGACTCGCATATTAACGATACAATCGAAACTGGATTTATTGATTAGTATAATTGCCATAGTTGTAGTTTTTACCTGGAATTAAGTGAAAACAGGAGCTCATTTTCTGATATATCCTGTGGTGTGGCCAGCTGGGCCAATCCATTCCAATGTGTCGTCTGACACATATTTATCTGTTACAAGCAGACGAATATGCCAGTGCTTATTAAAACGTTAGATCTGGTATTATTATTGTTATTATTATATTTATAGTTATTATTATTAGTAGTAGTAGTAAAAGTAGTAGTCGCAGAAGTATTTATGCTGTTGTTACTGTTATTATTATTATTATTCTTATTATTATTAATTTTTATTAATTTAATCACATTTTGATATTATCATTATAATGTATGATAATAATATCACAGTAGTATCGATCGCCAGTTGTTCTGCATGAGCTCACCTGGTTCCAGTCGAAGTCGGCGCCGGCCGCGTCCCATCGTGACATCACGGCTTTCGGCATGCTGAAGCAGCGATTACCCATCTGGGCGTATCCCGCTGGGCAGGCTGCCATCATAGGTTTTCAGGCGTAAAATAACAAACATGAAAAAATACAAATACCATTTCATTTAAATTACATATTTATTATTTTCAAGTCCTTCGGCTAGGGTCGTTTGATTAACATGTCCTGGATGACGGTCGTTTTCATAACGTCGTTTACATGACTTCATTTCCAAGACATGACTTAGATGAGGGTCGTTTACATGATGTCGTTAACATGACATAATTTCCTAGAAATGTCTTAGATGATCGTCGTTTACATGACATCGTTAACATGCGTCATTTCTAAGACATGTCTCAGATGAGGATCGTTTACGTGACGTCGCTTACATGACGTCATGTACAAGGCATGTCCTCGATGAGGGTGGTTTACATGACGTCGTTTACAAAGACATTTCCTCGATGAGGGTCGCTTACATGACGCCGTTTGCATGGCGTCATTTTCAAGACATTTCTTCGATGTTACATGACGGTGTATTATTGTTTGAATTATTGGGTGTATTATTGTGTGCAACAGGTGTATTTAATGGGTGTATTGTATGGTACATCATTGGGTGTATTATTGTGTGCAATAGGTTATTTAATGGGTGTATTATTGGTTGCTTTATTGGGTGTATCTTAATGACTCGCCTGGTGCTGCACAAGCATGAATAAATACAGAAGAGCATAATCCATTGGACGAAACCGCAGATATTTCAATCCCTCTTGTTCGTACTGCGTTGTGCGCAGTAAAGCTAACCCGAGTCCACAAACCGTCCGCCATCTGGAAAAAGTGGTATAATGTCATCGAATAAGGCTGTAAAATATATACTTCAACTGCATAATGTTGCAAAAAGTCTGGTTAGGCAAATATTGGTTAACATAATTAAATCAATGCGAATATTTGTGTTATTTACCGTCGTAACTGAATAATCAAAGCGAGTCCATTCTGAGTTGTTTGCAGACAGAATCCGTAATTCCAATCCACTGCTATTGGTCGCTAAATCTGACACGAAATCTACGTCATGAAGCAAAAACCCGTCGCTGAAATAGAAGCTCTTCGTGAAAGAACCGGTGAAATTTGCTGGGATACCAAAACAGGCGGTTGGATTATTTGTGACGTCACAGCTGCAATTATCCACAGTTGTGAATGTGTTATTGACAATAAAACTGGGATCGATCGCACCACATGTGTCAACTGAAAGCAAACAAAAACATCACTGAATGGGACAATATTGAGATGTTAAAAAAACTGTTTGATAGCACCGTGACAAAGTATCACAAAAAATGAAATATAGTAATTTTCATCTGACTCAACAATTACAAAGTTTTATACACACCTTGTCTTACGACACACATTTAAGACCATTCTGAACGTAACGACCCACCGTGCGGTTGTCCGTACATCTCCATCGTCAGCATCGGGTAGGACGAGTGAACCTGCATCGGTACCAGTCTAAACCATCGAGCCGCTATCGTTTCGTTGAACTTCACTAATATCGGTATGTCGTTTTGTATGTTCAATTCAAAATCCTGGATAACAAGAGAAAAATACATTGTTTTAAAGTCAACTTAATTTTAACGTGGTTATAGCCCGTAAAGACTGGATTTCCGTTATAACTTAGCAACATGCATGAGGGCTGGATTCCCGCTATAACGACATGCGTGTGGACTTCAATGCTTTGAGGTCAGGTTTTCTGTAAGGGCTGCCATCTACGAAGCTCTATCTTGATCATTTTTAGCACTTTGTTTTCATTTTTCAGTGCGATTTTATTGCTAATTTTGTGCTGATTTCTCAATAAATTTATGTAAAATTTTGGAAAAATTAGCATTTTATTGAAAAAATTAGTGAAAAAATTAGTAAAATGAAGTGCTCAAAATTTGTTGAAATATTAAAAAAAATTAACAAATTTTCAACAACCCAAAGATGAAACTGAAACCATGTTTTCTCGGTCTGCTTTTCACATGATCAGCTTGTTTTGATGTGTCTGTGTGTGTGTGTGTGCGTGTGTGTGTGTGTGTGTGTGTTTGCATGTGTGTGCCACCATTTTACATAAAAAACGCTGATCACGTGACAAGATTATGTGACAAGAAGACCAAAAACAGCGTTTCAGTTGCATCTTTATGTTGTTCAAAATTTTTTAAACTTTTTGTTAAATGAAAGAGAGAGCAGTGAATTGTGCTTAAAGAGCGGACGAATGTAAAAAGTAGTTCTACTCTCTCAAAAAGAATGACGTTTTCGCGGAATCCCTGTTTGGTCGTCAGTGGGTTGGCGGACCGGAAAAGTTCAATGCATTACCGACCCAGCCAGACGTTGGTTGTTAAATAACAAGGGATTACTTGATCCCGTGGTAACATAGGTAGCGTTTGTAGCCACACTTATAAAACAAGGACAAGAACTGCTATTTCTCCAGCAGTGTTACCTTTACCACTAACCTGTATTTCCCCCTCGCCATCAAGGATAGGCTGCAGAACAAAGGGTGATTCCGCGGAGAAGTAGAAGTTAGCTTGCGTGACGTAATATTGCACTGTTGTGGCTCCACCGGAAGTGGCTATTGCACTGATGGTGTGCACCGTCAGCAGATCAATCTAAATGGAAAACATAATACAATTATAGAAAATAGAAAAAAATAATAAAATTATAAAAAATAGAAAAAAAATTATTTAAAAAAAAATTAAATCGTGAACTAAATTTGTGCATTGAATACCATAATTATTTAAAATCATGGCAGTTTAACGTTTTAGGGATGCATTAAAGAAATGTGCAGATTTGTTCCATGAAGCTCTGAAAAACCCGCTAAAGTCTAAAGAAAATCACATATCATATGTTGCTTGCTTTTAAAAATATTTTTTGTTTGTTGTTTTATTGTTTGTTTTTTTTTTGTTCTGTTTTTTTAGGCCGGTTAAAAGGCCCAAACCAGTATCCATGAGTCTGTCCACGAGTTCAGCGGTCTCCAGTACGCCCCCTCGCGGCCATTCACAGCATTGACGTCATTGCCCAGCCTGGCTTGCCACGGCGGGTAGTAAGTGTTAGGATAACCATAGATGCTATTGGATGATATCTGGTTGTTCTCTATGGCCCCTGATTCCATCCCCAGTGCATGAAAGGGTTCTTTCAGTTTAAAAACAAAGTGTTTATATAATTAATTTAACATTACTTATCAAGACATTGCAACTGAATGATTGGTGAATTTCGTTATAATTTTTATATTTCATGGTAAAAATTTATCTCTTTAAATACTGCCATTAATTGTTTATGTCGTTTATATTGGATAAGACACTGAACATAAAAATAACTATTACCAAAATCGTCAATAGGGTGCTCTTCTACGGCACAACCAAATAGCTCGAATCTCATGCAGACCCTGGAATAGGGACTTCTAGGAGCGACGCGCACAAACTTTGCCACAATGGGCGGGTCGAGTATGTGTTGTTTCAAATCCAGGAGGTTGTCTGGTCCTTTGAAGACCTAGAAATGCACGTGGACTGAGTAATGAAAAGTGGGTCAGTTTAAGAATTACATAAAGAAAATAGCACGTCTGTAATCAAAAGTGCAAATGTTGTATAGTAGAGAATACCCGATAAACATTGCGGAGTTGGAACAGCGTTGGGTAGACCCCACCTGGGATCAACGTCGGGTTTTGGTTGATTATAGAAGTCGTCTACTTGCAGACATTGGTTAGACGGCGATTACCAGACTCCAAACAATATCTGTCTTCCGACGTTGTAATGACGTCGGGAGAGCGACGTTGTATAGAAAATATTAGCATACAATTGCCAGCTACACAGTGGCAATGATAAGGTCTCCTGGTCACCCCCAGATCAAAGTCTATGCCTCCCTTCCCACCCCCGCCCTCTCAACTTCCGTCACCTGGTAATGCAGGACATGTATGAAGTCAGTTCTCATGAACATTTTCCAAAAATATGCGCTTCATGAAATTCCTACATTTTACGCCCCAGTTTGGCCTATTTTCGAAGCGACCTGTAATGGCTTCTTCCATTTCTAGTGAGTGAGAGAGACTTGAGCTAACGACTTGACTTACCTTGTGCTGGCCGTACGTTTGTCGGTACGTCTGCCACAAGGCGCTCGTATTGGAATACAACAAATAAAAAGTTCGGACGTAACAGTTGACGGTGATGCCTCCCATCATGTCTATCCTGTGTGCCATTATTACTTTCTCGAATTCAACCTATTTAAAGGAAGCCCAACGTGCATAAGTTATATATAATATGTGTTGTGGAGGTCGGTTGTTAACCAAAGAAAAACACGGTAGATCTGTTTTCTGTCTATAAGGGCGCTTCAACCCAGACTATTTTTTCTTACAGAGTTAATAGTTACGAGTCTTGAGTACCGGAAAGGAGGGGCTTGGTATCATATGTGTTGCCATGCGCGTCCAAGAAAACGGGGAAAGGGCATAATTTTGAGGCCAGACGAGGGCCCCGCAGATCGAATGCCAATTTCGTTAAAAGTGGGGTAATTTTTATTCAGTGTACCCATAAAAAGGGTATTTTTTGGAACTATAAAGTCCACGTTTGGTAACAAGGGAAAGTTATTTCAAACTTAGCACTCTGTGTTTAGAGGTTGTTTTAAAAAGCCATGAATACGCATGGCAACCAATTTGTACGTGAGTGCCATCCCTATCCCCCGTCCCCCGGTCTTGAGTATTGCTATATATAGTTTTTGGAAAATTTTCGACCCCGGAATCCCCCCCCCCCCCCCCCACCACTGCGATACGTCCCTGAGTGTAATATCTGTCTAACAATTAACTGCGGTCATACCGCAGACGTACAGACCTGAAACCACTGGTATTCGTCGGTGACAGGTGTATAGAAATATTCAGCCCATTGTTGGTAGCCTGCCGTGAATACACATATTCTGCTGACGTCACTGTCCGCAGCAACAGATGACGCAGTCAATGTCACATTATTCTGCGATCCGTTCCTTTGAAATATGAGTGGCTCGTAGCATTCTGAATCTATGAAAAAAAGTAATACACCAATTCATACTTTCGGATCTTTTCGATGGAGGTGTCGTTTCGACTGCAAATTTTTTGGTTAAATTATAAAGAAATGATAAGGAAAAAACATCAAAATTCTAATTTTCTTTAACATGCATACTTTTGAATTTAAAAAGCCATCATGTGATGCTTCAAAAAACTATTTAACATATTAATCACCCTTTTAAAAGCCAACTTGTGAATAACTTTCTGGAAAAATGGATTTTTTTTATTTCTGCCAGTTTTTTTCTAGCATATTTATACATTTATCTAAACCGAATTCGGTTGAAATGCAAAAACTTGTCGGCAAAAGTCGAAGTACGAATCCGCTTATTGAAATAACCCTGCCAATTCACTCAATTTTATTTTCACAGAATGTAAGAAAAAAAGGCATATACTAAAAAACCATACAGTAACTGCACTACAACTGCATTGAGGTGATTATCTTACCGATTACACCCCAGTATCTTAAACGATACACTCAGCACATTTTAAAAGTAGAAACAACTGCACTGAGGCAAATTATTTAAACAGTACACAGATGCTCTTTTCTTACAATAAGCATGACTAATCCTGAGCAAATCCTCGGCATGAAAATTACAGATTCAGGATTAACTAATCCTGCTTGGATTATTTAATCCTAAGTAAAGCCGCAGTATGAACGCCTACTGGATTTGCTTAGCTTGGCTTTTTAAAACGACCCCTTAATGCTGAGTGATAATTTTTAAAAAGCCCTCTTTTTAACCAAAACGCGGAGTGATTTAAGAAATACCTCCATTGTTTCGAAACGCAGAGCACTGAAGGAAAATTACCCCCATTTTAACGAAACTAGCACTCCGCGAACCGCGTCTGGCCTCAGAACTACTGGCCTCAAACGTCTTTTTTTTGTACACACATGGTAACACATGTCGTATAAAGTGCTACCCCCCCCCCCCACCCCACCCCACCCCGCCACCGGAACCAGCATCCCCCACCCCCTCCCTTTTACTAGATTTTTAGCTCGGAACAGTTCTATGTTTCAAAAAGTCTCCATTTTACTTGTGAAGAATTCAAGCCCAGGTATATTCACGTTGTCACTATTATTAAACTAAAGTGACACTGAAGAATTTTCAAAAATGATTAAATTTTCGAGCAGAAGTTCAACTCGTAAGAAAATATTGATTAATTTAAAACACAATAAACCAGTAATTATTGTTCATAAAACTTGCGAAATAGAACAATTCAGCTGGCCAATTTTAAAAGTCAGATTTTACAGATAATATTTAAAGCTCTTTAACATTCGAGTTTGTGTTGATGGTTGCTAATACTTCCTCAGCATAATTATTCCACCTGAAATGTTCTGTAACGCAAGGTAAGTTGGGTGTAGAAGCTTCCACATTTTGACATAAATTATTGGTGCATTAAAATATTCTCGCGTGAATTGTGTGAACTCATTAATGAACAATACAAGAAAAAAGCGTTGTTCTTCATGTGGGTACAATTCAATGTCTCGTAAAAGTTATTAACCTGGGATGTTAAATGCAAGTCAAGGCATACTCACAACGCCTTACAATAGATACAAGTCATATAGGAGAAAATGCCGCTATTCTGAATTGGTGAAACAGAAGATTCTCTGCATAATTTATGCGACGTGGTATAGTTCATTCGGGTCGTATAGGGTATATCGCTTCAGTTGACAGCTTTTTATAGCCTGAACCAAGGGCGATGCATGTTGAGTATAATGCTGTTTAAGAAATGAAGCCTGAACAATTCGAATTGGGATAAACGCAAAGGTGTAAAGCCTCTATATGTGAAAAAGATATAACTTTTTCTAAGTACACTAGAACCCCGGGATCGGACCACCTCGGTTATCGGACCACCTTGTAAATCAAGCCACTTCGAAAATCGAACCACTTCGGAAAATAGGACCAACCCACAAATCGGAAGACCCCACAAATCGGACCACCCAGTAAATTACAAAAAAAAACCAGCAAATGGGACCACGCCACAAATCCGACCACCTCGAAAATCGGACCACTTTTCACCAAACCTAAATTCTTCCATTCATTTTAATTAGTAAGGACCCCTCATATCGGACGATCCTACAAAGTGAAGGAAAGCACTACTTTAACCAGTCCCAAATGTCAATTTGAATACCGCAAATAGGACCGGTTACAGAACAAACAAATCACGCATGCGCTGAATAAACAACAGTTAAATACAGAAGTGCAGCTCCAGTTTTAGTTAGAGTTTGGAATTGTCTTTAAATTATCCTTTGAGCCTTTGACACAGTCTGGAAAATTTTCACCGAAATATCGAAATAACCTGATTTCTAGCCAGATGCTGCACAATGTAGATAAATCCTTGAATTTTATAATTTTAAAAGATGTGGTATTATTACAATATTAAATAAAAGTTGGTCAAAATAGATTTTAAGTTTTACGTTAAATACAATTAATAATGAGCTATTAAATTGCAAACAAGGTATTTCAAACCCCGAATAGAGCAGAATACGCGTTGAAAGTAAATTCTGTTAGAATACAACATTAATACTCGGTTGCTTGTGAATTTGTTAGAATACTGTTTATAATGTTTCAGTACTTCATGATTCATCAGGAGTCGTATTCATATGTATTTTGTATTTGTAATAAAACTCCTTGGATGAGAGATAAGAACGAAAATTGTTATTTTTGTCTCTTATTTGTCTGTTATTTGTCTGTTATTTGTCTCTTATTTGTCTGTTATTTGTTTGTTATTTGTCTGTTGCCTGTCTGTTCTTTACCTGTTAATGTTCATTCGACTTATATTATTTGTTACTATTATAGATTGTTGTAGTACATTATTGTTATATCACTGGCATACTATCGAAATTGCTAGAACGCAGGAAATTGGACCACTCCGGAAATCAGACCACTTTTGCTCAGTCCTGAATATGACTGATTTCTGGGAATCTGGAAAACCCTTTTTAGCAATTTATTTGAGGGATGCACTGGAAATCAGAACTTAATCAGAAGCTTAAAAGAAGTACATATAACAATCTCATGTGATAAAGCCTTAAGGAGAAAATTCAGGCAGATATGAAAATAATGCCTGAAACATTTCCTGCAAAAATATATCTTATAACATTGACTGCGAAAAGATAAATTATCTTTTTCGGAAGAGGTCTTTTTTAAATCCCATGAAACTTCACCAGCATGGTCATGTTACACTCCGTTTTAGGACTTTGGCCGTTTTAAAAAGGTTCTGCGGCATTTTGTAACCACTATTGGTCGTAAAACCGCCGTTCCATTTCAGAACTGGGTGGGAAACGGCGCTGTCATGTTTTACTATCAAAAACATGAAGTTTTTTTCATGATACAAGAAATAATATTTATATTAATGGCACATCAGACAGCTGGAGTTTTGGGTCGGTTAACCTTAATTCTATGAGTGTAGTAAAGATCAGTGGGTAGGAGAAGGGCCTGCAAGCAAATGTATATACACAACATGGAATCTCAGGAGTAAAGCTGGCTGAGGTTTTAGGCAGGGGGACTCGAATCCTATGAGTTCAATTAAGACTAGGGGGTGGGGTGGGGGGGGGAGGTGCGGAGTCTGCAAGTTGACTCCGGGTATAGGCAGGCCTTGCTGTTGACTACAATGTAAATGTAACTAAAGGAGGAGACTATCGGTAGAAACACCAATCATGATACATGTGAGGCAAAACAAACTGCACTATAAACTGTGAAGGCTTGTGTGCCAGCGACTTGTCAGTGGTTTTGAGGGTGATGTGGTGAATTATGGGCGACTTTTTTAATATTCATAAGAACTGTATCAAGTTTTCTCGTCTCAACCATAGGCCTCACGCCTAAATCAATGAAGCATTTATAATTAGTGGTTACAACAAATTCTATTGACTAGTTTGGCTCAAAGCAAATAAATTACTTATACATTATGAATAGGAGCCTCAGAGAGTTGTGCACATTTCCAAATTTAGATCTACGGCATCAGTGGTTAGAAACAGGAGTTAATCTACTTTCCTAAATAAATAAAGTACCTCCTTAAGTATAAACAGTTTCTGAAAACATCACAAGTGTAAAGATATACGGGTTGTTCTGACGTGTGGCGCACAATTTCCATAGCACACTGTTGCCCCTAATGATACCACAACATGAGAAGTTACCCAAACATTGTCTATCTAGCCGTATTTTATACACTGCAACACGTAGATACCCGCCTTTTGCATACATCACATTATTTCAATGATCTTTTCTGAACCAGAAATGGTGACTTTATTAAGAAATCAGTAGGGGATGGAAGGGACGTCCAGGGTTTGCAATCCCCTCCCACTCTCCCCCCCCCCACCCCCAAAAAAAAAAATCGAACAAAAAATAGATCACGTGTTTGGTAAACTAGTTGAACCGCTCGCTTGACCAAACACCTGTATCGGCCAGTAGGAGCAAACATGTATCCCGGTGTCCCAGTGATTGTGGTCCCCCGTGATTATGGTCCGGCCGGACCCTCATTCCTAGGAATCACGGTCCCCCCACTGACCACAGTCACTAGTGAATATGGTCCCCCTCTAGTGAACACGGTCCCCATAATCACTTAGGAAAAATGGTCCCCCCTCCCCCCAAACTTAAAAATTGGTAGGAATATGCAACTGAATTCAGAGATCTTGCGAATAATATTATGCTTGTCTTTGCATGAATTCTTCATCTGGCCAAATTTACTAACCAAAATTACTTTCAAGCGCTTTCATCATACCAAATAGCGATGCAATGAAATTAAATAAATTTAATTAAAAGTAAGTAATGTAATTAACATGTAAGACTCTGTAACACAACTTATATGTGATGTTTGAAATCAATAATATAGGGATTATCGCGCATGAGTAAATCTTGAGTAAATCTATTTAAATCCTAAGGAATCCACACCCAAATTTGTCCTTTATAAGGTGCCCAATTTTTTTTTTTAAATTATCACTATTCAGAAAACATAAGCGATGGAGAAAGTGGGGAAAATCAAAATAAAAAGAGAATTCTTGAAACATACAAGTGACTCACATACAAAGGTGCTTCGTTGAAACTTAAAGCACTTGGCAAGTTAAGAAAATCTACTCAGAACATTTATATCAGTAACCTAGCAGATCATTATACTCCAGTCTACGCAATATAATAATATAGAATGTAAGCATCTGCACAGTATTTATTAAAACTAGTTATATTTGTTGTATGTAAAAAAATATGATTGGAAATTGCCAAAAAATTACGAAAATAAATCTTATTAACACCTACTTTATTTAAAATCTATAATTTGACAGAGTTCAGGCACCATAAATAACACACATCCATGATATCAAGGGGGGGGGGGGGCGTAATCACTAGAGGGGGACCCTAATCCCCAGTGATCATGGCCCGGGGGACTAGACTGGGGAGCGAGTGCTGCAAAGTGAGTGCATCAAAGTGAGAAATCATGCGATGTGAAATCATGTGATGTGATAAGGTTTTCGCTTTTTTGTAAAATGAAAACAAGGTTTATTTTAATGTAAGAAGGGATTGTGAATGGCAGAAATGACCAACGTATCACCTTTTTAGTTTCAAAACAGCTTATCTTCTAACTGCTTTTTAGATTATGGTGACAAGAGCTAGGGGCATGGCTAACAATTAGTAGAAAAGCTGTCCTTACAGTTCCAACAGAGACACATACCTCTACACTGGAACTCAAATAACTGAGAAGATGACGTATAAGATAACGTCACTGTTTCATCACGCGTGAAGATGTCATAGAGATTACAGGTATTATCGCTCCTCCATTCTGCTGTAAGACAAGTGCTCGCTTCTTGGCACAGCTGAAGGCATGACGTCACATCCGCTGTTGTGGTGAGTAGAGCTTGAATCCCCGATACTGCGTAATTGTTCGTTCTTGCTATTTCACACGAGATATTTTGAAATCTCGACTCTAAAATAAAACGAATGATGTCTCTGAACTAAACAATGTGGAGCAGTTTGATTTTAAATGCACAAAACACATGCAGCAAAGACACATTGAAGAGTATCTATTTTCACAAAATAATACAGTGATGCATTTCAAAAATGAAAAGTAGCAATATATTTGCATCAAATAATATACTAATATATTTGATACATGCAACAATACACTAAAGTTTGATTAAAGGTTTCATAGTTTATTCGCAGATGCAGTTTGATGTTATACTGTGGTATCTTCCTGGTTTGGTGCTACCTGCTGCCTTTCCTTTGCATGTGTATGTCTTTCTCTGGCAATCTGAATGCTGTACGAATCCTGAAGTGAGACTTGCACAGAGATGACTGGTGGAGGAGGGGTCACTATTCCAGTAGACTTCCGTGTCAGCCGTCGTGTCCGCGTCCTGCCAGAGCCATGGATCTGACGTAGAGATCCGAAAGAGGCCGAGGTGGGAACTATCAGCCACCACGCCTCTGAAATAATGAAGACTGAGTTATTGCATTGGATGTGACATATGTTGCTGGAATGTCTCAAAGTTATACATTGGAAAATATTACATGGCAAAGCAACAATACCTTTACAGACAGCTCTTTAGAATCCTTTAACCAACGAAATTATTAATATTGTAACTGTTAGCGAAGATTGGCATGGTATTTTTCTTCTATTTTTTTCTAAATGAACTTAATGCACGTATTCTACAACAATCAATAAGTCATGAACTTACTTTAGGGCTAAACTTCGAGCAAAGTGTAATTCAAGCAAACTTTCTACTGACAATAGGCTCATTGGACCATTCCACTGCACCCTGGCACACATGTCTAAAAATGGACCACTACGCCATTAAACGCTTATATTTGCATTTCTGTGTGCAAGGCTATCTCTCTGTGCATCTGTCTATCTATCTATCTATCTATCTATCTATCTATCTATCTATCTATCTATCTATCTCTCTTTCTATCTATCTATCTATCTATCTATCTATCTATCTATCTATCTATCTATCTATCTATCTATCTGTCTATCTATCGATGTATTTGTCTGTCTGTATGTCTATCTATCTATCAATCTATCTGTTTATTTATTTATTTTTCTATACCTATCTATTTACTTATCTATCAACTTATCTATCCATTTATCTACCGACGTATGTATCTCCATGATATATATATATATATATATATATATATATATATATATATATATATATATATATATTATATATATATATATATATATATATCCATCTCTGATGCTATTGTGTTTATGAGCTCTTCGATAACATAAATCTTAATACAGTGAACAGTTAATCTCGTATACCAAGTACCTTTTGCTTCCTGTGTAGTAATAGTCTGCCAGTGATTGAAGTGCTTATAGCAATACTCGCCGTAGAATAAGTATCCCGGCGGGCAAGCTAAAATCAAAGCATGCTATGAAGTTTGTTAATTTTAATGTTTCATAATTTTTCATCGGAAATTAATAAAATGGACATTACGTTTTTGAAGGCACGTTTTACGTTGCTTTTATAACATCAAAAATGCGCTCAGATATGCTACTTAATGGGCGCAATATAAATGACTCTAATAAACGAATAAATAAAAAATGGAGATAAACATTCCTTGGCTGTTTTCTGACTAGAATCGTTTTGTTGTAATGAAACGTTTAGAACGAAAGTGGGCATTTTACCAGACAATGAGTTTCCATAGACTCGCATGACGTAGTCACAGTTGAGCACAGAAGTGTCACAGTCTATTCTCATGTACTGTGACTTAACTACCCATTTAAAGGTCACCTCAACCTCATTCGCTGAAGTTTGTGATACCTAAGAAGAACGGTCAATGAAATAGACCAGATGAATTAAATGTACCTATTTGTTCATTTTTCTGGGAACATGGAATTGCTAAAATAAAAGGATAAATCATCATCTGGTGGAATTTGTGTGAGTTTTAAGAATTAACCTGTAAAGTCGCTTGTGAAATGAAGCCTATGTCCAATTGCTAAACAGTACGCCTAAAACATTAACTCAATAGCGTACACAACACACACACAATAGGTCTGCATTCTCTTTTAACTTAAAATTTGTTCTCCAGTAGAAGTTAAGATCGGAGGGCACTGCAGTTTTACATGAATATAACTGTTCATGAATTTTACCGGCGTGGTATAACTATTTCTACTTTTTAGGCACTTATTGGGCTATACTGAGTTTTCTAAATCGAGAGACTCTTGTTCTCGTTCTTAGTAGTACGAATGAAGAAGCACATCGAATTTCATAAATGTGATTACAGAATCGGTGTGTATATAGAGCATTATCAATCTTTACATTTAAATAACAGTTAAATATAGCACAATATTATATAATATGGTGAAGTATAGAGTAAGGTGGGACAAGAGGCCCCCCTTAAGCGCGATTTGCTATAAAATTTTATTGAGTTGAGATATGTTCCTTATCTTTTGGTTGGTGTTCAACCTCAAATCCCTCTACCTCCACAATAGTGAATCAGTTATTAAAACTTTTTACTTTTCATGAAAAACTGAATAAAAAGTTTTTGCCCTTAGTGGGCCTTTTGCCCCATACCTGGGGCAAAAGGCCCACGGGTGCCCCCCGAAGGGTACAATGTGAATACCATCTGAAAAAAATTACTATCGCCTCTCATCGCTTCCATGTTATGTTTTTAGAAACAGCAAGGCCACTTATTAATTTCATATATTACCCTAAAATCTGTAACCTATAAAAACTTCTGTGGCTTCCCAAAAATTTCTGATTCTTATGAAATTGACCCCCTAAAATTAAATAATGTCTTTACTTGCAATATTATGCCACTGTTGTGGTTTTATTTAGATTACATGTGCTTTCGTCATGTGGCGCTTCGATCAGTTTTGATTTTGAGTGAAAAAAGTAACACATTTCAAAATAACGTTGAGTGGGCCTTTAACCCCGCATGGGCGTCTTGCCCCACCTTACTCTACTACGGCATAGTGAAGTATAGTATACTATAGTATAGTATAGTATAGCCATATCACAAATATAGTAATGAAGTGAAGAAGTAGTTCGAAATTTCGAAATAATCAAGGCGTAGTTTATTCCCTTCATTCATGCTTAGAACGTTCAAAGTGAAATCATTAGTTGCAGATATTTTAGACTGTATAACTGAGCAATAACTGGAAGGTAGTAAAAATATAAAAATAAACAACAATAGTTACATGAGACACACTCATTTCTTCCCAAGGATTTCCAGCGATTTTCTTGTGCCATACAATTATTGTTGATACCTCGACGCCCCCAGTGACGCCAGACACTTGGAGAGTAATTCCAGTAATGGCTTGCATGCCACGAAACACGTGCTCAATACGTGCACCCGTGTTGATAACTGATACTGCATCAATTTCTTCACTGGATATTGCGCTTTGGTATTCAATTCCTAAAATAAACACACAGGGAAAGTATTATATCAAAGCCGCTAAACTTCCTCTTTTTAAGGGTTGTTTATACTTCAAAATAATAAGCATGTCCCGATTAATGCCGGGGTTTGGTAGTTTATAGAACTAGAAACAACGTCTACCTTTTGACGTTGGATAAACATAAATTATCCGAAGTTTAATCAATGTTGCGGATATGTTGCAAATGGGAGTTGAAACAACATCTATCCCCCGATGTTGTATAGACGTCAGAAAAGCGCTTTTGTACAGCATTTGGGAAAATATTTATGTAAAGTCGCAGTCAAGACAACCACAGTCATAGTGTGGTCATCCTCCGTCACAGCACACTTGGGTCATCCAACCAGGCAGAATTCCTATGAATTCCATTTTCAGGAATAATTTCAAAAGTAGGCAGAAGAGAACCTGTGCGCTCTTGAAATCAATCCATTTTCAAAGTGACTGGTCATGGCCACCAGTTCCGAAGGGCGATAACGCTAGAAGGTTTTTTGTGACTCCGACGTCTATACAGCGACGAATTATACTTAAAGACAAAAGCTCCAGGACACAGTTATAATGAGTTTCCGGTTTAACAACCAGGGGTATGAAGCAAAATTGTGTTGCATTTATGATTTTTGAAAAGTCTCTAATTGTCCTATTAATTGGAGTTTACTCAACCGTATCGCAGAGAAAGTGTCAAACAGGGGTAGTCTGGCACAGTATTTGTTATTGTGCTGGTATCACGCAGCGTCTGAAATTTTTATCCACGTGGCATGAAATTAGAGTAATGGGGAAAAGGTTTACTTGAAAGAAAAACGTTACAAAATTGATTACGCAATAATGAACGTTGGATTGCCATTGGTATGATTAATGCCGGAATGTCTATTAGACACACCGCGAGACGTTTAAATGTGTCTAGGAATACCATAAATGAACTGCGCAGACGATATCGTGAAACAGGAACAGTTCGAGATCGACCCAGGTCCGGAAGGCCACGAGTGACGACTCCAGCTCAGGATCGATGGATCAGGATCACGCATCTGCGCGATCGGTTTTTGGCTGCGGGAGCTACAGTAGCCATCAGACATCGCATTCATAATCATCGAATTTCGGCAAAAACTGTTTTGTGACGTCTAAGGGAGCGCAATATTAGAGCACACAGAGCATACGTCGGACCAGTTTTAAACGCTATTCGCAGAAGGAACCGCCGACTCTGGACATGCATGGCGTTGTGTTCAGCGATGAATCGCGCTTCCTGTTGTATCGTAATGACGCAAGACAGCATGTATACAGACGGCGAGGAGAGCGATTTGCGCAAAACTGCGTACGCCAGATCGATAGATTTGGAGACAGAGCTGTCATGATATGGGGAGCGATTCGATACGGCTGGAAATCACCTCTAGTCATCATTGATGGCAATTTGACCGCTGCCCGATACCAAGAGTTGGTGCTAGAAACACACATCGTGCCTACCGTGCAACAAAATCCGACATCGCTGTTTGTGCATGACAATGCACGGCCGCATGTTGCTGCACAATGTCGGTATTACTTGAGAATAAACAATGTAAACACTCTGCCATGGCCTCTGTACTCGTCCGACATGAATCCGATTGGTGGGATAAGCTCGATCGGAGAGTACGCATGGGCGATCCACCACCACGGACAGATGCAGAATTACGACAAGCTCTCATTTAGGAATGGCATCGGATACCTCAGAGGGCAGTTAATCGCCTAATTGTCTCGATGCCAAGGTGCGTGCAAGCCCTCGCAAGGGCACGAGGTGGACACACACGCTACTGAAACAGTCGTTTTCGGTGAGTGTGTTCGAATACTTATCTGGATCTTCCTTTGTGTTAGACCAAAACTTCGATTTTGTGTACAGACAATGTCACTATCATAACGCATCTCTTGTGTAAAATTTATAAAGTTATGTTAAATACTTGCTGAGATATCGGTCTATACATTTACTGTCCTGGAACTTTTGTCTTTAAGTATATTTCCCACATTTATCCGACTTTGTCTATTCAACATTATATCAAAGATGTCGATTAGACGTTGAAAAAGTTCCTACCAAAAAGAAACGTCGAAAAAACTTTAATTCCACGTCTAATTACAAACGTATGTTGGTCTTGACCAATCACAATCAAAGAAAAACCAGAGTTAATGTTGTGGTTTGGTCTGATCGACGTTGCAACCTGAAATCGACGTTGGATCGACCTTGGAATATTTACTGGGTCACTAATACACCGGAGGAAACTCAATAGTTTTCAAAGCATGGTAGTTTACTCAGTACGCAGAGTTGTACAGAGGTAGAAACCCGTCAAATCTACTGCAGGTTTGAGTAGATTCAATCGGAACAATACATATCGGACAGCGAAGTTGTATGGATGTCGAAAAAGTGATCTGAAATCTGCTTCCAGAGAGTTGTCGATTACTCTAGAGGACACCCCTCTATCAACTATCCCCACCCTTGGGTCATCCAGTAACGAAGCCTCCAATCGACATTGGTACGATGACACATTTATTGGCTTTATTCGATTTTAATTAGAGAAAAAGATTGCACCAATCTCAGTTCAACAGTGAGTTAAGCTTAGTGAAGCATAAGATGAGGACACAGCCTGACAAGGGACCAACAAGTGACACACACACACACACACACTTATTGACCCTGTGTTTTACAGATGCGTTATCTACGGATAGTTAACTTTCTTTACCAGGATCATACATTAATGATGTCATCACCATGCTAAATCTATATGAATAAATAAACAGGCGTATTATAGTCGTCAATCGATCGCTGAGAGCACAGAGACTGTGTCTGCTGAATCCGGTTCTGAAACCTGACACCTTATGCCGGAAACAGACTTTTTGTCAAAAATTACAAACGTAAAACTTAATTAGTAAATGTAAATATTTGTATGTGTTCGAAAATGGTGATAGGTACGCCTCCTTACTACAAATCCCTTTGATCTTTTATTGAAATAAAGTACAGTTTGTTTATTTTCGTTTAAAACGCTCGTGGAGGTATATTGTATGGCAAGTGTCAATGTCTAAGTAAAGAGAGCGAAATTTTCCCTGACTTGTAACTTATTGAAATAACCCTCTAAACTCGGTCTATGCTTGGCAAACTTTCGGTATCCTAGATCTCGACAGACATTTGTCGCCATTTCGCCAGTTGTCAACATCGTTCCTAAACAAATAGCAGGCTTTTGAAAATACATAAGAAAATTGTGTTGCAGAAGGTTATCGCTGTCTGTTTCGCGTGAGAAGAAGTGGGTGGAACACCACAAATCTGCAGGATTAATGATTTCAGTGTCAGTGTACGTTGTAGGTTAAATAACTAAATTAAAGCGATAAAAACGTGAATGCACGCTCATAAATATGTAAACATGTGAATTTAGTGTCGAGGAATGAGCAACTTTATGCTTTATTATATTGTTAGAGTGAAAAAAAATGATAGCGAAGAGAAAGCTGCAGTGTACCAGCTCACGTCCTGTACTGTAGTCCCGTATGAATTATATGTCATTGATTCGACTTGTCATCCTGCCACTGTACTTATATCAGCGTTTTTACTGTTCATGAGCAGTGTTCACGTCTTAAATACACCCTGTCCGCGCCATCCCCCGCATAATGACAAAATAAACTTATCGCCAATCTCAAACAATAATCTGTCACTTCTCCTCATTTCCCCTTTTTCGATCTTTTTTTCTTTTCTGTGTGTGTGCAAAAAAATATTAAGTGAAAAGTGAGATGGTGAATTATAGCAAAGATTCTCGGGTTTTTAATTATCTTTCTCTGTTAGCTTACGCATACTTTCGCATTGACACTGACCAAGTTTAACTCAAGTAAGGCTTGATCGCTGTTTGATATCAATTACATGACGCTGAAATGTATTGAAACTTCATATAATGACCTTACAAGAAACGTGTAATCGAAACATTTGGTCATTTCGAGTGCGCTTTAACAACAAAAGTCTTGAGTTGAAAAGGTTAAGATACAAAACAGATCATTTTATAAAATTAAGAATTTAATAGTAAGGAAAAACATTACATTTTCGTAAAAAAAAAAGAATCTAATGTTTCAATGACCACAGTACGAATGTTGTTAGGTGGGTTTTTTTTCAATGAGCGGATTCTCCGTAGACTTTTGACGAAAGTTTTTGCATTTTGACTGAATTCTGCTGTAATAAAAATTTGAAAAAATGATAGAAAAAGCTGGCAAAAATTTTTAAAAAAATCCATTTTGCCAAAAACATATTCACATGTTGAGTATTAATGGGGCTGTATAATATACAAAATATTTTCTAAAAGATCATATGATGACTTTTTAAATTTTAAAGTTACAATATTGAAAGTGTATGTTGAAAGCAAATTAGAATTTTGATGTTTACCCTTATTATTTCTTTATAATTTATCCAGAAAACTGCAGTCAAAGCGACACCGCCATCGGAAAGATTCGAACGTACAAATTGGCTTTTTGTCATTAAAATACTCCGGATACAATCGTAAAAACTATAAATTACAGGCAAAGGAAAATTTAAATATGACAGCCGTAAACTACCAAACTTACCGGCAGAGTAATATGGTACAATTAGTTTTTAATACGAAATAGTGCAATGCATTGCAATTTATTTTAAAATGGATTTAAACGGCACAAAAGAAACCCAAACCATATAATAAAAGGAGTACGACTTGGTCAAGGCGGAAGTACCGGGAACTGCGTCCGTCAGTGAAAAGTGCACAGTGTAATTCTGTTCTATGAGAACTCGAATATCATGTGGTTGCAGTTTAAAAATACCCAGCAAACAACCGACGTCTTTTTTGGTTGAAAAAAGGTTGGATTTCGGTCGCAACCACTTCACAACCATATTCTGAATAAAATAAGGTTGTAAAATGGGTAGAATTACGTCACGACCTATGTTCCAAAAACCCGATTTTATTCCGACGTCGAAGAAACGTCGGTTTTCTGACGCCATTCCAACGTTGCAAAAACGACCAAAAAGCGATGAACATTTATTATCGCTCACCGGAAATGGAAGTCATTCTGAAAATGAGGAAGAAAAAACGTAATTTTTGCATAAAAATTTTAGAATTTTGATGGCCCGTCGGTATTTTTCTTCCTAGATTGTAAAAATTTACATGGAAAATGCTTTCGTATGTATTTCACAACAGCAGTTGAATGATTGATTATCTATTAATTATATAACTCTGGACTATTTTTTTTTAAGACGTGTCTAAGACTGGTCGTTTCAAGGTGGTAAACACGACGTCAGTTTTAGGTCGGAATCCGACGTCATTCTGACGTTGAAAACCCGGCGTCGGTTCCATTTCATATACAACCAAAACCGGCACGTCAGTCCGACGTCGAAAAAGTCGGGCCACGACGCCGACCCGACGTCATTTTGACGTCTTAATGTTTGCTCGGTAGGAGATGAAGAACATTTTGACTGTACGCTGTATATATCAATAAATAATTAAAACGTGCTACTAAATAGACGTTGTCGGCTACTTGGGCTTTTACTTATATATGGAGTGTGGAGTTGAATCTGATACAGAAATAAAGTTTATTTGCACCTGGCAAATTTAACTGCAGAATTGTGCGATCATCACTGATGCGAAGAGCAATCCATAAACTGCCTGTGCGCGAAGGAGTGTGGGGGGGGGGGAGTTTTTAGGGTTGTGCATTCCCTTATGTTATAGTCAGTGGACGACGACAAAACTTTCGCATAAAAAGAGGGAGATGGGGGGGGGGGGGCAACATAAATTCCCAATTTTACCTGTATACTTTATAATTTGCCCTTGGAATTAATGGCGGATTTCATTATTTCACCATTTTTCGCTATTGGCCGTCACTGAAACTCTGGTGTAAACTTCACGATTCTGATCTATTTTACAACCCCCCCCCCCCCCTTCCCAGCCTAATACATTATCTATCCTCTTGAATAAAATTTCTAAATAATTCCTCCAACAAAATATAAAGATTTTAATCTTGTAAAAGTCCACGTATAATTGACACAAATTCTATGAGTATAAGAAAAGTCTCATTGTGACCATTGCTCTGTTGTCGTTTAAAACAGACGTGAATATTTCATACACCCCACAGAAGTGAATTCAAGCGAATAACACTCGCTTCATTGACTGGAATCAGCGATTCATAAACGGCGACACACCCTCCAACATACTTTCAAAAAAAAAAAAACAACTCTAAAATAAATAAATATATGGATAGTCGTTGCCTTTTCAATAGCAGTTGTAGTGGCAAGACGGAGCGTTGCCCTTAGACTATGATTTCTACTCTTGCGCCCCCACCCCCCCCCCCCCCCTCAAACACACTCATACTATAGCTGCTCCGTAAATGTGGTTGACCGCGGTCACCGATCAACAATAAAACCGAATCCGTCACCGATACCGAAAATGTTCACTCTGTATAATAATGGACTCAGACTTACCTAGGGTGCAGCCGTGAATCTCGAGCCTCATTTTAGCCGCAGTACTGGCTGTCTGTGGGTGGATGCGCAGAGCGCGGGCATCAATCGCCGGAGTGACGTCAACGTACGACGGCGAGGGCTCGGCGTAATCCCAAGTCATAGCTCCATCTTCTGGCAGAACCTGTAAGTAAAAACTACGGTGAAAAGTGAAAGAAACAGCACTGAGAGGAGGCCGTGGGGATGTGGCCTTGAGGGTGTAGCCAAATGCCGCGAAATAAAGAACTCCGTCAAATAAATGGTTCGATGTGCGAATTAAATAGAAGTGAGTAGAAAGGAGCAGTATATACTGAGTTATTTTTATTTCTATTTTTGTTTATATTTTTTTGTTTTGTTTTATGACTATACTATAGATTAAATCTCTTTTTATGTGAGTTTGGTCAGAAGGGATTGAGTAAAAAAAAAAGAACAATAGATAAAAAGTTTGATACCTTTTTCACTTATTTCCTATTTAAATCATTCGTAGTTGAAACAATTGAATTACCTTTTCAACGCCGCTCGAATCGGTGTAGGGAAGCCACGTGCTGCCATCTAGGCTATAACTTAACTTGAAAGTGGTGACGTAATGGTTTTGATTGACATCGCCTTGTATGGCCAGCACAGTGATTCTATGCATCGTAAGCAAATCCACGGCGATCCAGTTATTACCAGGCGATGGATCCCGCCAATGTGGGTGCTCTAAACCCACCACAGTGTCCATGTCAATTCTGGCAAAGTAGGGCGGGTCGACCTCGGACGATGTGCGGTAATAAGCCGACGCGGATATCTGATAATCATCGATTGACCCGCTCCCCATGCCAAGGGTGTAATTACAGTCTGTGTCTGAAATAAAGCGACTCACATCAAAATTAATTAAATTAATTCATTAAAAAAGGAGAAAATAATGATCACTTCTTTTTGTCAGAATTCCATGGAATTCACTTTGCTTTTTACTTGTCCATATTTTAGTATTTCTTTATATATTTCGCTGAAACGATGTCTGAAATAATAATATAATATACTAATATTAAACAACGATAGATTTTTTAATGAATGAAGTCTTTAGCAATGTTTGTAACTTATCAAAGCAACGTCAGTAAATTATTAAAGAAAATTATTTTCTAAACATTAAGCCAGAAAAAATATACCGATGAAGAATAAAACTTTAAAATTAAATTAATATCGTCCAAAAGTTACAAACTGGAACATTTTGGTTCTTGTTATATATTAAGTAAACTGAAATTTTGAATTATACTTCAAACTTATTTTGAACATCCGGAGTTTCCGAAAATTTTAAAAAATGAGAATCAGATTGCAACCAAACAGACTGACCCAACTTTAGACTATATCCCTCTCCCCCGCACTCCCCCGCACTCCCCCGCGTCATACTTTTTATAGTAAGGACGAGAATGATGTGGACAATACATGAGACCTCACCTTGCGCCACACACAGATAACGGACGGCAAGCACAAGCACAGTGATGACGAGACAACGCTCAGTGCTCGCCATGTTTCTCACTGAAAAAAGCACGAAAGCACAGCTTGTCAAGCAAATGCATGCAGTATAACTATTTTCCTCATCGGTGCATTATAACACGATTTCTATTACATTATAACACGATTTCTAGTCCCCATAGTTTACTGAATACGTAAGGTATTTCCCTGTCAGTTTTTTTATTTTTTAGTGTGTCAAGCGAACTGGTCTGAGACGGTTAAGGTTAGAACGACATAATCTGGCAAAGACATACTGTAGCAAGTGTAGTTGATCCACCTCTAATTTCGTTTTAAATTCATTTGCATTTTATATATAAAAAACGGACGTTGAAAATTTGCCAGATTTGCAATATTTCTGTCTATTTTTTTTTTTCAAAATCAAACCAAAATCAAGATTAATGCACGTTCCCTCATCACAGTAATGCAATTCAATGTTATTTTGACCATTGTAGATGCCTTGAAGTCTAGCTCCAATTGTACTGCTAATTCTTTTGCATTTTTCGGCAGCAGAGCTCAGCGTTATGACTCTTTTAACTATATGTTAATACCCTGAAATAGTGGGGTTATAACACACAAGCATGCTGCTCCCGCTAAAAAAAAAACAACAAGTGCACAAATGCCAGTCTTATCTAAAGCTCCCGGTATAAAAGGAATCTTTATACAGTAAAGCTTGTGTGTTGTGCCACACACTGCGTCCGGTGTTCGGAATGGCGAAGTGTCCTGTTTATTTAGGTTTCTTTGTTGTGAAAATGAATGGAAAATGAAAGCGACCGAAGAAATATATACGGAATAGCGAGTTGTCCGGTTTATCGAAGGTGTCCAAACCTGAGCTTTTACTGTACTGGTGAGAAAACAGGGCACACATTTACATGTCTTTAGCAGCACCCGGCATTCGTACGCCTACGTTAGGAAGAACAACAGATATAAATACTGTGTTATATTTCAATTTTACTTCGCAAAAGCTTTGAATTCGCTTATCTCCACTTTTAGATGGGTTTCCCTTTAGGATTTATCCTTTCACGCAAATAAAAACAAACTTTTTGTGCCTGCAGAATAGCCTATCCCGCCATCCATCCATCAACCAATCAAAATGAGGGAATCCTCTGGTATTTCGTCATGATTGACAATGGGCATTCCCTTTAAGCGTGTGTTTGAAAATACACGCCATTCTGTGTGCTCCGCGAATTTTTCGTTGGGGAACTAGTGGAAAGGTGCGGTTTTGCCTTTTATTTAGTTTATTTAACTAATATTGGACTTCTTTATCATTCTGTGAAAGTTGGATAAATTTGGTTCAGTTTCGAGGCAAATACAGCACTTGTACTTCGGTCCGGCAGAATTTGAGTTTGCACGCAGCGGCGACACGTCGATAGTCCCGAGAAGTGCGCCTCTTTTTCTCCACTAGAAGACTGTAGGATCGAGTGGCTACGTTCACTGGTTCGAGCACACACCCTCAGGAGTTGTTTCGGGTCTTTGCAGTCCTCATTGCCTGCTTAGACTCTAAGCTTTTACGGCTTACCGTGCCATAGCAGAAATGGCGGGCTTTTGCCATTGCTTACACTCCGACAGGACTCGTTCTGTTTTTAGACGTCTTTTCGAGCTTGTGGCACCCCCGGGACCACACGTCCGTTAGGGGTCTAAAAACAGGCATAGTCCCTCCGTAGGCCCCATGTAGGGTCCTTAGCAACGGCCCATGTGACCGCAGGGACCGTAGTTCCATGTATTCCCAGACTGGGGATTACGGGCTTACGGGACGTCCCATGCCTTCGCATGGGATCATGTCCCCATGGGTCACATGGAGCTATGGGTCTCATGGGAACATGGGTCCGTAAGGTACCTTGGGACTATGGGTTCATGATCCCATAGGGGCACAGAGCTCTTATGGGAACATGGTCTCATATGGGAACATGGGACTGTGGGGTCTATGGGAATATGGGCCCATAGCGTCACATGTCCCAGAAATACGGGTTTTTCGCCCTTATTCATCTTAATTATCAACATTTCGATTATTTTAGATGGTACATTTCAATATGAAGCACTGCATATCACTGAGAACATAGCCTAAACGTTATTCTATCTGTTGCCTTGTGTTTTCTGATGCAGTCTCTTATGGTCTCTTCGTTCTGCTTACTTTTCAGACATGACAGAGGCCACCCTACGGTCAAACAAGAAGGAGTTGCCGTGTTCACACCCGCCTACCTTACTCAATCCCCATACAGTGTGCGATCGCTGCAGGCGAGATCGGGGCCTGGCGTTGTGTGTGGAAACGAATACCTGCCCTGAGTGTGAACAGTTAACCCACAGAGAGTGGCGTGCAATTTACAGAAACAGGGCAAAGAACGATCGTAGAAGGAGCAGACGCAAAGCCCCCTCCCTGTTTCTCTCACCGGACTGTACCTCCAGCGCAATGGAAAAGGCGAGTTCAGTGATCCTTCAACAGGTGTCGACTCCCATCCGTTTGGATACCGGTGCAGAGTCGGATACAGCGGGCACTAAGCGCAAGCGTAAAAAGTCAAAGACATCTAGAGCCTTTTCAGAAACAGTGGCTGAACTGGATATATTAGGTGGCGACGAACGCGCGGCTTTACGTAACGCCTGGTCCGCTGACCGACAGGACTCGGGGAAGGAAGGGTCAGGATCCGAGAAAAAACTTTACCCTGCGGAAGGGCAAGTAACAGTTGTGCATAGCGCCACAGGCTCTGCCTTCACGTCTACCCCGGGTCAACTGGGCATACCAGCACCAGAGGATTTGTTCCCCCAGCTAGATCCTCCAACTTTGCCCTCCTCCACGGATGACTCAATGGGCTTGTCGGCGATACTGGCTTTACAGACTCAACTTCAACGCCAGATCCAGGACTTGCAATGCTCAATTAAAGAGCAAGAGGCAAAAGGGACCCCCAGCAGGAAGCGTACACCATCGGCCACGGTCTCTCGGCCTCCACCGGAATTACTTCCCTTAGCGTCCACTTCCCACGAACCCCCGGCTATGGGTTCAGTCAGGGACCGTGAGACGGAGGACCCCAGTGAGGAGGACTCTTCGGGTATTCCACCGTCGGGGCAGGTTTCCAATCTGGTGGGAGAAGAGGACGACGACCTACTTCAAGCTCACACCTCCCCCATAACATCTATTCCCTCTAACAGAGAGAGGGAGATCTATACACACTCGGGGGAAGTACTCACCCAGCATCCCATGAACGCTTTGCAGCAGGGTGAAGAGGAACAGGAAGGGGAAGAGTCCGAAGAGGAAGAGACCGGAGATGTGCCCCAAGAGCTCTCAGCACCGACTCACTTCCACTTACCCCTACGGGAAATGGACTCTGTACGTTCCCCAGGGCGCGGTCAACGTCTATGGCACGACCCAGCGGCAGCAGGCCGTCGCCCGATCAGGACCCTGTCTCCTCCTGATCTCTCATCGCCAGGGGAAGAGAGAGCTCCCTCCGTGACGGCATCGTCCCTAGCTCCGGAAGATGTCCCGTTTAGAGATGCCATACAGGAAATAGCCCGCCTTGCTAACGTTACCTGTGGCACCCCATGTCTGGAAAGGGATGACCCCCCCATTAGGATGACATCCCAGACGTCTCTGCCCCACCACGATTCATTCATTGCCTTATCCACGAGTGAGGGCATCGCGAACGCAGTGGTAGTGCGGTCAAACGAGTTCAAAAAGATGGATGCCAGTGAGGGCCGCATGTTATCGCGATTTCATGCCTCAAAGCACTGCTCCGTGCGTCCAGGTCCATACCGTACCTCGGACGATCAGATACCGATGGAGTCACTGGATCAACCATCCAAGAGAACAGTGTGGATGCCATCAGTTCGTGCGGATTCAGACATTCCGTTAGTAGAAAAAGACGCCAGGAACATTGAGTCGTCGGCCCGTCAAGTTTTAAACATTATGTCCTTTCAGGACCACACTCTGAAAGCACTACGGGCGAGATGGGATAATCTGCGGCTCAGTGACCCAGTATCTTCTAAGCTTTTGGAATGCCTCGCTCTGGCCACCCGCGATGTCGTAAAAATCTCTACCTTCCTAATGACGTCAATGGTATTTTTAAGACGGGACGCCTTCCTCCAGCACTGCTGGTCAAGTGTCAAAGGGCTTCGTGACTTAAGACATACTCCTATGCTGGGCGAGAAAGAACTGTTCCCCCCAGCGGAGGTGGAGAGAGTAAACCAGGAAAGCCGATCGTTGTCGCAAGACTTCGCCTTGATGTCAAGGATGTCGCGTGCCTCGTTCCTTCAACCAGCAAAGCGCAAGAAGCAACGACAGTCCTCTGCGGATCACCCCCGACCCAACTCCCAGGTGCAGTCCCCACCGCCGAAGAGGCCCAAGCATTCGGGAGACAACAAGCCAGAGGGTCAGCATACCCAGCAGCACAGGTAGCAGCCAACCAAAGTACCGCTCAGAGACGAGGGACTCGTCTCTTGGCGATACTTTTTCTGGCTTAAACGATCTAAAAGAACTACTGTCTTGCAACACATCCTTGCCCGTAGGCGGAAGGCTAGGCAAGTTCTGGCACGCTTGGGCAGAGTTAGGGGCTTCCCGGAGAATAGTCCGGTGGCTCAGGAACGGCTATCCTCTCCCCTTCAAGAAGGGCCCGAGGGGACTCAAGCCAACTATTCCCCTAACACTCCAAGCTCCAGTCAACCTAGCCACCGCTTATCAGCAGGGATCAGAAAAAGACTTAGCCCTAAAAGAAATGCTAAAAGACTTGCAAGCAAAACAGGCTATATAGGAAATGCCAGAAAACCAGGTAGGCTTCTTCAGCCGAGTTTTTCTGGTACCCAAAAAGTCAGGGGGATGGCGGCTAGTGATAGATCTATCTTCCCTCAACCAGTCCCTGCAAATAACCTCCTTCCAGATGGACACGGCACAGGTTATAAAAGCAATGTTACGGGAAGGGATGTGGGGCACATCGAAAGATCTATCCGACGCCTACCTACATGTTCCCCTACACCACTCGGCCAGGAAGTACCTATGTTTCCAAGTAAATCGAAAGCGTTTCTGGTTTCTGGCACTCCCTTTCGGCCTCTCTTCAGCCCCGTACGTATTTTCAAAGATCATGCGGGTCCTAAAAGCATGGGCACGTCTCCAAGGAATGCTAGTGTTCCAATACTTACACGATTGGTTCCTAGCACATACTCAACGGGACATAGCCCATCACCAGACAACCCAGCTGGTCAAAAAGGCGATACAGGTAGGTCTTGTGGTAAATCTAGTCAAATCAGAATTGACCCCAAAACAAGACTTCATTTTCTTGGGGGAACGATGGGACTTGTCAGCAGCCCGAGCATTCCCCACAACAGACAGGCAGCAGAGAATTTCTCAGTTTATCCGGAACAATTCTGCCAACCGAAAGGTAAGGGTACAGGCTATGGAGTCACTGCTAGGTCTGTTAGTAGCGACCGAGAAGACGGTTCCGTTAGGCCGCTTACATTACAGACAATTCCAGGCACAGGTAAGGCAAGCCCTAACGAAGGGACGGTCTCCCAAAGCCACTATGACAGTGTCCCCTTCCGCACTCTCCCTTCTCCAATGGTGGTGCGACCCGGTTACCATGAACGAAGGAGTCCCCTTTCATGCCCCTCCCATGGATATAGAGCTCCAAACGGACGCTTCCAGGGAAGGGTGGGGAATTCACTGTCAGGGTCAAATGTGGCGAGGAAAATGGCCAGCAACGTTTTGCAGATACCATATCAACTGGCTGGAGCTCCGAGTGGTATGGATAGCTCTGAATAAGCTATCGAACCATCTCGAGGGCAAGAGTGTCAGAGTTCTTCTGGACAACTCTACAGCCGTGGCGTATCTGAACAAACAAGGTGGAACCAAATCCTCTCAACTATCGACCCTGACTTTTCACATCCTTCTTCTGGCACGGGAACGCAAAATCTCCATTGTGGCACGTCATCTATCAGGGAAGCTAAACGTACTGGCCGATTTGGCGTCCAGGGCGGGCCAAGTCATCCACACAGAGTGGTGCCTAGCCCAGTCATCCTTCCGTTGGGTGACACGGGAATCCCCATGGGGCCCCCCGACGTTAGATCTATTCGCCAATGCGTTGACAACCCAGCTACCCAGGTTCGTATCCCCATGCCCGGATCAAGCAGCCTGGGCAGTAGATGCGTTAAAGTGCCCATGGCCTCTGCAGGAAGTACTCTATGCCTTCCCTCCCCAGGCCATTCTGCTACAGGTCTTGCAAAGGATAATAGAACTGAGACCCCCAGCTCTGTTACTAATAGCCCCGTTGTCCCCAGAGGCTCCGTGGTTCACCCTTCTTCTACGGTGCAAGGTGATCAAGTCCATCCCGATACCTTGTCACAGGGAACTATTATCCCAACCCCATTGGCGGCACTTCCATCCGTCCCCACATCTAATGAACCTACACCTGTGGTGCCTAACCAATCTTTCCTAGAGAAAAAAGGTTTTTCCAAGCAGGTAGTGGAAAAGATGGTAAACAATCATAAGCAATCCACAGCGAAAGTTTATAGGTCACAGTGGAACAAGTTTTCCTCTTGGTGCGCTGCCTCTAAGCTAGACCCCTTCCAGGCGTTACCAGCAGTGGTAGCAGATATTTTGGACCATCTTTTCACACAAGGTCAACCGAAGGTGGGATCGATAGAAGGTTGTCGAGCCGCTATTGGTTCTAGACTTAAGGCATCTACTGGCTATGACCCGGGCGAGGATACGGCCTTGTCACAGTTAATTAGACATTTCAAGGTGAATTCCCCTCCCCTACAGTCCAATGTGGCCCAATGGGATTTGTCTCTGGTATTACGTTATTTACAGTGCCCAGAGAACTTCGCGGAACAAAACATTTCCGCAAAAGATGCCACGGTAAGATTCACTTTCCTGTTAGCCTTAGCGTCCGGTAAGAGGAGAGGCGAAATCCATGCATTGGACAGGGAGATAACAAAGGAAAATGGGGAGTGGAATAGAGTGTTCCTTACTCCCAGAGCCGGTTTCATGGGTAAGACACATATCGTTTCCCAAGGCCGAGGCACCTTTACCATATTGCGCTCCCGGCCCTTCAGGGGGAACAACTGTCTGAGGATCGCGTTTCTTTGTGCCCGGTCAAAGCACTACGTCAATACCTTTCGATTTCAGAGACCTATCGCTCAGAAAATCAAAAAGCCCTCATTATCTCTTTCATGCCGAAATTTAACAAAGACCTTTCTAAACAAACCATCTCAAACTACATTAAAAAGGCATTTTGGCAGCTTATGAACGGGCACAGTCTGATACGGGCCTACAAAACGAATGTAAAGTTAAAGCCCATCATGTCCGCCAGATAGCAAATTCCCTCAGAGCTCTTCGTAATGTGTCCTTGGTAGATATACTTAAAACAGGTTGTTGGTCCTCTCCCAACTCATTCGTTAAGTATTACCTGAAAGACTTTTCGCAGAACGAGTTGTCGGGTCTTTACTCTTTAGGCCCCTTCATTGCTGCGGAAACCATCATTACGAATCCTTCTACTCTGGTTTCAGGCAACCCGCTCCAAAGCTGAAAGGCAAGGGCAAGCAGAAAGGGGGATTCCCCAAGGGACACAACAATGGGTTCAAGGGCAAGAAGCAGTGATGCTCTCAGACTTTGTTTTCGTACCTCGAGTACAGTTAAGCAAGTGTTTTTAATTCACCACGGAACTGATATTTTCACTTGCATGGACGTTAGTTTTAAGCTCTAGAATGTTTCCAGGGTAAAGGTATTTTGTCTTGTGCGGGCAGGGTCATCGTGGTCCTAATACCCAGCTACCTGCCATCATCCTCTTTTCGAACCCTAAGGTCAGAAAAGAGGGGGGGCGTGCACGGTACCTACGGTTCCCGTGGTCCCGTGCCACCTCCGGTAACTAGGGGATCGGTCCATGATGACCATGCCCATTGTTCCCATGGGCCCGTAATTGGCCCAAGACACGGGAATTCGTATAATAGTGAAAGTTTTTCACTTTTTAAGTTTAAATTCTATCAGTATTAGAATCTAAAAGAGTATCTAGTCGTATTTTGTAGGTTTTGCGGGAAAAACCTTCAATTTATATTGTGTTCTTTGCTTCGGGCATTTGGACCTTATCATTTGCTTTAGTCTAACGTAAGTTCAGCATGTTATCTAATTGTAAATACTGCAGGCGCACTCCCTAGCAGTATTAAGTTTATTTACGTAAATCTCCGAGATTTACGATCGTATTGTCAAGTATCGACGGTTTGAAATTATTCCTGGCAACCTCGATATTGAGAGTGTGAGGTTGGGACCCATCCAGTGGGCGGAAGGAGGGGGATGGCAGTAACCACTCTTATGTATTTGATATACTTGACTTACATGTGTCAGAGCTCAGCATTCTGTTCCCATGGGGTCGTATCCCACGATGATTGTTATGGGACTGGGAGTGTTCCCCCCCATCCCAGACTTTTGGAAAACATTAAAAGAAGTGGAACGTAGTTAGCATTTTTATTCAGTCTTCAACTAGGGTTCATTTTTACATCTTCCGATGAGTTTTTACGTATCTAGCACAGTTCGCAACCTTTTTGTGAAGCAGTACAGAATGGTAGGCTCCCCTGCTCCGGACTTAAGTCCCATCTAAAAGTGGAGATAAGCGAATTCAAAGCTTTTGCGAAGTAAAACTAACGTTTTATTTCGTAAAACGTGCTTTTACGAGTAAAAGCGCAATTCGCGTTCTCCACTTTTAGCCTACTCTCCCTCCCATCCACCCTCAACAAACCTGGGTGCGTTTTTCAACCACCGAGTGGGGCTTAAAGGGAATGCCCATTGTCAATCATGACGAAATACCAGAGGATTCCCTCATTTTGATTGGTTGATGGATGGATGGCGGGATAGGCTATTCTGCAGGCACAAAAAGTTTGTTTTTATTTGCGTGAAAGGATAAATCCTAAAGGGAAACCCATCTAAAAGTGGAGAACGCGAATTGCGCTTTTACTCGTAAAAGCACGTTTTACGAAATAAATCGTTAGTTTGATATGTTCTCTATGATATCCAGACATTTGGGCCTGAGACATTTGGGACAGCGACATTTGGTTCAAGGACATTTTTGCCTGTGATATTTGGGCCAGCTGCAGAACTGGAAAGTGTGGCATTTGGGTCATCATCATCATCATCATCATCATCATCATCATCATCATCATCATTCGGTATTTGTATAGGGCCCATTTAGCACTGAGCGCACAATCATAAGTGATTTGAGTATGCTTCTTTAAATAAATGTGTCTTCAAGAGTTGTTTAAATTGCGAAATATTAGCAGTCTTGATTCCTTCTGGTAGTTTATTCCAAAGAGAAGGGGCTGCAAACGAGAACGCACGTTCCCCCAATTTTGTTTTTGTTCTTGGAAGCCTGAGGTGCACTCTTGATCGAACAGATCTTGAAGGTCCGTACAGTTGCCACCTATCCCGGACATATCCAGGGGCATGGTCATTTTAGCTTTGAACGTTATTAGCAATACTTTAAACTCGACACGTTTGTGAACCGGTAACCAGTGCAGCTCAACCAAAGAGGGAGTTATATGATCGTACTTGGAGACACCAATAATTAATCTCGCAGCACAGTGTAGGGTATATTGCAGGTAATCGTGATGTCTGGCCGGTAAATTAACGAGTAAACTGTTGCAGTAATCAAGCTTTGATATAACGAGTGCATGAACAACAGATTTGGTAGCTTCCTTTATCAGAAAAGGTCGAATTTTGCGTATCCAGTTCAGTTAATAAAAGGCTGATCACTTCATTCTCACTTGGCATTGAAAATGCCAAATGGGGATTGATTGCCTCGAATTCTTCACCTATTTTTTTCCTCGCTTTTTTAAAAATATTTTTTCTTCTTCCGCCGAATCGGTTCCCAGACATCTCCTCCGAGACCGCTGAATCTAGACCAACCAAACTTGGTACATGTATGGAGGGTCATCTGAAGTGGTACATCTGAGAAAAATGTTTGACCTTGACCTTACTGGTCAAGGTGAAATCGCGAAAAAGCTTAAATGGTTTTCAGACAATTACTGCAAGGCCGTTGAAGCTGGAAAAGCCAAACATGGCACATATATAAAGAGCGATGTGATCTGAAGGAACCGATAAAAATTTTTGATCTTGACCTTGACAATGACCTTGAAATTGCGAAAAACGTTATTTAAGAAAACAATGAGTTATCTCGAAACCCTCCAAGACCGCTGAAGCTAGACCAACCAAACTTGGCACATGTATAGAGGGTCATCTGAAGTGGTGCACCTGATAAAAAATTTGACCTTGACCTTACTGATCAAGGTCAAATCGCGGAAAAGGTTAAACGGTTTTTAGACAATAACTGCAAGGCCGTTGAAGCTAGAAAAGCCAAACATGGCACATATGTAAAGAGCGATGTGATCTGAAGCAACCGATAAAAATTTTTGACCTTGACCTTGACCTTGTAATCGCGAGAAACGTTATTTAAGAAAAACAATGTTTTATCTCGAAAACGGCAAGAGCAATTCTGACCTCATTTTCGACCTCCACCCCCTATACGACGATACGTAGGGTATAACTTCCGGTGTCCTTGACCTCCAGGTCACTTTCGTGCCCCAAACCGGAAGTTGGCCTTTATCTCGAGAACGGTAAGAGATAGAGCAATTCTGACCTCATTTTCGACCTCCACCCCCTATACGACGATACGTTAGGTATACTTAAGGTGTCCTTGACCTCCAGGTCACTTCCGAACCCCAAACCGGAAGTTGGCCGTTATCTCGGAAGCGGTAACAGATAGAGCAATTTTGACCTCATTTTCGACCTCCACCCCCTATGCGACGATACGTAATGCATAACTTCCGGTCTCCTTGACCTTAAGGTCACTTTCGACCCCAAACCGGAACTTGGTCTTTATCTCGAAAGCATTAAGAGATAGAGCAATTTTGATCTAATTTTCGACCTCCACCCTCTATACGACGATGCATAAGGTATAACTTCCGGTGTCCTTGACCTCCTGGTCACTTTCGAGCAACAAACTGGAGGTTGGCCTTTATCTGGGAATCTGTAAGAGATAGAGCAATTATGACCTCATTTTCGACCTCCATCCCCTATACGACGATACGTAAGGTATAACTTCCGGTGTCCTTGACCTCCAGGTCACTTTCGAGCCTCAAACCAGAAGCTGGCATTTATCTCGAAAGCGCTAAGACAGCAAATTTTTGGCCTTGACCTTACCGGTATAGTTAGTAGTATTTAGGAGGATGTTCTACATTTAGACATGTGAAAAATGTTAACAAACTGCAATATCATATACATTCCGTTTTAAGTTATCATTCCAAGTGGGGCTAATTCGCTGTGTGAATTTCGGTCTAGTTTATTATTACTATTATTATTATCGCTAAAATAATAATAATGATTATTATTATTATTATTATTTGCTGCAACTGTACTTTCTGTCTAAAAATTACAAACGTCTACCAAAAGTATACACTATTTTAGAATTAATAAAACTTATATTATTAATGCCAAATAATAAAGTTAAATCACAAAATGTCCGGGGATTCCCAACTGCATCAAAACAAATTTAATAACGGGATATAGCAATACAGACCAAGAAGCGGATAGTTATCTATAAATAATATAACGGAAATAAGAAATCAAAATGTTAGGTAAAAAGCTTTGTTTGCCAGGACGCAGTGCATGAAATCCCAGTCACTTATGTGTCTAGCTCTTCTCCAGTGAAAACAAACGGATCTCATATTTCGGTTTTGATTGATAGGTCAATTACTTAATGAAACATTTATAAACCAATGCGAAGATCGTCCCATGTGATGCAAAGACAGCACTTACTTTTTTCTTGCCTTTTTATGCTTTATTTTATTTATTTAATTATTTGTTTATTTTATGGTATAGTTTTGGTGACTTCGATTTTTGTCCACACGTATCACAATTCACTAAGGTTCTCTGTCTCTCGCATATTTGCAATTTTCATATTATTAAATAATTTGTAGGCTTTAGCATTGGGTAATAAGTACAGTAGTCACACAGACAAGTATCCCCCCTCTCTCACCTCCCTCCCTCCAACCCCCATCTCCACTACCTGTCAACCTCCATTACCTATAGAAGACCACTTGTGTCGTGTGTTAAAAATGCCATAATGAGTATTTACAGATGAATCTATACGTTGTTAGCTAGCATGCTTTGCCACTAACAGGCTCCCTTGGATATTGTGCACTAACATGCTTTACTTGTATATTGTACTCTAACATGTTTCAGTTGTATATTATATTGTGATATTCTTTACTTGTGTATTGTATTCTGACATGTTTTACCTAGCTTGCTGGTTTTATTACTATTGTTCCAGTTTTCTGTTTTCTAGATGTTTTCAATAAAGCATACCAGAATAAACAGTGCTCTTTAAATTACACTTCATGGACGTCATGGAGTCATAAGCAATGACTTGAGAACTTATCACTTTTAACTCCTCAGACTCTGATATATCGCAAACCTTAACTTAATTTTGAAATATGTGACAGCTAATCTAACCCAGTGCCTATCTTAAGCTATGGGAGCTCAGATCAATGCCCTGCTTACTACCCAAGGTCAGATTCGAACCCAGGATTTTAGATTACTGTATGAACGTTCTAGTAACCTAACCGCCATTACTTGTTCCAAACTCACCGTTACTCCTTTTATTTAGAAATTCTTATGTAAGTTCGAATTTAGTTTTGATGTACTTTTCATATTTTACAGCTCTCGGTACAATCCTCAGAATAACAAAGCCTTCAAGTCAGAAGCTCATCATGAAGACGAAATACGGCCACGCATAACATCACACATACACTAACACCAGTAAAATCCATCGGCTGTTGCTGTATCACGTAACATGGATGGGAAATTTCTGCCGATTGTTACCGAGTGTTGAATGGCATTCAGACAATACTTTTACAACTTATTATCACTTATGTTAGGAAAGGACATTGCTCATTCCAGATATTAAGGGATGAGACAGATATATGAAAGGCCATATATCTGTGTCACTGTTGGAAAGGATTCATTGTTAACTTGTTAAATAATTGAGAATCCTACTTGGTTAGTAGTCACATCAATTACAATCATACAATTATTCTTTCCATATTTAACATGTAACAGAATTGGCAGCCTGGTCAAGGAAATGTGAGATTTTGTATACTGTAGACTTCTACAATTCAATTGCAATTTCAGTTTACAGTAATGTATCTTCACAATGTGATGGGAAAATGTATTTTACCGATGGGGCAGATCTGAACTGAACCGCGAGCTCATACCTTTAACTTCAATTTAAATTATAATTTATAATTCTCATAAAATTTTAAGTCTTTCCTTTCAATACGAATGCAATTAAGCATTGCAAGGCATACCAAAAAAAGTAAAAGAAAATGCACCCCCGTACGGTGGAATTAACTGATTATCTTGAGTATCGGCACAAACGTTGAAAGTAGTAGAAAAACAGGAGTTCTGGATCACCTATGACGTCATAACGAAGTCATACTCCCCCAGGAGATATTATGTGCCAAACCCCCTAATACTTACTATGTGCCGACCCTCCCCCCCCCCTGGGACATACTATATGCCGACCCCTCCCCCCGACAATAAAGCAAAAGTCAGCCAAATCAGCAAAAAAGTGTCGTTTGGCGAGTTACACACCATTCTGATGAAGTCTAAGTGGTATATAAGGATGAGCGAGACCCCACTCATATTAACGATTGATGCAACAACAATGGCAGCCAGTTCAGTAAGTGGTTATCGATTATTTGCATAGGTGGTCACAAGAGCATAATTGAAACTTTTCAAAAAATGAAAAAAGTTAGATACCGACTTGAATTAAAATGTATCACCATTTTAACTTTAAAAAGTGAAAAAAGTAGATTACTTTCGTTATGGTTGACCGAAAATTTTACCGTTTGATTCAGTTTTAAAAGGAATCTTTGTACAGTAAAGCTTGTATGTTGTGCCACACACTGCGTCCTGTGTTCGGAATGGCGAGGTGTCCAGTTTACGGAGTTTTCTCTATTATTACTATTATTATTATTATTATTATTATTATTATTATTATTATTATTATTATTATTATTATTATTATTTCCTATTATTATTATTTATTAGTATTATTATTAGTATTATTATTGTTGTTATTATTATTATGCTTGGAAATTGCAATCGTCTGCCAAAAGTATACAGTATTTTAGAATTAATCAAACTTATATTATTAATGCCAAATAATAGAGTTGAATCACAAAATGTCCAGGGATTCTCCGCTGCATCAAATCAAATTTAATAATGGGATATAGCAATAGTTATCTATAGCTAATGTAACGGGAATAAGAAATCAAAATGTTAAATAAAAACCTTTGTTTTCCTGGACGTAGTGCATGAAATTCCAGCCACGTATGTGTCTAGCTCTTCTCCAGTGAAAACAAACGGATCTCATATTTCGGTTTTGATTGATAGGTCAATTACTTTATGAAACATTTATAAACCAATGCGAAGATCACACCATAAGATGCAAAGACAATACTTGTTTTTTTCTTGCCTTTTTATGCTTTATTTTATTTATTTAATTATTTGTTTATTTTATGGTATATTTGATGTTTTTGGTGACTTCGATTTTTTCCACACATATCACAATTTGATACGGTTCTCCGTCTCTCGCATATTTGCAATTTTCGTATTATTAAATAATTTGTTGGCCTTAGCATTTGGTAATAAAGACAGCAGTCACACAGACAAGTATCCCCCCTCTCTCACCTCCCGCACTCTCCCTTCCTATCTTCACTTCTCATACCTATCAACCTCCATCACCTATAGAAGACCAGTTGTGTTGTTGACCCAACATGCCTTGCATGTACATTATGCTTTACTTGTGTACTGTGGACTAACATACCTTATTTTATATTGTGTACTAACATGCTGTATTGTGCATTGTGTACTAAAATGCTTTGCTTGGATATTGTGCACTAACATGCTTTACTTGTATTTTGTATTCTCACATGCTTTACTTGTATGTTATGTACTAACATGTTTTACCTGTGTCTTGTGTAATTACATGCTTTATTTGTACATTGTGTACTAACATACTTTACTTGCATATTGTTAGCCAACATGCCTTGCATGTACATTATGTGGTAACATGTTTTACTTGCATATTGTGTACTAATATGCTTTACTTTTATATTGTTACGTAGAATCCTTTACTTGTAAATTGTGCACTAACATGCTTCCTTGCATATTGTGCACTAACATGCTTTAGTTGTATATTGTATTCTGACATATTTTACTTGTATGTTGTATTGTGATATCCTTTACTTATATATTGTATTCTGACATGCCTTACTTATGTAATGTATTCTGACATGCCTTACTTGTATAATGTTTTCTGACATGCTTACTTGTTTATTGTATTCTGACATGCTTTACTTGTTTAATGTTTTCTGACATGCCTTACTTGTATATTGTATTCTGACATGCCTTATTGTATATTGTATTCTGACATGCCTTACTTGTATGATGTATTCTGACATGCCTTACTTTGGAACAGGCCCAAACACCCCGGCTCTAACCCCCCCGTCAAAATCCCCCGACTAAAAGCCCCCAGCGGCCTAAACCCCCCCCCCCGACCCAAAACCCCCCGGTTCTCAGGTCTATTTTATATTTTGAAATTGCGCTACATCCACGTTGTTAATTACACTTCAAATGCCCATTGAAGAGACCACACGGCGTTTAAAATTGCAATTTCCGAACCACTGAAGGAATTGATCATCATTATAAAAGAAGAATGATGAAAGCACTCAGTTTTTGAAATTGCAATTGCTCTTACGATTAATGAGTGTGTACACATTAAAAATTGCAATTCATATGTCGGTTGCGAGATCAGTCGAGGTTACAAATTACAATTTCTCTTGCGGTTGATGTGACTTCCTTCATTGTGATTCACTTGAATGTGTAATTTAGTGACCCAGATTGCTGTGAAAATCATGCTACCATCACGGAATACATCACATCTGCTAAAGGGAATCCAAAGATATTGTACCAAGGGCATTTGTACGTAAAGCAAAAAAATCTAGCAAATGGCTATGTTTCGTACGAGTGCGAAAAGAGGCGCCATAACAAATTATCATTACACATTTTCTTTTGAGAAGGGGGGCGTTTGGGGCGGGGGGTTTAGGCCGCCGGGGGGTTCTAGTCGGGGGGTTTTGACAGGGGGGTTAGGGCCGGGGGGCGGGTTCGGTCGGGGGGTTTGGGCCTAGACTCGCCTTACTTGTATATTGTATTTTGACATAATTACTTGTATATTGTATTTTGAAATGCTTACTTGTATATTGTATTCTGACATGCTTACTTGTATAGTGTATTCTGACATGCTTACTTGTATATTGTATTCTGAAATGCTTACTTGTATATTGTATTCTGACAAGGCTTACTTGTATATTGTATTCTGACATGGCTTACTTGCATATTGTATTCTGATATGGGTTATTGTATATTGTATTCTGACATGCCTTACTTGTATATTGTATTCTGGCATGCCTTACTTGCATAATGTATTCTGACATGCATTATTGTATATTGTATTGTGACATGTCTTACTTGTATCATGTATTCTGACATGTTTTACTTGGCTTGCTGCTTTATTACTATTGTTCTAGTACACTGTGTCCTGGATTTTTTCGATAAAGCATACCAGAATAAACAGTGCTCTATAAATAGCACTTCATGGAATTCATGGATTCATAAGTAATGACTTGAGAACTTAACACTTAAATTTAAACTCCTCAGCCTCGGATATATCACAAACTTTAACGTAATTTTGAATTCCGTGATAGGTACTCTAACCCAGTGCCTGTCTTAAGCTATGGGAGCTCAGATCAATGCCCTGCTCACTACCCAAGGTCAGATTCGAACCCAGGATTTTAGATTACTGTATAAACGTTCTAGTAACCTACCCGCCATCCCTCGTTCCAAACTTACCGTTACTCCTTATATTTAGAAATCCTTATGTAAGTTCGAATTTAGTTTTGATGGACCTTTCATATTTTACAGCTCTGGGTACAATCCTTAGAATAACATAGCCTTCAAGTCAGAAGCTCGCCATAAAGACGAAATACAGCCACACATACCGTCACATAGATACTCACACATACACTCACATAAGTGAAATCCATCGGCTGTACCACGTGACATGGATGGGAAATTTCTTCCGATTTCTGACTTTGACCATGTCCAAGGAGGTTAGGGTCACCGAGGTATTTCTTACATATAGTCTTTTAGGCCCAAAGGCTTCACATCGCTCTATCTCTAACCGCTTTCGAGAAAATGGCCCACTTCCGACTTTTGACATTGACCATGGCCGAGGATGTCAATCGCTGTCTAAGGTCATGGCTAAAAAATGCGGATATTAGTGAGACAAATTTCATCATTCTTTAGCAATTGGGAAAAACCCAAACGCTGTAGCCAACTTAAACTTGCACACGCATGCGGATTGCTTTCATTGAGAGTTTTGTCGTTTTTATTTGAAAAACTTAAGCGAATTTTTTTTAATATAGGAGGATCGACTAGGCATACTCAAGTTTATCATATCCAAATATCATCTTTCTAGTCCTAACGGCCTCTGACTAGTTCCACGGGCAAACTAAAAAAAAAAACGGAAAAAAACATGCCATAACTGCGGCTAAAATTTTCGTACAAATTCAATACACTAGGAGATTTTGGGAAATTCCCAAGTGTGATTAGATTTTTTGAAGCACGATATTAGTGATTTTGAAAACCATGTGGTACTTTGTCACCGAGAATGGGCTGCTTTGGTTGGTGCAATCAAAATCATTACTCAATACCTCACCGCGTACGTGGATCGAACTTCGTTGAAATTTAGTATGAATTTCAATGGAAATTAGCATGAAGTTCAATGGAAATTTACACTGAAGTTCCTTGGAACTTCGTATGAAATTCACAGTGAAGTTCAATGGAAATTCACAGTGAGGCTCGCTGGAAATTCGTATGAAATTCACAGTGAAGTTCATAGGAAGTTCAATGGAAATTCACACTGAAATTCGTTGGAACTTCGTACGAAGTTCACAGTGACGTTCATAGGAAGTCCAATGGAATTTCACCTTGAAGTTCGTTGGAAATTCCTATGAAATTCACAGTGAAATTCGCAGGAAATTTGCATGAATTTCACACTGAAATTCGTTGAAACTTCGCATGAAATTCACACTGCAGTTCTTTGGAAGTTCAATGGAAAATAACGTTGAAGTTCGTTAGGACTTCTTATGAAATTCATACGAAGTTCAATGGAAATTCACACTGAAGTTCGTTGGAAATTCGTATGAAAGTCACACTGAAGTTCATAGGAAGTTCAATGAAAATTCACACTGAAGTTCGTTGGAACTTCGTATGAAATTCACACTGAAGTTCATACGAAGTTCAATGAAAATTTACACTGAAATTCAATGGATTTTTACATTGAAGTTTGTTGATTCTTCGCATGAAATTCACACTGAAGTTCGTAGGAAGTTCAATGGAAATTCACACTGAAGTTTAATATAAAGTTCACATGAAGTTCGCTTAAAATTCCATTGAAAGTTACAATGAAGCATCTTTTAAGAAATGAGCCTGCCGGTCTTTCGTACACACACACACAATCACATAGATACTCCATTGGCTATTGCTGTATCACGTGACATGGATGGGAAATTTCCGCCGATTGTTACCGAGTGTTGAATGACATTCAGACAATACTATCACAATATTTTATCACTTATGTTAAGAAAGAACATTGCTCATTCAAGATATTAAGGGATGAGACAGATATATGAAAGGCCATATATCTGTGTCACTGCTGAAAAGGATTCATTGTTAGCTTGTTAAATAATTGAGAATCCTGCTTGGTTAGAAGTCACACCAATTACAATAATACAATTATTCTTTCCATATTTAACATGTAACAGAATTGGCAGCCTGGTCAAGGAAATGTGAGATCTTGTCTACTGTAGACTTTTACAATTCAATTGCAATTTCAGTTTACAGTAATGTATCTTCACAATGTGATCGAAAAATGTATTTTACTGATTTGACAGATCTGAACAGAACTGGGAGCTCATACCTTTAACTTCAACTTAAATTATAAGTAATAATTCTCATAAATTATAACTATTTCCTTTCAACACGAATGCAATTAAACATTGCAGGGCATACCAAATAAGCAAGTTCTAAATTGGCAAAGTAAAAGGAACTGTATCTCCGTACGGTCGATTGAACTAATTAACTTGAGTATCGGCGCAACCGTTGGAGTGGTGTGTGTAATTTGGTGCCAAAATTACAGTAACTATGTTATGCTCTATAACAATGAAAGGGCATACTATACGCTTGCTAGATGACATTCTGTATTGTCATGAGAGGACACATGTTATTGTTGTACAGCATGCTTGACAGCCGAGCTACGGTATGCTCTCCAGTTATGATGTGACATCCTCCATGATTATGTTAAAACATACGCGGTGACTGGCAATGTTCTGCAGCTACTCTACATCGTCTATATTGTGCATGGCTTAAGATTGCGTGGCATGGTCAATAACTCTGATATTACATGGTCACTATCTTTCACATGACATACTATTTTAACATTAAATATATATATATATTTTTATCATGTGATGTCATACGGCAAACACACGCGAGAAAAAATTGTCTAAAATCGATCTGCAGCCTAAGTGATCGTGAGTCCAAGGCAGGTTCTTCTCACATGATACACCAGCTTACTCAAATATCTCTCAAAACAAAACAAATAATATGAGGCTTGAAAAGGAAGAGACAAGCAGGATTGTTAAATAGATCATTCATTAACGCATTATGTGATTAACACAGTTATGAAACAATGTCAACAATTAAATTGTGTTTCTGATATTTAGATGTCATTCAGTTTTTGAACTGTTTTTAAGTTAAAACAAACCCACAAAACTATTTCGCAGAGATCGGATGTACCCAAATATAAGAGAAGCCTTACATCTCATTGAAGGGAAAGTTACATATCTTGAGGAGAAGCAACATGTCTTGAGGAAAAGAAATAAATTAAAATGATCATGTTACCGGAAGTTGTTTCAATACATCCGGGTCCTCGAAACATGTATGTTAACAGGCCAATACTTTGTTGAAAGAGAAAGACAGGGAGAGAGAGAAAGGGACAGAGATAGGGAGAGAGAGGAAATTGCCCTTTAATCTGTAGTTTACTTTAAATTGACCAAATTGATAATTGCAATCAAATATTTGGACTGCAAATAAGAGAAAATATACGCACATCGCTCTGTCAACACGCTCCATGTGTGTGACTTCCCGTCATGTTTTCAGACTACGGAAGGCAACACAAACAAAACTTGTGTACACATGCCGTCATCATAGATCTGCCCTATTTTTGAGATGGGAATATGATATTTTGTCGTAAGTTTTCACTTCTCTGCATGTTTTGCCTCTTTCTATTTTTTAGTATTTTTATGTTTATTACTATTAATTTTAACACGAATATCAATATTATTATTATTGCTTTTGCTTTTGTTTTTATAATTTTTATTACCACTGCTACTACTCGTACTAATACTTGTACTATTCCACCGTTATTATTATTATTATTGTTATTATTGTTATTATTATTATAATAATTATCATTATTATTAAAGCTATCACTATTTTTATTAATTATTATTGTTTATTTCATAATCATATTAATAGCATAACAATATTAGTTTTAGAATTATTGTTATTGTTATTATTGTTATTATTATTATTAACTTTATTATTATTAGTGGTAGTAGAATTATAATTTAAGTATTATTTTATCATCAGTTTTTTTCTTTAGCCTAATCGCATTTCTTGTACACTTGCTATATGAAACAACAATCTGAAAATAAATCTTTTCTCTGTTTTACTCGATTTTCTTTTCTTAAAAATGAATCGTTTTATCTCGTAATAATCATGACAGACACACAGGTATGCAATGCTATTTTCACATTTATTAGGGAATTATTAATATCAAGAATTAATTTTGATCTCAAAAATTCATATTTTGATATCAAGAATTCATTTTTGCTATCTGTAATTGTATTTTTGATATCTCTAAATGTATTCTTGATGTCCAAAAAAAATTTTGATATCAATAAATATTTAGAGACATCAAAAAATATTTATTGATATCAAAAATGGTCTAATTATATCTAAAATTGCTTTTTTAGATCAAAAATTCTATTCTTGATAGCAAAAATGAAACATTTGAGAGCAAAATATCAATTTTGAGCTCAATAATTCACTTTCCTTTTATTGATGTCAAGAATTTACTTCAGATATTATTATTTCAGAATGGGGCTTTTTTTATTTGTATTTTGAAATCTGAAAATGATTTTCTGATCTCAAAAATTGATTTTTGATATCAAAATATCAGTCTATTTTTAATAAAAAAAATTCAGAAGCACACATCTGTAAATTAATAATGACTGGTCCTTGTATACAGAATCTTTCTTTAAATTGTTTACTGTACAAAAAAGAAATTGTGTTGTTATTATTGATCTCAATAATTCATCTTCAAGTTTTCATCTCCAAAATTTAATTGACGATTCGTTAAATTTTATGTAAATGTGTGTCTCGTTTAAGATTTTTAAGTTTGTAAATTTGATTTTTTTATCTCAAAAATAAATCTTTGCCATCTAAAATTCAATTATTGATAGCAAAATATAAATTATTGAGATCTACATTGATTTCTTGATATCTTTAATTATATTTTGATATCAAAAATAAGCATTAAATGTTAAAACGGCATTCCATACATATCACAACTAAAATGCAGCAGGAATTAATTTTACTAGTAATCTGATGTAAATGAATAAAATGAATAAAAATGAAATGAATAAAAATAGAGGCAGTCACAAGAATTAAAATACCATAACAAACACGAAAACTCAAGAATATTCATTTTTAGCGTTTTATTATTGCTTGTTATGAAAATATATATGGCTATAAAGATATTAAGCAAAAACACACTTGCTTTATAGTTTTTAGTTTTGGACGTCAAAGACACTTTTACCGCTGAACAAGCAATTTCATTTAATCTAATCAATTTTCATTTAATCAACTGCCCTAACCCCTGGCTCTGCTTCACCTCATTTCTGTGCATCCAATCAACTAACCCCTGCCCCCCTCCACCAGCTCCATGGTTTTATGTCAATTTAATTTATGTCTGAAAAATAATTTTCCTTCTGACTATAGGGATGAAAAACCTTCCTTGACGCTGCCTTCCTTGTTCCCCTCAAAAAGCTTGTTTTGGAACAGGGGATGGCATTTTCCCTGCCTGAACATTTTGAAGAAATACCCCCCCCCCCCCTGAACAAAAAATATGTTCCCCCCAGCTACATCACAACCCACAACTTATACACTGTTATAGTCACTTGAAAATTCAGCAAAGGATTGTTTTTGTTTATCATATGCACACATACACACACACACACACACACACACACACACACACATACACACAATAAGTTATACTTGATTGCTTCTAAGGAACTTTTGCGAGGAAAAATTGTCTCTTACAAGACTATGGAGACAGAGGTAGTTCAAACCTGACGTCATAATACAAAGAAAAGTCATGATACAATTTTCAATTGTCTCGTTATAAGCCAGAAAAATAGAGAGAATGAGAACGACCTAAATGAACTGAATCTGCTACAAATCCGTACAATGAGTGAAATGTCGGAGAACAATATATTAATATATACTGGTGGACGAAAGATGCATCTGCATTTACATTTACTGTATCAAAAAGAAAAATAGTCTTCTTTCAAAACCCTTTTTTTTTTAATTGACACACCTTGTTTATATAATTTTTCCTCCCAAAAATTAGATCCGACAGGGACCAGATTTCTTTGTTTTTTTCAATTTTGAAGATTTTCAACATTTGTTCAGTGTTTTTTTTTTTTTTGCCAGATGTGGTTTACTTGCGACATTACACGTTTATTATAAGCTTATGTGATACTATCATCAATTTACAGTTGTGTTCGAATCGTTGGAGGTATTTTTTAAATAGAAATGTAGGCGCTGAAGATGCCAGCTCTAGAGTTTGAGATGAAGGTTTGAGATGAAGTTTCAGCATTTTTTTCTCTATGTCATGTTTCACTTTGAATTTTTGTACATCCGATTTCATTGTATTTGCGATTTTAGTGATCCAGTCGAGGGAACTAGATCGTGTCTTTCCAAGTTCCCATAGGTAACCAAAAACAGATGCTATTTTTCTAATATTCGACCATTTCTATAGTAAAAACCGGGGTGAAGGGGCACTCACCTATAAACTGTGTGCGATGTGTATTACAAACCCACCCCTAAACGTGAAATAACAAGGTTGTAAAGTGTCCTGTTATAACCAAATATTTATAAGTACACACGCACCCAGAACGCGCCCTACTTCAATCAGAACTGGACAGACAGTTTATTGAAAAATGTTGGCTTGTATTTTGTGGATCACCTTTTGTGTCGCACGAGGAGTGCATTTCTGAAACAATCCCCTTTCGGTGGGAAAAGCTGAGTGTACTGAATGACAATTACTCCAATTAAAACGAAATTGGCACGCGAACCGCGTCTGATCCTATAATCACAAATTCTCGTAGTTTTTTGTTTTGTTTTGTTTTGATTTTGTTTGCTTTTTTTTTGGGGGGGGGGTGGCAGGCACAGTAAAACATATGCTACTAAGTGACTTCTCCCAAGGAGTAAAACGCTCAGAAAGGGAGTGATTTATGACTGTTACCCAAGTCGTACCTTCTGTCTTCTTTGCGAAAAAAAATCGTCTCCACGCAGGAATTCATACATAAAGACAAAAGATTAAGAACTTTCTTCTGTCATTTTTTTATGGAATGCCGTTTTAACATTTAATGCTTATTTCTGATATCAAAATATAATTAAAGATGTCAAGAAATCAATGTAGATCTCAATAATGTATATTTTGCTATCATTAATTGAATTTCAGATGGCACAAATTTATTTTTGAGGTCAAAAAATCACATTTACAAACTTAAAAAATCCTGAGAGAGACACACATTTGCATAAAATTTAACGAATCGTGAATTAAATTTTGGAGATGAAAACTTGAATTATTGAGATCAATAATAACAACACACTTTTTGATTTCAAGAATTGCTTCTTTTTATGCAGTAAAAAAAATTTAAAGAAAGATTCTGTGTACAAAGACCAGTCATTATTAATTTACAGATGTGAACTTCTGAATTTTTTAGCTAAGAAAACAGACTGATATTTTGATATCAAAAATCAATTTTTGGGATCAAAAAATCATTTGCAGATTTCAAAATACAAATTTAAAAAGTGTCATTCTGTAATAATAATATCTGAAATAAATTCTTTATATCAGTAAAGGGAAAATAAATTATTGAGCTCAAAATTGATATTTTGCCCTCAAATATTTCATTTTTGCTATCAAGAATTGAATTTTTGATCTAAAAAAATCAATTTTAGATATCATTAAATCATTTTTATATCAATAAATATTTCTTGATATCTCTAAATATTTCTTGATATCAAAAATTATTTTTTGAGATCAAGAATACATTTAGAGATATCAAAAATACAGTTAGAGATAGCAAAAATTAATTTCTGATATCAAAATAGGGATTTTTTGAGGTCAAAAATTAATTCTTGATATCAAGAATTCAATTTTTGAGATCAAAAATTAATTGTTGATATCAACAATTCCCTAATAAATGTGAAAACGGCATTCCATATTTTTTTCAGTGCATTAATGAGATTTTAAAATTTGTCTTCTATAAATTATATATTGCAACACTCATTCTTGTCTTTCTCTGCCTAAGCGTGCATAAATTTCATTTTATTTAAAGAAAAATGTCACGATATGAAAAATGAAGAATCAGCACGCATCTAGGGAAATAATTTACCCATGCTATAGAGTTTCGAATTAGTATCAAATTCGTTTTTTGTGAAATTTAAATTTATTTTCTTCCTCTTTTATTTCTAGAAAAAACGCAACCTCGTTTCAGTTCGCCTAACGTTACAAAGCGCGTATACATTGAACAAGACAGAAAGTATACTTAACTGTTCAGTAAAATCTGTAGAAGTTATCAATAAAATCAATAAATTACAGTCATCATTGACAAATATACCGTTTATCCATAAAAATTTACGAACAGTTAACTCGCAAAATGGTCATTCTAAAGTCATTTGCTAACTTTGATGCCGGATTAAATAAGGGATCCAGAGCTATGTAGCTGTATTTAGGTTCCAGACTGGCATTATTAATAACCCTATACAATGCCTGCTATATTATGTATTAGTAAGTGTCCTGTGATCCAATAATAAGCATTGTAATAATGCAACAGGATCGGTTAACGTACCGTAAACCGTACTACCTCGCTTGTCATCCAAATGGCTGTGTGGTCAATTTATAACCAGAACAGAATTTGTCTCTTGACAAACAGGCAGTTTACAATGCGATATTTGCAACGAGGCACAAATTCAACAAATTAGGGTATGTCGTTTACATATTAATTCGATATTTCAGACTATCAATAAATGACAGGAGATATCTATAAATAATAAGAGGACTATCCACTTATTTGCGGATATCGCGTAACTGAATTATAACATGTTTTAATCGCCAAAGACACATTAACAGAATGTTTACTTATTTCTTATACTTATAATGTGGTGTTATTTGTAATAATTTTAAAGAAAAGCTTTAGACATGTAAAATGATCAAAAGCAACTCTGAAGTTGTGCTTACAAATAACGCTTTCACATTTACTTTTTAAACATTATAGTTATTCTTAATATTCGGAGGTCACTCGAAATAACACAGTTGTAAAATGTATGCTTTTCTTGAAAATTTTTAACACAATAACAGCCTATATGACTGTTGAATTTAGATTTCAATGCTGTGTATTTAATACAAATCCAACCTTTTTACATCAACGCCTTTTACCTCAAAGAATACAGTCTTCAGTAACAGGAACCCAAAAATTATAAGTATATATATATAATATGTATATTTATGATTTCAAGCCGTCCTGTGAACACAAAAATAAACACGCAGTTGGGATTTTTATAAATTTCTTGTACCGCCAATGTTTAATTAATACATTTACAATTATTTAACATCAGTACAATTACGTAACATCAGTACAGTTACGTAACATCGATATAATTACGTAACATCAATAATTGATAGATGTACAACAATAAAGAAGAATTACATCACACATATTTATGAGAAAGAAAACATATAATTCACTTATCCAAAATTTGTCTGGGGGTCAAACAAATTGAAATCCCCACAGAAGAACCCCACAGACAAACGGGCGATCACACTGTGAAAGACGGTACGCGAAAATATTTATCAATAGCATTAGAACGCCACCTGCCAATATGAGAAATGCGTGTTTTATTTAAACCTTTTTGGAGGCAATATGTGGCAGCACCTATTCGAAAGGAATGTGAAGTATAACCCTTACAAGTACCAAGGGAGAGCATTAATACCGATTTGAGAACGGTATTAAAAAAGGATGGAGAAATAGGCTTTCCGCTTTTTAAAACAAGTACCAGAAAATATTAAAACCATTTTGATAAAAGTACCCACCAAGAAAACAAACCACACATAAAATTGCTCTTATGGATATATACAAGACTCCGGTGTGGCAGGGGAAAGGACTTTAGAATAATAATAATAAATTTTTCTGTCACATGTTTACAGTCCGCTATAACAAAATTTTAATCACTTTCTATCAATTACAGGATGGTTGTTTGGTCCAACTAGTGCAATAAAGCATGGAAACGTAGAATATAAATGAGTAAGCAAATATAAATGGAAGTCTATATTTAGAATATTCAGAGTGTATGCAGTTATTCTTAAACTTTTGAATCAATATGTGGCGAAAAAGTTGATATTGTCCTTAATTCTTCCCACAAAATATTCTTTCAAGTCAATCTGGTCCTGTGGGTTTCTTTTTTGTTTTATTCCTTAACCGCTTTGTTTGGATAAAATTCGAATTTATATGTTCAATGGCTGAATCAAGCCGGAAAACCACAAATCAGATAACCACAGTGCTGTCCCGTATAGTAAACTGATTTTGAGCAGAAAAAACCGCTTTTAGTTACTAGTTGGCTATACTGTTACTGTTTATCCGCTGTAACGGAGGTTGTCTAATATATGTGTTAGAAAGTCGATTTCAGAGAGAGAGAGAGAGAGAGAGAGAGAGAGAGAGAGAGAGAGAGAGAGAGAGAGAGACAGACGGATGAAAATAGCTCCTTTATTTAACTGGGTGCGCTCGCACAATTAATAATATGAACGATTTTCTTAGCATGCGCTCATCAAAGGTAACTGCAAAATAAAACTGACTCAATTAAAGCACACGCTACAAACACGGTACATATAGATTCCATTAAAATCAATAAGACATTCTCAACGTATATTCTTGTTAGAATACTAAATAAACAGGTAGTGATCGAATATCTGTCATTTGAAATCAAGTTGTTGAAACGTGCAGACATAAACACGCAATTCTAATTTTTACATGGATTTCAGCTATGCATGTAAGTAACCCTTTGACCAGGAAAATGAAATAACATTAGAAAGGTTTGCTTTAATCATACCAAACTATTTTGGCTCCCATCTACAAGTTCCTAAATAATCTTAAAGTTATTCCGATTCTCGGTACACGTGTCTACAGTCGCATTTATTAAACATAGAATATTTTTATCCTTTCGTTCTTGGCAGATCCTGAGCAATTGCCCGATACCTACTTGCACGGCTATTTCAGGACATGAAAGGGGTGGATCGCTATCGAATCCGGTATTTGATTCTCGAAATCTGTAGTCCAATCACTGATAGCTTACCTCCATAATCTGTGGAACACGGTGGCATAAACTTCAAGGTAAGACAAAAAATCTTAATTATCACGAAATAAATCCGGAAACGCAGCTGTTGGGAAACCCACTAGGCAGAGGTAAAACAGCTCAAAGATCCTGTCTGCATATGTAATGAGGGAGGAAACACGGGGTGAGATACCCGCTTATCTTCAGAATTCAATGCACCTTTTGTTCTCTCAACTTTCTTTACAGATGGCACATTTTAAAATAAAGGGGCATTCTACTGATGAACTACTTAATACTTAATCGAATCCTTTAGAAAAAAAATTTAATTCCACTACTAATTTACAGACAAATAACAATAAACCAAGATAATAAGAAAATTTAGAACCGAACAGTGTCTACAATATGTACAGAACAAATCAAGTTTAATAACTGCGGGCAACATTAATCTGAATAATTTTGGATGAACCCAGAAACCTAAATGCAATACACAGCACTACACAATTCATTTTTAATTAACGTGTTCGAGTATTCTGTTTGTTCTCTGTCTAACTTATTTACTAATATTTGTTTTGCATCATATTACAATTTTAGAGCAATAAAGCATCTAAACGTAGAGCATAAAAGATCAAGCAATAAGCATGGAATTTATGGATTCTTCAACTGTCTTTAGTTACAACAGTAAAATGCACATTAAAGGATATCCTAGGTATATCCTTGTATAGCTATAAATTGTTAGACATTTGAATTACCATGTAGCCAGAAGTTGATATTGCCATTCACTCTTCTTGCATAGCTTTCTTTTAAGTTAATCTTATCCTGCTGTACCGTCGGTTTCTTTTAGGATTTTATTTGATAAACGTTGCCAGTTTAGCTATATAGCAACGTTTGACTAAATTTCGAAATTAAATACTCAATGGCCAAATGAAATGGGGCTGTCGTATGCAACCACGAATCAGATAAACTTTGTTTGAACAGTAAAAGCTACATTTTGGCAGATTTTGCCTTGTTCGAAATATCAGGTCACTGTAAGCAAGAACTTGACGTTATATTTAAAGGGGGTGAAATTTTATTTCAATGTTAAGTAGAATTTGCAGCCTTGTCGAAATCAAGTTTCACTGTCACGGATGTTAAGTATCTGTACATGACAACCGTATTGGTAAAATAAATATGGGCTATTTTAATTTTGTCAGAGCCTAGTAATCTCAATGTAACACACAGCAATATAAATTCATTTATATAAACGTGTTCGGGTGTTACTTTTGATATCTTGATAAGTTATTTACTGATATTTGTTTGCATTGCTGTACGAACAGATTTTTCTTAATCACTGACCTAATCGCCGTCGAATGGACTTATTATTATAGGCCATCCCACACTCGAAACAACAGTTATGATTGGCAGCCTGCTCGGTAGTGACGTATGTACATATGAAATCTGGATCTGAAATATATTGCAAACATTATTGTTCTGCGAATGCATATATATATATATATATATATATATATATATATATATATATATATATATATATATATATATATATATATATATATATATATATATATATATATATATATATATATTAGAAATGTGCAGATAACATATTTTCATGTAAAAATTATGATATTTGTCATAAACTGTCTCATTTAAAAATCCGCTTTGGGATATTTTCAGTGTTTTGCAGTCAAGAACGATGCTACCCATTGTTAATTACATGTCGCGTGCGGTTAACAGTGCTGAGTTACCTGGTGGCATTATTCACATATTGGTCATTTATTTATTACTGTATACAGATGGGTAATATCGAACTCAGTGTAGCTTATATAAAATTTATAGGTGTTTCAATTTTTATCAAGAACAACTGAAACCAACAGTGAACGCGTTTCAGTTTTCTTACATATCTTATCCTGAGCAACATGCAGATCAATCTATATGAATTAGATCTCCCTTACAGGCCTTGCTAATAAACTACTTTTGAGCTGGGAATTGTTGTACCCAGAAACTTCAGCAATGTGATGAAAAAAGTAAAAGTCATATGTTTAACCAACGATATAAAATGATTGTGTCCAGTTCACTTTCATAATAATAAGTTAAATTAATAAGGCAATAAGATGCAATGACAAGAAGATAGGAAGACCGTTGCTCCTTTAATTCTCACAGCGTTCTGAATTGTGTCCACTTAAGCCTTAAGTCCACTTAAGTATGATTTTTTGCCCATTTATTTCATTATTTCATCAAAGTAGATCTGTGGCACCTAGCTGTACCTTAACAATCAGATACTGTATGAGTAGCATTAAGAAAGAGTTGCTTCACCAGAATGCAGCATAAGCCTCATATGTTGGTCTAAACAAGTTTCGTGCATCACCTCACCTGCCCGAATCAGTAATATAAACGCAAAATAAAATGAATTCAAGGTGTACTATAGCTTGAACATCAAATACTTTCATTTGCCAGTCGATGATTCTTTGTGTTTTATAAGCAAAAACATATTCCCCCACCCATTCGTCAATACTCACACCATACCTTTTTTGCTAAGTTTCATTTTGACAATATTTTTAATAAGACTAACTTTCCCTGCCTACATCTTAATTATAAACAAGTCTGATTAAGTTAAATGTAATATCGTTGCATACTTTTCGTTGTGACACATCCTGCTTATTTGCCACCACCGTTTTCCAAACTATGGATGCAACTTCAGCGACTGAAAGCACTAGGCAGTGATGTTTCATATTTACGCAATGATTCATTCACTGCATACGAATACTTAGAGATGTTAAGCTAAGCAAGTTCTGACGTCCAAATATACTTTCAATCTAAGCATAACTTCTGTCTACAAATTCTGAAATTAATAAAATGAAGGTTTATCTAAATTAATACCAACGCCTCCCCTCTTCCTCTTTGAAAGAAAACAAGAAATGGCTAATGTATGGGTATTTTTCCCAAAGCGCCAAAAATCACGTAGCAGATGTGCTCAGTATGAATTAGAGGAAGTTTGCTATTATGAAATTAAGCAATATCATTACCGGTATGGAGTATCTTGGCAATAAGAACCATGATATAACTCTGTGCTGTATATGAATCATGAAGCGCCAAAAATATGCAAATAAAACATGTACGTGTCTCGTATGGTCATTCCTACACTACAAGAGGACATTTTGTAAATAAAATAACTATTTCAATCATTCGCACAGTGAAAATCAAACGAAACGGAATAAGAACAAATATAGCAAAGAAAAACAAATGCCAAGTACATGGCCAAAACTAACATAAAAGACAGCAACCTTTTCCTTTCGTTCAGCATTCTCTTTAACTTTTAAGCCTGATTCACAGATATATTAAAAATGTCAGAAAGTACCACATTTGGCACTTTTGTTGGTATTTCTTGTCATGAACTAAGCCACTTAATATCCATAAATCCATTGTTACGACATACTGCCCAGCAGTGTCTAGAACGCTTAAACGGGACACACCAATTATATTATGAAAAACGCTATTTTGGATAGATTTCAAGTAAGTAAACAACATTTCAAGCAAGGAAAAATAGCGACATGTGCAACATATGATTTCAACAGTCACGTCACGTTTTACCTACCAATGGCCATAAAAGCACTTATGTTTAACCTTTATTATGTTTTAGTTCATGTTTAAGTAGTAAACATACTTTTGCTGAACTGCATAACATAAATGAAATTAGTTAAAACTCAGTTATAATAGTTTTACAATGAATCCGAAATTATCGTACGCTTTATATATTTTACAGTTGGCTAAATATTTAATTAACTAATATGCTAACTAATTAATGTGCTAACTTCCATTGCTAAGGTTTTGGTAAGAAAACCAAGAAAATGAATATATGTTAATTTACTCTTTTTATGATGCTTATGTTGTCTTTAAAGAATTGCGTTTTCTATTCCAAAGAATTAAAAACAAGAATGTCCGCGGACATTGTGTCCAAATGTACAAAATGTACAAATGTACAAAAGTGAAAGAAGAAACCTGTAAATTTCGACAAACAATCGAGCCAGGTCTGTCGGACGGATGAACTTGTCTGTGTTTTTCGTTTTCGAAAAAAAAAGTTAGGAAGAAAGAAAGAAACAAATTTTTAGTTTTTATATACCGATTTTTTTATATATTTGTGCTCAAACTGGTTTACAATGTGCCCATCTGCATCGAAATTATTGATTATTTTAAACACACGATTATCTTAAGTTTGGCGGGGAAGTCGTACAATTCTCAAACACTAATAGATCAGTTATACGAGTACAGGAATACAGATAAACATCGACTGTTTCAAAATTATTAATATAGCCCACAAAACTTAGCAACGTAAACACTGAAAAGCTGAGTCCAAATTCGGGCTTGAACTCACGACCTTTTGCTTCGCAAGCGGGAATACAAACCACCAGATCAGAAAAGGTCTCCACAACTTACGACAGGTGAAGAAGAATCAAGTATTACCATTTTGTGACTTTACTTTTATTTTCGCCTTTTTGCCCAGTACTTTGGCTAATTTTGACCAAATCGTCAAAAAAAAATACAAGCCTATTGCAGAAACTTCAGGAAAACAGTTCAGTAAAATATTAATGAGATAGGACGGATTTGCAGAAAGAGTAGCATTTTTGTGCCTTCTAAAATTTAGTAGTTTTCAGTGTTATAGCCAGCTCAGCGAAACACACACACATACTTACAGCAGCTGCCAATTTTTAAGGCAATGTAGAATTTTGAAAAGTTGTTTTGACAAGCACAGGCATATATATATATATATATATAGGTCGGTTTCTGGGAAATAAAACATTTCAAGATACAGTTTAAAGAAAATAGTGCCTATATGATAAACAACAATGACAGATCTCAACGCATAAGTAAAATGTATCATTTAACAGTCATACAGCATCATTGTAAATATAGGTCAATCAGCATCCCTATAAATATAGGCCAATCAGCATCCCTATAAATATAGGCCATACAGCATACAGCACTTTCATGGCGCACCAGATTCACCTTTTCAGTAGAATGTTTTGTACTAACACATCGTCATGTCAAACTGGTGCTTTAAATTCTTCAGTGTTGTTGACCTACTTAATCCGTTTTCTTTCTTTCAAACATGCTTTTTGCCTTAGAGAGTTTCCAAGAAAGGGCTTCTAGATATCAATGTACTAAACAGGGAAGGCTGAGTGCATTTGTGAGACGGACTAGTATGGAACTGTGTGAACTTGTTAAAGAAGATCTCTTGTATCCATAATTAGAATCAAAAGAAACTAAATTTCACAGAAATCATGATTTCATTTGATGGTTATAGAAATAACAAAAAAAAATTTACAAGATAACAGTGACAAGCAGAAGATCACATTGAAGTGTTAAGCAACAGCTGCATGTGTACGTTTTCGTGTTACCTATGTGTCTAAAATGGTTATTCTCACTTGGTAAATTCGTTTGTAGCGATTCCGGAAATTTCTGTCCTCCAGTTTTTTTTTCTTTTTTCTGTTTCAATGGTTTTCAGAAACCCCCCCCCCCCCCTGTACTTTTTCACGAAGGAAGACGAAATTTGTGTAGAACATGACACGAACTCACCAAATTCGCAAATGTTTGCCTCAACGGTCAAGGTTAAAATCAATTTGAGATCAAAGTCATTTTTTCTACAATATGGTTTGTAGAAAATACCTACTAGTCTGTCAGCCAGTGAAGCTTCAAATTTCATTTCTTTACGTGAATTCGTGTACTGTTAACGACAGGACGACTTATCTCAAACACTCATTTTCGGTACTTTGGGTATAAAAGCTACCTCTGTGGCCTTACCAAAAGCTGGAAGTTGACCATTATCTGGAAAACATTTAGGGGTAGAGCGATTTTCGACACTTTGGGCATAAACATCTTTACATAAGAGGCACCGTGGTGACCAAGGTAAGACTGAAAGTTGATCATTATCTGGAAAAAGGTTAGAGAGAGAGAGAGAGAGAGAGAGAGAGAGAGAGAGAGAGAGAGAGAGAGAGAGAGAGAGAGACAGAGACAGAGACAGAGACAGAGAGAGACAGAGAGAGAAAGAGAGAGCTATTTTGAGCTCATTTTTGACCCTATGGGCTCGAAATCCGACACAGAAGTAGCAACTACTACAGCAGCACAACGCACATCCTCATTCCACGATAGCTTCGCACCAGCATCTTCAAATGTAAAACGTCGTTTTGCTCTGGTCTGCTTTTTCGTCGGATCTTTCGCTGATCGAACACGCGTGGGATATGGTTGGAAAAGCCGTACGCGAGCGCAACATCCCACCTGAGACATTGCGAGAGCTTAGAGAAGCGCTTGTGAGGGAGGGGAAGCGCACTCCACTTCACAAAATACAGACTTTATGAGATCCATGCAACGCAGAGTGATTGCAGTAAGGGACGCTCTTGAAGGACACAGGCGTTATTAAGGGCGTATGTTTAATTAACACTTGACAAGCCTTTGGCTTGCAAAGGTTATATGCATTTGTGCGAGCAAAATTCGTCCTTTTTTTCTTCTTGACAGTTTTTTTTTATTTTTTGTGTTTTCTTCTTCTCTGACACTATGGGCCCTACGACCATGAAACTTGGGACTTATGAAGAGCTTGGTCTGAACATGTGCATGTCACTTTTTATTTTCGTCTTTGATTTTGTTTTATTTGTTAAAACGCCATGTGAAAAGAGTGTGTTTTTGCAAGTAAATGCGTAGCATTTAACGACAGCACAGAATACACATTTGCTCAGTGAGCTTTGTGCGAGCTCTCACTGCGTAAATAGATAACACGTCGTATGCCTGATCAGTCAATGAAACTTTAAGTCAACAACAACCAAACACTACTCGGCTTATAAGACGTATTCAAGCTGTGCTGTTTGCAATATGTTATTCAAGAAATAACCCACTGAAGGAAGTATTTTTGCTTTTTAATTTTTGTCAAGTGTTTAACATTTCGCTAGCGGAATGAGCTTCTAGTTAACACTTGACAAGCTGTTAGCTTGCAAGGGTTATATGAATTTGTGCAGCCATTCGTCCTTTTTTCTTCTTGACAGTTTTTTTTATTTTTTGTGTCTTCTTCTCTGACACTATGGACCCTAGGACAATGAAACTTGGGACTTATGAAGAGCTTGATCTGAACATATGCATGTCACTTTTTATTTTCGTCATCGATTTCGTTTTCTTTCTTAAAGCGTCATGTGAAAAGAGTGTATTTTTGCAAGAAAATGCGCAGCATGTAACGTACAGCACAGAACACCACACAGTTGCTCAGCTTTGTGCGAGCTCTTACTGCGTAAAGAGATAACACGGCGTATGCCTGATCAGTCAGTCAAACCTTAAATCAACAAAAACCAAACACCACTCGGCTTATAAGACGTATTCAAGCTGTGTTGTTTGCTAATATATTTAGCTGGTATTAAGTTATCAACCCATGTAGTTTTTTCTTGAAAGTGGTCCAAATTTTCAGAATGTTATAAGCCGCATACATGCTATGCCATAAGCTCTGTGCGTAGTTGTATAACACACTGCATGCATGTTGTAAAATACTTTGTATTATTCAAGAAATAACCCATTGAAGGAAATATCTTTGCTTTTTAATTTTTGTCAAGAGTTTAACATTTCGCTAGCAAAATAAGGTTCTAGTTAAAGCTTGACAGTGTCGCTTTTGATGCATGGAAACAGAAAGCTTAACCTATCACTACTAAAATATGTGATAATATTGAGGCTTAATTATTTCTCGCATAATGCATTTTGGGGGTTTCGAAGTTGCGTTTTTACCTTTGTTGAGATTATTAGTTTATATGTATGCGTACGTTGTTTTGATGCACCTCCATTCCTATCGACTACAACTGAGATGCAAAATGTACCATCAGTTTTCCAGAATAGGGGAGAAATCCTGTGTTCGGTTTTTCAAATTTCATGGCGGAAACTCAAAAACACTCAAAATGGCAATCGATATAGAACGAGGATGGCGTGTGTGACACTGCATTATTTGACCATCAGGATGTGATGATGATCGCCAGCGACATCTTGGGGCGCAGCATAAAAGACAGACATGATCCTGTTGACAATGATGATGATGAAGTATGAAGTCGGGGTGTGGGAATGAGGGTGGGGAGAGGGGAGAGGGTGGCACTCGGTATTATACGTGTTACCGTGAGTGTAAGAGCGAGGATGAAGGTATTCCTTGGGTTGGATGCGATCCTTGTAGAAAAAGGGTTCGAAGCTGTTATAATGTGTGCATACTTTCCAAGATGCCGTATTTTCTTGTTTTCATTATATGGCTGCAGTTCCGTTGTTAAAGTGGGTGGGGGCATTTCCAAACTTTGTTACCAGCATTCAAGTGTCGTGTTAAAGTACTAATGGTAATCAAAATGTGATTTCCCACACCCCTGAGTCGATAAGCACGTTGGATATGAATTTTGTTGCATTAACACAAAACATATAAGCTATTTTGTGTTATAATATATATTAAGCCCCGCCGCCTAGTGTGGAATAAGGTAGTTCCGCCCCGCCGCCTAGAGTGGAATAAGGCAGTTCCTCCCCGCAGCTGAGTGTGGGATAAGGTAGTTCCGCCCCGCCGCCGAGTGTGGGATAAGGTAGTTCCGCCCCGCCGCCGAGTGTGGGATAAGGTAGTTCCGCCCCGCCGCCGAGTGTGGGATAAGGTAGTTCCGCCCCGCCGCTGAGTGTGGGATAAGGTAGTTCCTCAACGTCGCCGAGTGTGGGATAGGGTAGTTTCGCCCCGTCGCTAGGTGTGGGATAAGGTAGTTCCGCCCTGCCGCTGAGTGTGGGATAAGGTCGTTTCGCCCCGGCGCTGAGTGTGGGATAAGGTAGTTCCGCCCCGCCGCCTAGTGTGGGATAAGGTAGTTCCTCCCCGCCGCCTAGTGTGTATAAGGTAGTTCCTCCCTGAGTGTGGGATAAGGCAGTTCCTGTCGCCGAGTGTGGGATACGGTAGTTCCGCAACCGCCGCATGTTTGCATTTCCTGCTTTATTGTTTTTTTTGTTTTTTTTTTTTGTTTTGTTTTTTTTTGTTTTTGTTTTTTTTTTTTTGCTTCAATACGTTCGTGTTACTTTATTACATCAGTCTAAACGTGTACGCATGTGTCATAGTACTAATCCCCGGCTATACTTCCAACAGTTCCCTCACCTCAGGAGGTAAGTTGTTTTGTTAAACACATCCGATTACCACAAAACATCATACATGCCGGATTGCAATTACCACAACACATGGTACATACCCGCTTGCAATTATCACAATACATCATACATACCCGATAGCGATTCCACGATGCACCATTATACCTGATTGCAATTGCGATTCCTGCCACAAATACAGCAGACAAAGATACGATTTCATTTTCCAGGCAGCTGTAATCCATCACCTAGACAAGTTGCATTTTAAATATAAGATTCAATTACTACAATGCAATACCCACACACCCTAATTGCAATTCGCAAGTCTTATTTTACAAAATTACTTTTTATCATCAAGTAGTTTTCCACAATTACCCACCCACCCACCGGCACACTTCAAACCATTTCACTCCAGCAAACAACATCACAACAAAGTTAATCGATCAATCCACTGCTTGCATTTCAGTCAACTGTATTTTAAATTGAATTGCGAATGTTTTTAAGCATGTTATGTTACTTTGTGTTATTTTTTTATGTTACTTGTATATATTTTTTCTATGTTTATTTTCTATTTCCAACGAAATATCTATTTCAGATTGCTATAGTTTTCCGCCATCATCTGTCGTGCTCCGGTAGTTGTCCGGGTAATTATTCGGTTCCCGGAGGACGGACGGAAGGTACTGCACCCTCTACTTAAACACGGCACGCGCATCCATCTGCTGATACGGACACATGAAGCCTTTGCTGATGGTATCTGTATATCCGATTCCGGAATGGACAGAAGTCATTCAAGCCCGTTCCATTTCTTGACGGTACCATATCCAAACTGAGTACCACCGACGTTGGAATTTCTAGATCTCATAGTACACAACATACCTCATGTTTATCTAAACGATGTTCGCGAAACAGAGAGAGACACTTGCCAAGTTAAATGTTTACCTTATTGTGCTAAAAAATGTGCAATTACAATAGAAGTTGCTCGGTTCACAAACTGGAGTGTGATAACCTCTATTTTTCTGTAGAAAAAACTTGTTTTGTTTTATCTTTCCTGTAATTTGAGAACTCCGGTATTTTAGATACCAGTCCGTGAGACTCAGCCAAAAAATACAGGTAAAGCGGTCATGGACCCAATTCTATAGGCAAGCTATTTTGAAACAACATTTATTCAACTGCACTGCGAAAACGCAGCAAAAATGCTCGAAAACTATACCGAATTGAATATTATTAAAAGACTAAAAGTGAAAATAAATTCCACAGCAAAATATGCTAAGCAAAGGAATAAATTAAAAAAAAAATACATAGATGGCAAAAGCTCAATAAAAAACCAAAGGCCAATGTTTAATTAAAAGAAACACCTGCGCACAGTTTTGCCAATTTTGCCATTGTCTCACAGCCCCACTGATAAGGTCTAGTCGCCAAAGAAGAGCTGAAACCCTTGAACTGTTACTGAAATCTTGAGTCGACGGACAGACGGACAGACAGACCCGGATACTACAGTCCCGCTCACCGCGCTTAGACCGTCAAGTGACAGTGAAGGTGCAGTCTCGGTATACGAAAGGAAACTTACAATTTACACAAACACAGCACTGGGATGTTCTTTTATGTATGTCTGGTTCCCCATGGAGGACGGGGGGGGGGCGGGGCGGGGGGGGGGGCACTTGGTGTGAGCTGTGTTACCACGCATGCCCAATAAAACAGAGAAAAGGGGGCAATTTCAGGCCAGACGCGATCCGCGCGGAATGCCAATTTCGTTGAAAAGGGGGATTAATTTTCATTCAGTACTTCGCGTTTCTCACAAAAAGAGGGGGGGGGGGTCTTTCAGAACTTCACTCCTCGCTTGGTTAAAAAGGGGGTACTGATTCAAAATCAGCAATCAGACGTCTAGGGGTCGGTTTAAAAAGTCATGTACGAGCATGGCAACTATAGTTGGTACTGGAGTGCACATGGACCCTTCGGCCATCACAGACAGGAAGGCAAAAATTCACAATCAAATGAATGCTTTTCTTTTCTTTAGAGCTCATCACAAACGAAACTATAAGATAAATTTAGGCATTACAAACCGGATTGCTACTCATAGGATGTATTGAAAATAAGACAAATCCCATCAAAACATTATTTTTTATTTTAAGAGCTTCTTAAACCAGGACAATTGTAAGTTTTTTGCTGAAGAAAAAGATACTTGTTGGTGCTTTCTTTAGGGACCGTAAAAAACATGGCTTGGTTTTCTGCCATGCTGAGCTTCTGTCAAATGAAGTGGGTCATCCCTCAACTCAAAGTTCAGTGATATTTCTTAGTCAAGAAACAACCCAATTCTCTTTCGAATATTCGACTCGGGTATCTTTTGGATCGATGCATTTAAGACATAAAAATATCAATTGATACAAAATTACAACCCCCTTATCCCTCTACACACCCATCCTCAGCACAAATATAATACCAACCATCCACCTCCACCACACATTCGACTTTCCCCACCACATCCACACACCACCTACACCTTCCTCCGCCACACATCCGACTTCACCCACCACATCCACACACCGCCTACACCTACCTCCACCACACATCCGACTTCACCCACCACATCCACACACCACCTACACCTACCTCCTCCACACATCCGACTTCACCCACCACATCCACACACCACCTACACCTACCTCCTCAACACATCCGACTTCACCCACCACATCCACACACCACCTACACCTACCTTCACCACACATCCGACTTCACCCACCACATCCACACACCACCTACACCTACCTCCGCCACACATCCGACTTCACCCACCACATCCACACACCACCTACACCTACCTCCGCCACACATCCGACTTCACCCACCACATCCACACGCCGCCTACACCTACCTCCTCCACACACCCACCTTCACCTACCAAATTCACACACCAGCCCCACCTTCCTGCTCTATACACCCACCTTCACGCACAGCATCCATTCACCCATGCAAAACGCACCTTCTCCATACACCCACCCAACCAACATCATCCTAACCCCCGCTCTCACCCACCCCATCAACACACCAACACCCCTTTCCTCCTGAACACACCCTCCTTCACTCACCTAATCCACACAAACAGCCCATCCATATCCTAAACACACCCACCTTCACCTGAACCATCTACACACCAACCCCACGCACCTCCTTCACACGCCAGCATTCACATACCCTTTCATCCGCCCCACATGAACACATCCGACCCACCTTCCTCCTCCACACACCCGTCTTCGCCCACCATATTCACCTACCTACTAACAACACACCCACCCCACCCACATCCTGTATACACCCGCCTTCACACACCTTTCACTCACCCTGCACCCACCTCTTTCACAAACCCCTTAATTCCACACACCAATCCCACTTTCCTGCCCCATACGCCCATCTTTACAAACCCATTCAACACACCCTCCCCACCTTCAACACACCCTCCCCACATACCCCTCCACTCACCCCGCCCCCACCCACCTCCTCCACACCCGCCTTCACACATGCCTTCCGCTGACCCACCCCATCCACCTCCTCCACACCCGCCTTCACACATGCCTTCCGCTGACCCACCCCATCCACCTCCTCCACACCCGCCTTCACACATGCCTTCCGCTGACCCACCCGATCCACACACCTATCCCATGAACGTGCTCACCCAACCGCCTTGTTCTCCCACTCATAAGCCAAATCACACTTTGGACGTCCCTAAAAAATTCTGCGTTTCGAATAAAAATAACCGGGTAAAAAATGAAAGAAATGATAGAGAGATTTAAATGTCAAATTTCTCTTGCACCAAAGAGCAATCAGGTTTTTAACAACCAGCATGCTACTTTAAAAAAATTATTAAAAGTTTGAACAAATAGTTTCAAGTTTCAATTTCTTGTATGTTCCGCGTATGAACAGTTTTGCCATATATCGTCCATATTTTTCTATCATTTCTTCATTATGTTTAACCTGTTCCCTCGCAGTCGAAATTCAAAATTCTTGCGCATTTTAAACACCCAAAGTATGATCTGCTATCCGAAATTTATTTTATTATATATATATATATATATATATATATATATATATATATATATATATATATATATATATATATATATATATATATAGGAGACATTTCCCGCCACGACTCTCCTCATCAGCCGATATCGCATTCCAACATTAAAATCTAATGCCACTTAAATTCGGCTGCGAATTTCTTTGCTCTTTTACTCCCCCCCACTTCCTCCTTCCCCCAGGCAGCTCCTCCCCCACCCCTTCACCCTCACTCAAACATCAGCCTCTGGCGTAGGATGTTCATGTTTTATGTTTCCTAAAATTTAAAACTGGAAAGTCTATTTTAATCAAATTTTTCTGTCTGTTTGCAGAGAAACGAAACCACTTCCAGTATATTGTAAATGCGCTGGTTTTTGTTGTTGACATTATCTGAAGCTAGGCCAGTAATGCAAATCTGTGTTGTGTTATGTTTCGTGGCCTATTTTAGAGAAACCCAAAAGTAACGTGTGCAAAGAGTGATCTGATCTGTGTTTTCATCAATGGCGTATTCTCAGGTCCTTATAAGGGAAGGTTTGGAGGACGGGATAACGTGTGTACAGTTGTGTGTGCTGCGCCCTTTGCCTTAGTGAGAGAAGAGGGCATCGTGACATCACTGAGTCCGATGTCTACGGATCGAGGCTGTATATATGGTAAGACTGGTAACAGCGGGTCTGGGATAGAATGTGAAGAAATAAATTAGAGCCAAAACTAGGGGGGGGGGGGGGGCACTTATGTACATACTGACTACTATGAGTGTCCATAACATTTTTAAAACGACCCATAAATGCCCATTGCAAAGCTTGAAATACCCCCTTTTTTAGCCAAACGAACGGCTGACACCCTTGTGCATTTCACCCCTTAAAGCTTAGTGTGAAATTTAATTTTAAAAAAGCACCGATTTCCATAATTATGAATACAGGTTCATATCCTATCATAGACCCAAATATAGACAAGCCACTGACATTGAGAAGAGTGTACTTGTTTTGCCACCTCCTCCCCTCCCGTTGGTTGGACGCGAGCAGTTCCGAAAGAACTCCCATTTTTGTTAGAAACGTGGAGTACTGAACGAAAACTACCATATTTTATCGCAATTAGCACTCCGCGCAAACAGCGTAAAAGGTAGTTGAACCGTAGTAAACACGATCCCTGTCAACAGAACCCGCTTTCCACGCCACCCCCTCCCCCCCCCCCACGCGCCCCTGCCCTCGAGAACACAGCCAAAAGCTGGATCAGCTACTTAGTACGAAGATAGAGAGGTGACTTCCGCCAGCGGCGAGGACGGTAATCCCTGGCGCTGGGTGGGGGTGGGGGGGGGGGGGCGGGCGGAGGAGGTTCCGTAGAGGTAACGTAATAAATGTGACGCACGGTGAGGACACAACCTTCTATGAACCCTGAAGAAAATTTATGGCTCAATATTCTCAGGTTTCTGATTCTTGCAAACAGGCCCGATCATTTAACTAAGCTTTTGCCTAGCTACGGCCCTGTGAACTTGGCTAAAAACTTATATCGATTCAGTCCTTCCTCATACGTAGACTATATATATATGCAAACTAGATATGTGGCCATATTGGTTCCTGGCGCCGTCTTAAATTGCGTCGTATTTTATTTGTCTCGCAAATTCGTTTTTCGGTTTTTCCTAATCTCCGATAAAACGACTGGCGTACTTTTATTACAGTCCTTAGTCGTTATCAGCGAAGTTAGGACGAGATTAATCTTTTGGCATTGGATAAAACACCACTTTCGATTTCAGGAACGAGAAAAAGGTACAGTCATTTAACCATATCTCACAAAAATTGTTTCTGTGGTTTCATGAATAAGCTTTGGTGTTTTGTTAACAATGCTCCTTTACTTCGCTCCCCAGTAAACATTTTGACCATCTCCACGTTAGACGGCCGTCGCCCCCGACGTTGCAGCAACCTCAAGTTTTGGTGGATTATGGAAGTCGAAACAATGTCTACCTCCCGATGTTGTAAGACGCTGGCAAAATATCTAGGCTCACTGTCTAGATAGGGTCCTGATCACCCCAATCGTTGGCTCATCCCGTAATGCACGATATGTTTGAAGTCAATTTTCATGAATATGCTTCAAAAGATGGCTGGAAAAAAACCTGCGCGCTCCTGAAATTCTCATAGTTTACGTCCTCATTTTGTCTGTTTTCGAAGCAACCTGTCATGGCCTCCATTTGCAGTAAGCAATACAGTAAAACCCCTATAGACGGGACCCTGCGAAATGTTCCCTGTTCCGAATATCGGGGTGTTCCCTAATGAGGGGTTGTCCATTTTTGCCCATACTTAAGTGAATGGGAAAAATTGGGGACAGAGAAAAAATGTTCAAAAACGGGGGTGTTCCTTAAGTAGGGGCGTTCCGTATCCGGGGTTTTACTGTAATTACTGAGGTTGTTCTGACGCCTACACAACATGCCCGTCGTTTCCGATGTCCGTTCAACGTTGCGCCAAAGACGATTGGGCGCCGGGGAAAATGTTTTTTTTTTTTTTTGGTTGTGACAAAAAGCAACGTCTAACC